>JAZGLO010000246.1:0-43467 GCA_036873155.1 Biomphalaria sudanica | reverse complement strand
GTCAAACATACGAAACATCTGAAACATGTCAAACACCCGAAACATGTCAAACATACGAAACATCCGAAACATGTCAAACATACGAAACATCCGAAACATGTCAAAAACCCGAAACATGTCAAACATACAAAACATTCGAAACATGTTAAACATCTGAAACATGTCAATATACGAAACATCCGAAACATGTCAAACACCCGTAATATGTCAAACATACGAAACATCCAAAACATGTCAAACATCCGAAACATGTTAAACAGCCTAAACATGTCAAACATATGAGACATCCGAAACATGTCAAACACCTGAAACATGTCAAACATACGAAACATCCGAAACATGTCAAACACTCTAAACATGTCAAACATACGAAACATGTCAAACATACGAAACATCTGAAAAATGTCAAACACCCGAAACATGTTAAACATACAAAACATCCGAAACATGTCAAACACCCGAAACATGTCAAACATACGAAACATCCGAAACATGTCAAACATACGAAACATCCGAAACATGTCAAACACTCTAAACATGTCAAACATACGAAACATCCAAAACATGTCAAACATACGAAACATCCGAAACATGTCAAACACCCGTAATATGTCAAACATACGAAACATCCAAAACATGTCAAACATCCGAAACATGTTAAACAGCCTAAACATGTCAAACATATGAGACATCCGAAACATGTCAAACACCTGAAACATGTCAAACATACGAAACATCCGAAACATGTCAAACACTCTAAACATGTCAAACATACGAAACATGTCAAACATACGAAACATCTGAAACATGTCAAACACCCGAAACATGTTAAACATACAAAACATCCGAAACATGTCAAACACCCGAAACATGTCAAACATACGAAACATCCGAAACATGTCAAACATACGAAACATCCGAAACATGTCAAACACTCTAAACATGTCAAACATACGAAACATCCAAAACATGTCAAACATACGAAACATCTGAAACATGTCAAACACCCGAAACATGTCAAATATACGAAACATCCGAAACTAGTGAAACACCCAAAACATGTCAAACACCCACAACATGTCAAACATACAAAACATGACAAACATACGAAACATCCGAAACATGTCAAACACCCCAAACATGTCAAACATACGAAACATCTGAAACATGTCAATCATTCGAAACATGTCAAACATACGAAACATCCGAAACATGTCAAACATACGAAACAAACAAAACATGTCAAACACCTGAAACATGTCATACATACGAAACATCCGAAACATGTCAAACATACGAAACATTCAAAACATGTGAAACACCCGAAACATGTCAAACATACGAAACATCCGAAACATGTCAAACATACGAAACATCCGAAACATGTCAAAAACCCGAAAAATGTCAAACATACGAAACATCCGAAAAATGTCAGACACCCGAAACATGTCAAACATACGAAACACCCGAAGTATGTCAAACATACCAAACATCCGAAACATGTCAAACAACCTAAACATGTCAAACATTCGAAACATGTCAAACATACAAAGCATCCGAAACAAGTTAAACACCCAAAATATGTCAAACACCCGAAACATGTCAAACACTCTAGACATGTCAAACATACGAAACATCCGAAACATGTTTCGAATGTCTGACATGTTTCTGGTGTTTGACATGTTTCGGATGTTTCGTATGTTTAACATGTTACAGGTGTTTGACATGTTTCGGATGTCTCATATGTTTGACATGTTTAGGCTGTTTAACATGTTTCGGATGTTTGACATGTTTCGGATGTTTCGTATATTGACATGTTTCGGATGTTTAACATGTTTCGAATATTTTGTATGCTTGATAAGTTTCGGGTGCTTGACATTTTTCAGATGTTTCGTATGTTTGAAATGTTTCTGGTGTTTGACATGTTTCAGATGTTTCGTATGTTTGACATGTTTTGGATGTTTCGTATGTTTGACATGTTTAGAGTGTTTGACATGTTTCGGATGTTTCGGATGTTTGACATGTTTCGGATGTTTCGTATGTTTGACATGTTTCGGGTGTTTGACATGTTTCGGATGTTTTGTATGTTTAACATGTTTCGGGTGTTTGACATGTTTCGGATGTTTCGTATGTTTGACATCTTTCGTATTTTTGACATGTTTAGAGTGTTTGACATGTTTCGGATGTTTCGTATGTTTGACATGTTTCGGATGTCTCATATGTTTGACATGTTTAGGCTCTTTAACATGTTTCGGATGTTTGACATGTTTTGGATGTTTCGTATGTTTGACATATTACGGGTGTTTGACATGTTTCGGATGTTTCGTATATTGACATGTTTCGGATGTTTAACATGTTTCGAATGTTTTGTATGTTTGACATGTTTCGGGTTTTTGACATGTTTCGGATGTTTCGTATGTTTGACATGTTTCGGATGTTTCGTATGTTTGACATGTTTCGGGTGTTTGACATGTTTCGGATGTTTCGTATGTTTGACATGTTTCGGATGTTTCGGATGTTTGACATGTTTGGGGTATTTGACATGTTTCGAATGTTTCGTATGTTTGACATGTTTCGGGTGTTTGACATGTTTAGAATGTTTCGTATGTTAGACATGTTTCGGGTGTTTCACATGTTTTGAATGTTTCGTATGTTTGACATGTTTTGGGTGTTTCACATGTTTCGGATGTTTCGTATGTATGACATGTTTCAGGTGTTTGACATGTTTTGTATGTTTCGTATGTTTGACATGTTTCGGATGTTTCGTATGTTTGACATATTTCGGGTTTTTGACATGTTTCAGATGTTTCGTATGTTTGACATGTTTCGGGTGTTTGACATGTTTCGGATGTTTCGTTTGTTTGAAATGTTTCGTATGTTTGACATGTTTCGGGTGTTTGTCATGTTTTGGGTGTTTCACTAGTTTCGGATGTTTCGTATGTTTGACGTGTTTCGGGTGTTTGACATGTTTCAGATGTTTCGTATGTTTGACATTTTTCGGATGTTTCGTATGTTTGACATGTCTAGAGTGTTTGACATGTTTCGGAATTTTCGTATGTTTAACATGTTACAGGTGTTTGACATGTTTCGGATGTCTCATATGTTTGACATGCTTAGGCTGTCTAACATGTTTCGGATGTTTGACATGTTTCGGATGTTTCGTATATTGACATGTTTCGGATGTTTAACATGTTTCGAATATTTTGTATGCTTGATATGTTTCGGGTGCTTGACATTTTTTAGATGTTTCGTATGTTTGACATGTTTCTGGTGTTTGTTATGTTTCAAATGTTTCGTATGTTTGACATGTTTTGGAAAATTGACATTTTTCGGATGTTTCGTATGTTTGACATGTTTCGGGTGTTTGTTATGTTTCGGATGTTTCGTATGTTTGACATCTTTCGGGTTTTTGACATGTTTCGGATGTTTCGTATGTTTGACATGTTTCGGATGTTTCGTATGTTTGACATGTTTCGAATGTTTGACATGTTTCAGATGTTTCGTATGTTTGACATGTTTCGTATGTTTGACATGTTTTGGGTGTTTGACATGTTTTGGGTGTTTCACTAGTTTCGGATGTTTCGTATGTTTGACATGTTTCGGGTGTTTGACATGTTTCAGATGTTTCGTATGTTTGACATGTTTCGGATGTTTCGTATGTTTGACATGTTTCGGGTGTTTGACATGTTTCAGATGTTTCGTATGTTTGACATGTTTCGGATGTTTCGTATTTTTGACATGTTTAGAGTGTTTGACATGTTTCGGATGTTTCGCATGTTTGACATGTTTTAAGTGTTTGACATGTTTCGGATGTTTCGTATGTTTGACATGTTTCAGGTGTTTGACATGTTTCGTATGTTTGACATGTTTCGGAAGTTTCGTATGTTTGACATATTTCGGGTGTTTGACATGTTTCAGATGTCTCGTATGTTTGACATGTTTCGGGTGTTTGACATGTTTTGAATAATTCGTATGTTGGACATGTTTTAAGTATTTCACGTGTTTCGGATGTTTCGTATGTTTGACATGTTTCCGGTGTTTGACATAATTCAGATGTTTTGTATGTTTGACATGTTTCGGGTGTTTGACATGTTTCAAATGATTCGTATGTTTGACATGTTTTGGGTGTTTGACATGTTTCAGATGTTTCGTATGTTTGACATGTTTCGGATGTTTCGTATGTTTGACATGTTTCGGGTGTTTGACATGTTTCAGATGTTTCGTATTTTTGACATGTTTCGGATGTTTCGTATGTTTGACATGTTTAGAGTGTTTGACATGTTTCAGATGTTTCGTATGTTTGACATGTTTCGGGTGCTTGACATGTTTCAGGTGTTAAAAATGTTTCGGATGTCTAATATTTTTGACATGTTTAGGCTGTTTAACATGTTTTGGATGTTTGACATGTTTCGGATGTTTCGTATGTTTGACATATTTCGGGTGTTTGACATGTTTCCAATGTTTCGTATATTGACATGTTTCGGATGTTTGACATGTTTCGAATATTTTGTATGTTTGACATGTTTCGGGTGCTTGACATTTTTCGGATGTTTCGAATGTTTGAAATGTTTCGTATGTTTGACATGTTTTGGAAAATTGACATTTTTCGAATGTTTCGTATGTTTGACATGTTTCGGGTGTTTGTTATGTTTCGGATGTTTCTTATGTTTAACAATTTTTGGATGTTTCGTATGTTTGACATGTTTCGGGTGTTTAACATGTTTTGGATGTTTCGTATGTTTGACATGTTTCGGATGTTTCGTATGTTAGACATGTTTCGGGTGTTTCACATATTTGAATGTTTCGTATGTTTGACATGTTTTGAATGTTTCACATGTTTTGGATGTTTCGTATGTATGACATGTTTCAGGTGTTTGACATGTTTTGTATGTTTCGTATGTTCGACATGTTTCAGATGTTTCGTATGTTTTACATGTTTCGGGTGTTTGACATGTTTCGGACGTTTCGTATGTTTGACATGTTTCGTATGTTTGACATGTTTCGGGTGTTTGACATGTTTTGGGTGTTTGACTAGTTTCGGATGTTTCGTATGTTTGACATGTTTCGTATGTTTGACATGTTTCGGGTGATTGACATGTTTTGGGTGTTTGACATGTTTCGGATGTTTTTGTATGTTTGACTTGTTTCGGGTGTTTGACATGTTTTGAATGTTTCGTATGTTTGACATGTTTCGCATGTTTGACATGTTTTGGGTGTTTGACATGTTTCGGATGTTTCGTATGTTTGACATGTTTCAGGTGTTTGACATGTTTCGTATGTTTGACATGTTTCGTATGTTTGACATGTTTCGGATGTTTCGTATGTTTGACATGTTTCGGGTGTTTGACATAATTCAGATGTTTTGTATGTTTGACATGTTTCGGGTGTTTGACATGTTTCAAATGATTCGTATGTTTGACATGTTTCGGGTGTTTGACATGTTTCAGATGTTTCGTATGTTTGACATGTTTCGGATGTTTCGTATGTTTGACATCTTTCGGGTGTTTGACATGTTTCAGATGTTTCGTATGTTTGACATGTTTCTGATGTTTCGTATGTTTGACATGTTTGGAGTGTTTGACATGTTTCGGATGTCTCATATGTTTGACATGTTTAGGCTGTTTAACATGTTTCGGATGTTTGACATGTTTCGGATGTTTCGTATGTTTGACATATTTCGTGTGTTTGACATGTTTCGGATGTTTCGTATATTGACATGTTTCGGATGTTTAACATGTTTCGAATGTTTTGTATGTTTGATATATTTCGGGTGCTTGACATTTTTCGGATGTTTCGTATGTTTGACATGTTTCGGGTGTTTGTTATGTTTCAAATGTTTCATATGTTTGACATGTTTTGGAAAATTGACATTTTTCGGATGTTTCGTATGTTTGACATGTTTTGGGTGTTTGTTATGTTTTGAATGTTTCGTAAGTTTGACATGTTTTGAGTGTTTGACATGTTTCGGATGTTTCGTATGTTTAACATGTTTCGTATATTTTACATGTTTCGTATGTTTGACATGTTTCGGGTGTTTGACATGTTTTAGGTGTTTGACTTGTTTTGGATGTTTTGTATGTTTGACATATTTTAAGTGTTTGACATGTTTCGGATATTTCGTATGTTTGATATGTTTCGGGTGTTTGTCAATTTTGGGATGTTTCGTATGTTTGACATGTTTCGAATGTCTGACATGTTTCTGGTGTTTGACATGTTTCGGGTGTTTGACATATTTTGGGTGTTTAACTTGTTTCGGATGCTTTGTATGTTTGACATGTTTCGAATGTTTGACATGTTTAGGTTGTTTGACATGTTTCGGATGTTTGGTATGTTTGACATACTTCGGGTGTTTCGTATGTTTGACATGTTTCGGGTGTCTGACATTTTTCGGATGTTTCGTATGTTTGACATTTTTCGGGTTTTTGACATGTTTCGGATGTTTCGTATGTTTGACATGTTTCGGATGTTTCGTATGTTTGACATGTTTCGTGTGTTTGACATGTTTCGGATGTTTCGTATGTTTGACATGTTTCGGATGTTTCGGATGTTTGACATGTTTTGGGTGTTTGACATGTTTCGGATGTTTCGTATGTTTGACATGTTTAGGGTGTTTGACATGTTTCGAATGTTTCGTATATTAGACATGTTTCGGGTGTTTCACATGTTTTGAATGTTTCGTATGTTTGACCTGTTTTGGGTGTTTCACATGTTTCGGATGTTTCGTATGTATGACATGTTTCAGGTGTTTGACATGTTTTGTATGTTTCGTATGTTTGACATGTTTCGGATGTTTCGTATGTTTGACATGTTTCGAATGTTTGACATGTTTCAGATGTTTCGTATGTTTGACATGTTTGGGGTGTTTGACATGTTTCGGATGTTTCGTATGTTTGTCATGTTTTGTATGTTTGACATGTTTTGGGTGTTTGACATGTTTTGGGTGTTTCACTAGTTTCGGATGTTTCGTATGTTTGACATGTTTCGGTTGTTTGACATGTTTCAGATGTTTCGTATGTTTGACATGTTTTGGATGTTTCGTATGTTTGACATGTTTAGAGTGTTTGACATGTTTCGGATGTTTCGTATGTTTGACATGTTTCGGATGTTTCGTATGTTTGACATGTTTCGGGTGTTTGACATGTTTCGGATGTTTTGTATGTTTAACATGTTTCGGGTGTTTGACATGTTTCAGATGTTTCGTATGTTTGACATGTTTCATATGTTTGACATGTTTAGAGTGTTTGACATGTTTAGGATGTTTCGTATGTTTGACATGTTTCAGGTGTTTGACATGTTTCGGATGTCTCATATGTTTGACATGTTTAGGCTGTTTAACATGTTTCGGATGTTTGACATGTTTTGGATGTTTCGTATGTTTGACATATTACGGGTGTTTGACATGTTTGTGTTTGACATGTTTAGGATGTTTCGTATGTTTGACATGTTTCAGGTGTTTGACATGTTTCGGATGTCTCATATGTTTGACATGTTTAGGCTGTTTAACATGTTTCGGATGTTTGACATGTTTTGGATGTTTCGTATGTTTGACATATTACGGGTGTTTGACATGTTTTGGATGTTTCGTATATTGACATGTTTCGGATGTTTAACATGTTTCGAATATTTTGTATGTTTGACATGTTTCGGGTTTTTGACATGTTTCGGATGTTTCGTATGTTTGACATGTTTCGGGTGTTTAACATGTTTCGGATGTTTCGTATGTTTGACATGTTTCGGATGTTTCGGATGTTTGACATGTTTGGGGTATTTGACATGTTTCGAATGTTTCGTATGTTTGACATGTTTCGGGTGTTTGACATGTTTAGAATGTTTCGTATGTTAGACATGTTTCGGGTGTTTCACATGTTTTGAATGTTTCGTATGTTTGACATGTTTTGGGTGTTTCACATGTTTCGGATGTTTCGTATGTATGACATGTTTCAGGTGTTTGACATGTTTTGTATGTTTCGTATGTTTGACATGTTTCGGATGTTTCGTATGTTTGACATGTTTCGGGTTTTTGACATGTTTCAGATGTTTCGTATGTTTGACATGTTTCGGGTGTTTGACATGTTTCGGATGTTTCGTTTGTTTGACATGTTTCGGGTGTTTGACATGTTTTGGGTGTTTCACTAGTTTCGGATGTTTCGTATGTTTGACGTGTTTCGGGTGTTTGACATGTTTCAGATGTTTCGTATGTTTGACATGTTTCGGATGTTTCGTATGTTTGACATGTCTAGAGTGTTTGACATGTTTCGGATGTTTCGTATGTTTAACATGTTAAAGGTGTTTGACATGTTTCGGATGTCTCATATGTTTGACATGTTTAGGCTGTTTAACATGTTTCGGATGTTTGACATGTTTCGGATGTTTCGTATGTTTGACATATTTTGGGTGTTTGACATGTTTCGGATGTTTCGTATATTGACATGTTTCGGATGTTTAACATGTTTCGAATATTTTGTATGCTTGATATGTTTCGGGTGCTTGACATTTTTCAGATGTTTCGTATGTTTGACATGTTTCTGGTGTTTGTTATGTTTCAAATGTTTCGTATGTTTGACATGTTTTGGAAAATTGACATTTTTCGGATGTTTCGTATGTTTGACATGTTTCGGGTGTTTGTTATATTTCGGATGTTTCGTATGTTTGACATTTTTCGGGTTTTTGACATGTTTCGGATGTTTCGTATGTTTGACATGTTTCGGATGTTTCGTATGTTTGACATGTTTCGGGTGTTTGACATGTTTCGGATGTTTCGTATGTTTGACATGTTTCGGATGTTTCGGATGTTTGACATGTTTTGGGTGTTTGACATGTTTCGGATGTTTCGTATGTTTGACATGTTTATGGTGTTTGACATGTTTCGAATGTTTCGTATATTAGACATGTTTCGGGTGTTTCACATGTTTTGAATGTTTCGTATGTTTGACCTGTTTTGGGTGTTTCACATGTTTCGGATGTTTCGTATGTATGACATGTTTCAGGTGTTTGACATGTTTTGTAAGTTTCGTATGTTTGACATGTTTCGGATGTTTCAGATGTTTGACATGTTTTGAATGTTTGACATGTTTCAGATGTTTCGTATGTTTGACATGTTTGGGGTGTTTGACATGTTTCGGATGTTTCGTATGTTTGACATGTTTTGTATGTTTGACATGTTTTGGGTGTTTGACATGTTTTGGGTGTTTCACTTGTTTCGGATGTTTCGTATGTTTGACATGTTTCGTGTATTTGACATGTTTCAGATGTTTCGTATGTTTGACATGTTTCGGATGTTTCGTATGTTTGACATGTTTCGGGTGTTTGACATGTTTCAGATGTTTCGTATGTTTGACATGTTTTGGATGTTTCGTATGTTTGACATGTTTAGAGTGTATGACATGTTTCGGATGTTTCGTATGTTTGACATGTTTCAGGTGTTTGACATGTTTCGGATGTTTCGGATATTTGACATGTTTCGGATGTTTCGGATAATTGCCATAAGTATACGTAAAATAATAGTATCGTATCCCTCCGACTCTAGCAAACATGATAGTTACTTGGCGATAAGGAAATAGTGTCCCCGGTATCAAGGTAGACAATCAAAAATTGTCAAGAAAGGGAGAGTTTATAATGTTATGAAATTAGCCTTGTTCTATCCTAAGAACGCTTGCTGCAACTGTAATCCACAAACATATCAAAAGTATTGTAATATATATCGGTGGCATTCCACTTGTTGTTCAAATTTTTTCTAGATATTTTCTATATTTTCTGTAGTTAAAAAAATGATATCCTGCTGAGAATATTTGACTTTGGTAAAAACTTTCAACATGTATGTAATTTGACTTTAGTATCAATTTCTGGCTGTTGCTTTCACCAATTGACAGCAGCAAAAGATTATAAATTAAAAAAACATGATAAGCGAGATGATCAGAGTTAATAGACTATAAGGCCTCTCTTTTGATCTGTGATGAGATAACTGCTAAATCAAAGGAATGAAAAAATTTTGTTTGTAAAGAGATAAGCACTAAATATATTTTCGGACAAAATTGCAAGTTTTAGAATATCCTAATACAGTTATTTATTTGTTTAAAAAATGAAGAAAAAAAAAACAAAAAAAAATTATACATCGTCGGGACTTGAACTCACTACCTTTGCCATGAAAAGCCAATGTTCTACACAACTGCCACGCGGCACAAGTAACAATAGAAAATATACGTTATTTATGAAAAACACTTTAATCAAATTTTCTTACTGAAAGATCAATCTAATTTTTAAAAATGCTGCCTAAAAATGTTGAATTTTAATATAAAGTATTCAATTGTATATGTTTTAAAACATTATTAGTAAAATAAAAATGCATTTTTAATGCTGACGGCATATTTGACCTTCAGAGTTCTAAATCTAGTATTATTTATATAGATTAAAAATAGATGACATCTTTTTCAAGAGTTATTCATCCTGCTAAGAATGACCCTACCGTTTTTTATTTTTGTAGTACAAAGACATAGAGAACTCTATAGTTGCTTAAATAAGAAAAATTAGCATTTTTTTTTAAAATAAATTTAATTTTTCAGTAGAAACTTAAATTTGCATAAATGTAATAAATTGATTTTAAAAGTCATTATTATAACAATTTTACAAACAAACAACAAATTTTATTCATTTTTTGGGACAATTTATAGTTTTTTTTGAATATAGTACATTAAAAAAATCTACCAATTTTAAGTTTAATATTTAGTTTATATAAATAGAAAACTTGTCATTTTGTCTCACTGTTACGCACAATAGAATTGTATCCATTCAGACATGTCAAACACCCGAAACATGTCAAACATCCGAAACATCCGAAACTAGTGAAACACCCAAAACATGTCAAACACCCAAAACATGTCAAACATACGAAACATCTGAAACATGTCAAACATTCGAAACATGTCAAACATACGAAACATCCGAAACATGTCAAAAATACGAAACATACAAAACATGTCAAACACCTGAAACATGTCATACATACGAAACATCCGAAACATGTGAAACACCCAAAACTGGTCAAACATACGAAACATTCAAAACATGTGAAACACCCGAAACACGTCTAACACCCGAAACATTCGAAACATGTCAAACACCCTAAACATGTCAAACATACGAAACATCCGAAACATGTCAAACACCCAAAACATGTCAAACATCCGAAACATCCGAAACATGTCAAACATACGAAACATCCGAAACATGTCAAACACCCGAAACATGTCAAACATACGAAACATCCGAAACATGTCAAACATACGAAACATCCGATACATGTCAAAAACCCGAAAAATGTCTAACATACGAAACATCCGAAACATAACAAACACCCGAAACATGTCAAACATACGAAACATCCGAAAAATGTCAATTTTCCAAAACATGTCAAACATACGAAACATTTGAAACATAACAAACACCAGAAACATGTCAAACATACGAAACATCTGAAAAATGTCAAGCACCCGAAACATATCAAGCATACAAAATATTCGAAACATGTTAAACATCCGAAACATGTCAATATACGAAACATCCGAAACATGTCAAACACCCAAAATATGTCAAACATACGAAACATCCGAAACATGTCAAACATCCGAAACATGTTAAACAGCCTAAGCATGTCAAACATATGAGACATCCGAAACATGTCAAACACCTGTAACATGTTAAACATACGAAACATCCGAAACATGTCAAACACTCTAGACATGTCAAACATACGAAACATCCGAAACATGTCAAACATACGAAACATCTGAAACATGTCAAACACCCGAAACACGTCAAACATACGAAAAATCCGAAACTAGTGAAACACCCAAAACATGTCAAACACCCGAAACATGTCAAACATACGAAACATGTCAAACAAACGAAACATCCGAAACATGTCAAACACCCGAAACATGTCAAACATACGAAACATCTGAAACATGTCAAAAACCCGAAACATGTCAAACATACGAAACATCCGAAACATGTCAAACATACGAAACATACAAAACATGTCAAACACCTGAAACATGTCATACATACGAAACATCCGAAACATGTGAAACACCCAAAACATGTCAAACATACAAAACATTCAAAACATGTGAAACACCCGAAACATGTCTAACATACGAAACATTCTAAACATGTCAAACACCCGAAACATGTCAAACATACGAAACATTCGAAACATGTCAAATACCCCAAACATGTCAAACATCCGAAACATCCGAAACATGTCAAACATACGAAACATCCGAAACATGTCAAACACCCGAAACATGTCAAACATACGAAACATCCGAAACATGTCAAACATACGAAACATCCGAAACATGTCAAAAACCCGAAACATGTCAAACATACAAAACATTCGAAACATGTTAAACATCTGAAACATGTCAATATACGAAACATCCGAAACATGTCAAACACCCGTAATATGTCAAACATACGAAACATCCAAAACATGTCAAACATCCGAAACATGTTAAACAGCCTAAACATGTCAAACATATGAGACATCCGAAACATGTCAAACACCTGAAACATGTCAAACATACGAAACATCCGAAACATGTCAAACACTCTAAACATGTCAAACATACGAAACATGTCAAACATACGAAACATCTGAAAAATGTCAAACACCCGAAACATGTTAAACATACAAAACATCCGAAACATGTCAAACACCCGAAACATGTCAAACATACGAAACATCCGAAACATGTCAAACATACGAAACATCCGAAACATGTCAAACACTCTAAACATGTCAAACATACGAAACATCCAAAACATGTCAAACATACGAAACATCCGAAACATGTCAAACACCCGTAATATGTCAAACATACGAAACATCCAAAACATGTCAAACATCCGAAACATGTTAAACAGCCTAAACATGTCAAACATATGAGACATCCGAAACATGTCAAACACCTGAAACATGTCAAACATACGAAACATCCGAAACATGTCAAACACTCTAAACATGTCAAACATACGAAACATGTCAAACATACGGAAACATCTGAAACATGTCAAACACCCGAAACATGTTAAACATACAAAACATCCGAAACATGTCAAACACCCGAAACATGTCAAACATACGAAACATCCGAAACATGTCAAACATACGAAACATCCGAAACATGTCAAACACTCTAAACATGTCAAACATACGAAACATCCAAAACATGTCAAACATACGAAACTTCTGAAACATGTCAAACACCCGAAACATGTCAAATATACGAAACATCCGAAACTAGTGAAACAGCCAAAACATGTCAAACACCCAAAACATGTCAAACATACAAAACATGACAAACATACGAAAACATCCGAAACATGTCAAACACCCCAAACATGTCAAACATACGAAACATCTGAAACATGTCAATCATTCGAAACATGTCAAACATACGAAACATCCGAAACATGTCAAACATACGAAACATACAAAACATGTCAAACACCTGAAACATGTCATACATACGAAACATCCGAAACATGTGAAACACCCAAAACAGGTCAAACATACGAAACATTCAAAACATGTGAAACACCCGAAACATGTCAAACTTACGAAACATCCGAAACATGTCAAACATACGAAACATCCGAAACATGTCAAAAACCCGAAAAATGTCAAACATACGAAACATCCGAAAAATGTCAGGACACCCGAAACATGTCAAACATACGAAACACCCGAAGTATGTCAAACATACCAAACATCCGAAACATGTCAAACAACCTAAACATGTGAAACATTCGAAACATGTCAAACATACAAAGCATCCGAAACAAGTTAAACACCCAAAATATGTCAAACACCCGAAACATGTCAAACACTCTAGACATGTCAAACATACGAAACATCCGAAACATGTTTCGAATGTTGACATGTTTCTGGTGTTTGACATGTTTCGGATGTTTCGTATGTTTGACATGTTTCGGATGTTTCGTATGTTTGACATGTTTCGGGTGTTTGACATGTTTCGGATGTTTCGTATGTTTGACATGTTTCGGATGTTTCGGATGTTTGACATGTTTGGGGTATTTGACATGTTTCGAATGTTTCGTATGTTTGACATGTTTCGGGTGTTTGACATGTTTAGAATGTTTCGTATGTTAGACATGTTTCGGGTGTTTCACATGTTTTGAATGTTTCGTATGTTTGACATGTTTTGGGTGTTTCACATGTTTCGGATGTTTCGTATGTATGACATGTTTCAGGTGTTTGACATGTTTTGGATGTTTCGTATGTTTGACATGTTTCGGATGTTTCGTATGTTTGACATGTTTCGGGTTTTTGACATGTTTCAGATGTTTCGTATGTTTGACATGTTTCGGGTGTTTGACATGTTTCGGATGTTTCGTATGTTTGACGTGTTTCGGATGTTTCGTATGTTTGACATGTCTAGAGTGTTTGACATGTTTCGGATGTTTCGTATGTTTAACATGTTACAGGTGTTTGACATTTTTCGGATGTCTCATATGTTTGACATCTTTAGGCTGTTTAACATGTTTCGGATGTTTGACATGTTTCGGATGTTTCGTATGTTTGACATATTTTGGGTGTTTGACATGTTTCGGATGTTTCGTATATTGACATGTTTCGGATGTTTAACATGTTTCGAATATTTTGTATGCTTGATATGTTTCGGGTGCTTGACATTTTTCAGATGTTTCGTATGTTTGACATGTTTCTGGTGTTTGTTATGTTTCAAATGTTTCGTATGTTTGACATGTTTTGGAAAATTGACATTTTTCGGATGTTTCGTATGTTTGACATGTTTCGGGTGTTTGTTATGTTTCGGATGTTTCGTATGTTTGACATTTTTCGGGTTTTTGACATGTTTCGGATGTTTCGTATGTTTGACATGTTTCGGATGTTTCGTATGTTTGACATGTTTCGGGTGTTTGACATGTTTCGGATGTTTCGTATGTTTGACATGTTTCGGATGTTTCGGATGTTTGACATGTTTTGGGTGTTTGACATGTTTCGGATGTTTCGTATGTTTGACATGTTTATGGTGTTTGACATGTTTCGAATGTTTCGTATATTAGACATGTTTCGGGTGTTTCACATGTTTTGAATGTTTCGTATGTTTGACCTGTTTTGGGTGTTTCACATGTTTCGGATGTTTCGTATGTATGACATGTTTCAGGTGTTTGACATGTTTTGTAAGTTTCGTATGTTTGACATGTTTCGGATGTTTCGTATGTTTGACATGTTTCGAATGTTTGACATGTTTCAGATGTTTCGTATGTTTGACATGTTTGGGGTGTTTGACATGTTTCGGATGTTTCGTATGTTTGACATGTTTTGTATGTTTGACATGTTTTGGGTGTTTGACATGTTTTGGGTGTTTCACTTGTTTCGGATGTTTCGTATGTTTGACATGTTTCGTGTATTTGACATGTTTCAGATGTTTCGTATGTTTGACATGTTTCGGATGTTTCGTATGTTTGACATGTTTCGGGTGTTTGACATGTTTCAGATGTTTCGTATGTTTGACATGTTTTGGATGTTTCGTATGTTTGACATGTTTAGAGTGTATGACATGTTTCGGATGTTTCGTATGTTTGACATGTTTCAGGTGTTTGACATGTTTCGGATGTTTCGGATATTTGACATGTTTCGGATGTTTCGGATAATTGCCATAAGTATACGTAAAATAATAGTATCGTATCCCTCCGACTCTAGCAAACATGATAGTTACTTGGCGATAAGGAAATAGTGTCCCCGGTATCAAGGTAGACAATCAAAAATTGTCAAGAAAGGGAGAGTTTATAATGTTATGAAATTAGCCTTGTTCTATCCTAAGAACGCTTGCTGCAACTGTAATCCACAAACATATCAAAAGTATTGTAATATATATCGGTGGCATTCCACTTGTTGTTCAAATTTTTTCTAGATATTTTCTATATTTTCTGTAGTTAAAAAAATGATATCCTGCTGAGAATATTTGACTTTGGTAAAAACTTTCAACATGTATGTAATTTGACTTTAGTATCAATTTCTGGCTGTTGTTTTCACCAATTGACAGCAGCAAAAGAATTATAAATAAAAAAAACATGATAAGCGAGATGATCAGAGTTAATAGACTATAAGGCCTCTCTTTTGATCTGTGATGAGATAACTGCTAAATCAAAGGAATGAAAAAATTTTGTTTGTAAAGAGATAAGCACTAAATATATTTTCGGACAAAATTGCAAGTTTTAGAATATCCTAATACAGTTATTTATTTGTTTAAAAAATGAAGAAAAAAAAAACAAAAAAAAATTATACATCGTCGGGGACTTGAACTCACTACCTTTGCCATGAAAAGCCAATGTTCTACACAACTGCCACGCGGCACAAGTAACAATAGAAAATATACGTTATTTATGAAAAACACTTTAATCAAATTTTTCTTACTGAAAGATCAATCTAATTTTTAAAAATGCTGCCTAAAAATGTTGAATTTTATATAAAGTATTCAATTGTATATGTTTTAAAACATTATTAGTAAAATAAAAATGCATTTTTAATGCTGACGGCATATTTGACCTTCAGAGTTCTAAATCTAGTATTATTTATATAGATTAAAAATAGATGACATCTTTTTCAAGAGTTATTCATCCTGCTAAGAATGACCCTACCGTTTTTTATTTTTGTAGTACAAAGACATAGAGAACTCTATAGTTGCTTAAATAAGAAAAATTAGCATTTTTTTTTAAAATAAATTTAATTTTTCAGTAGAAACTTAAATTTGCATAAATGTAATAAATTGATTTTAAAAGTCATTATTATAACAATTTTACAAACAAACAACAAATTTTATTCATTTTTTGGGACAATTTATAGTTTTTTTTGAATATAGTACATTAAAAAAATCTACCAATTTTAAGTTTAATATTTAGTTTATATAAATAGAAAACTTGTCATTTTGTCTCACTGTTACGCACAATAGAATTGTATCCATTCAGACATGTCAAACACCCGAAACATGTCAAACATCCGAAACTAGTGAAACACCCAAAACATGTCAAACACCCAAAACATGTCAAACATACGAAACATGTCAAACATACGAAACATCTGAAACATGTCAAACATTCGAAACATGTCAAACATACGAAACATCCGAAACATGTCAAAAATACGAAACATACAAAACATGTCAAACACCTGAAACATGTCATACATACGAAACATTCGAAACATGTCAAACACCCTAAACATGTCAAACATACGAAACATCCGAAACATGTCAAACACCCAAAACATGTCAAACATCCGAAACATCCGAAACATGTCAAACATACGAAACATCCGAAACATGTCAAACACCCGAAACATGTCAAACATACGAAACATCCGAAACATGTCAAACATACGAAACATCCGATACATGTCAAAAACCCGAAAAATGTCTAACATACGAAACATCCGAAACATAACAAACACCCGAAACATGTCAAACATACGAAACATCCGAAAAATGTCAATTTTCCAAAACATGTCAAACATACGAAACATTTGAAACATAACAAACACCAGAAACATGTCAAACATACGAAACATCTGAAAAATGTCAAGCACCCGAAACATATCAAGCATACAAAATATTCGAAACATGTTAAACATCCGAAACATGTCAATATACGAAACATCCGAAACATGTCAAACACCATAAATATGTCAAACATACGAAACATCCGAAACATGTCAAACATCCGAAACATGTTAAACAGCCTAAGCATGTCAAACATATGAGACATCCGAAACATGTCAAACACCTGTAACATGTTAAACATACGAAACATCCGAAACATGTCAAACACTCTAGACATGTCAAACATACGAAACATCCGAAACATGTCAAACATACGAAACATCTGAAACATGTCAAACACCCGAAACACGTCAAACATACGAAACATCTGAAACATGTCAAACACCCGAAACACCTCAAACATACGAAACATCCGAAACTAGTGAAACACCCAAAACATGTCAAACACCCGAAACATGTCAAACATACGAAACATGTCAAACAAACGAAACATCCGAAACATGTCAAACACCCGAAACATGTCAAACATACGAAACATCTGAAACATGTCAAAAACCCGAAACATGTCAAACATACGAAACATCCGAAACATGTCAAACATACGAAACATACAAAACATGTCAAACACCTGAAACATGTCATACATACGAAACATCCGAAACATGTGAAACACCCAAAACATGTCAAACATACGAAACATTCAAAACATGTGAAACACCCGAAACATGTCTAACATACGAAACATTCTAAACATGTCAAACACCCGAAACATGTCAAACATACGAAACATTCGAAACATGTCAAATACCCCAAACATGTCAAACATCCGAAACATCCGAAACATGTCAAACATACGAAACATCCGAAACATGTCAAACACCCGAAACATGTCAAACATACGAAACATCCGAAACATGTCAAACATACGAAACATCCGAAACATGTCAAAAACCCGAAACATGTCAAACATACAAAACATTCGAAACATGTTAAACATCTGAAACATGTCAATATACGAAACATCCGAAACATGTCAAACACCCGTAATATGTCAAACATACGAAACATCCAAAACATGTCAAACATCCGAAACATGTTAAACAGCCTAAACATGCCAAACATATGAGACATCCGAAACATGTCAAACACCTGAAACATGTCAAACATACGAAACATCCGAAACATGTCAAACACTCTAAACATGTCAAACATACGAAACATGTCAAACATACGAAACATCTGAAAAATGTCAAACACCCGAAACATGTTAAACATACAAAACATCCGAAACATGTCAAACACCCGAAACATGTCAATCATACGAAACATCCGAAACATGTCAAACATACGAAACATCCGAAACATGTCAAACACTCTAAACATGTCAAACATACGAAACATCCAAAACATGTCAAACATACGAAACATCCGAAACATGTCAAACACCCGTAATATGTCAAACATACGAAACATCCAAAACATGTCAAACATCCGAAACATGTTAAACAGCCTAAACATGTCAAACATACGAAACATCCGAAACATGTCAAACATACGAAACATACAAAACATGTCAAACACCTGAAACATGTCATACATACGAAACATCCGAAACATGTGAAACACCCAAAACATGTCAAACATACGAAACATTCAAAACATGTGAAACACCCGAAACATGTCTAACATACGAAACATTCTAAACATGTCAAACACCCGAAATATGTCAAACATACGAAACATTCGAAACATGTCAAATACCCCAAACATGTCAAACATCCGAAACATCCGAAACATGTCAAACATACGAAACATCCGAAACATGTCAAACACCCGAAACATGTCAAACATACGAAACATCCGAAACATGTCAAACATACGAAACATCCGAAACATGTCAAAAACCCGAAACATGTCAAACATACAAAACATTCGAAACATGTTAAACATCTGAAACATGTCAATATACGAAACATCCGAAACATGTCAAACACCCGTAATATGTCAAACATACGAAACATCCAAAACATGTCAAACATCCGAAACATGTTAAACAGCCTAAACATGCCAAACATATGAGACATCCGAAACATGTCAAACACCTGAAACATGTCAAACATACGAAACATCCGAAACATGTCAAACACTCTAAACATGTCAAACATACGAAACATGTCAAACATACGAAACATCTGAAAAATGTCAAACACCCGAAACATGTTAAACATACAAAACATCCGAAACATGTCAAACACCCGAAACATGTCAAACATACGAAACATCCGAAACATGTCAAACATACGAAACATCCGAAACATGTCAAACACTCTAAACATGTCAAACATACGAAACATCCAAAACATGTCAAACATACGAAACATCCGAAACATGTCAAACACCCGTAATATGTCAAACATACGAAACATCCAAAACATGTCAAACATCCGAAACATGTTAAACAGCCTAAACATGTCAAACATATGAGACATCCGAAACATGTCAAACACATGAAACATGTCAAACATACGAAACATCCGAAACATGTCAAACACTCTAAACATGTCAAACATACGAAACATGTCAAACATACGAAACATCTGAAACATGTCAAACACCCGAAACATGTTAAACATACAAAACATCCGAAACATGTCAAACACTCGAAACATGTCAAACATACGAAACATCCGAAACATCTCAAACATACGAAACATCCGAAACATGTCAAACACTCTAAACATGTCAAACATACGAAACATCCAAAACATGTCAAACATACGAAACATCTGAAACATGTCAAACACCCGAAACATGTCAAATATACGAAACATCCGAAACTAGTGAAACACCCAAAACATGTCAAACACCCAAAACATGTCAAACATACAAAACATGACAAACATACGAAACATCCGAAACATGTCAAACACCGCAAACATGTCAAACATACGAAACATCTGAAACATGTCAATCATTCGAAACATGTCAAACATACGAAACATCCGAAACATGTCAAACATACGAAACATACAAAAAATGTCAAACACCTGAAACATGTCATACATACGAAACATCCGAAACATGTGAAACACCCAAAACAGGTCAAACATAAGAAACATTCAAAACATGTGAAACACCCGAAACATGACAAACATACGAAACATCCGAAACATGTCAAACATACGAAACATCCGAAACATGTCAAAAATCCGAAAAATGTCAAACATACGAAACATCCGAAAAATGTCAGACACCCGAAACATGTCAAACATACGAAACACCCGAAGTATGTCAAACATACCAAACATTCGAAACATGTCAAACAACCTAAACATGTCAAACATTCGAAACATGTCAAACATACAAAGCATCCGAAACAAGTTAAACACCCAAAATATGTCAAACACCCGAAACATGTCAAACACTCTAGACATGTCAAACATACGAAACATCCGAAACATGTTTCGAATGTCTGACATGTTTCTGGTGTTTGACATGTTTCGGATGTTTCGTATGTTTAACATGTTACAGGTGTTTGACATGTTTCGGATGTCTCATATGTTTGACATGTTTAGGCTGTTTAACATGTTTCGGATGTTTGACATGTTTCGGATGTTTCGTATGTTTGACATATTTTGGGTGTTTGACATGTTTCGGATGTTTCGTATATTGACATGTTTCGGATGTTTAACATGTTTCGAATATTTTGTATGCTTGATATGTTTCGGGTGCTTGACATTTTTCAGATGTTTCGTATGTTTGAAATGTTTCTGGTGTTTGTTATGTTTCAAATGTTTCGTATGTTTGACATGTTTTGGAAAATTGACATTTTTCGGATGTTTCGTATGTTTGACATGTTTCGGGTGTTTGTTATGTTTCGGATGTTTCGTATGTTTGACATTTTTCGGGTTTTTGACATGTTTCGGATGTTTCGTATGTTTGACATGTTTCGGATGTTTCGTATGTTTGATATGTTTCGGGTGTTTGACATGTTTCGGATGTTTCGTATGTTTGACATGTTTCGGATGTTTCGGATGTTTGACATGTTTTGGGTGTTTGACATGTTTCGGATGTTTCGTATGTTTGACATGTTTAGGGTGTTTGACATTTTTCGGATGTTTCGTATGTTTGACATGTTTCGGGTGTTTGTTATGTTTCGGATGTTTCGTATGTTTGACATTTTTCGGGTTTTTGACATGTTTCGGATGTTTCGTATGTTTGACATGTTTCGGATGTTTCGTATGTTTGACATGTTTCGGGTGTTTGACATGTTTCGGATGTTTCGTATGTTTGACATGTCTAGAGTGTTTGACATGTTTCGGATGTTTCGTATGTTTAACATGTTACAGGTGTTTGACATGTTTCGGATGTCTCATATGTTTGACATGTTTAGGCTGTTTAACATGTTTCGGATGTTTGACATGTTTCGGATGTTTCGTATGTTTGACATATTTTGGGTGTTTGACATGTTTCGGATGTTTCGTATATTGACATGTTTCGGATGTTTAACATGTTTCGAATATTTTGTATGCTTGATATGTTTCGGGTGCTTGACATTTTTCAGATGTTTCGTATGTTTGACATGTTTCTGGTGTTTGTTATGTTTCAAATGTTTCGTATGTTTGACATGTTTTGGAAAATTGACATTTTTCGGATGTTTCGTATGTTTGACATGTTTCGGGTGTTTGTTATGTTTCGGATGTTTCGTATGTTTGACATTTTTCGGGTTTTTGACATGTTTCGGATGTTTCGTATGTTTGACATGTTTCGGATGTTTCGTATGTTTGACATGTTTCGGGTGTTTGACATGTTTCGGATGTTTCGTATGTTTGACATGTTTCGGATGTTTCGGATATTTGACATGTTTTGGGTGTTTGACATGTTTCGGATGTTTCGTATGTTTGACATGTTTATGGTGTTTGACATGTTTCGAATGTTTCGTATATTAGACATGTTTCGGGTGTTTCACATGTTTTGAATGTTTCGTATGTTTGACCTGTTTTGGGTGTTTCACATGTTTCGGATGTTTCGTATGTATGACATGTTTCAGGTGTTTGACATGTTTTGTAAGTTTCGTATGTTTGACATGTTTCGGATGTTTCGTATGTTTGACATGTTTCGAATGTTTGACATGTTTCAGATGTTTCGTATGTTTGACATGTTTGGGGTGTTTGACATGTTTCGGATGTTTCGTATGTTTGACATGTTTTGTATGTTTGACATGTTTTGGGTGTTTGACATGTTTTGGGTGTTTCACTTGTTTCGGATGTTTCGTATGTTTGACATGTTTCGTGTATTTGACATGTTTCAGATGTTTCGTATGTTTGACATGTTTCGGATGTTTCGTATGTTTGACATGTTTCGGGTGTTTGACATGTTTCAGATGTTTCGTATGTTTGACATGTTTTGGATGTTTCGTATGTTTGACATGTTTAGAGTGTATGACATGTTTCGGATGTTTCGTATGTTTGACATGTTTCAGGTGTTTGACATGTTTCGGATGTTTCGGATATTTGACATGTTTCGGATGTTTCGGATAATTGCCATAAGTATACGTAAAATAATAGTATCGTATCCCTCCGACTCTAGCAAACATGATAGTTACTTGGCGATAAGGAAATAGTGTCCCCGGTATCAAGGTAGACAATCAAAAATTGTCAAGAAAGGGAGAGTTTATAATGTTATGAAATTAGCCTTGTTCTATCCTAAGAACGCTTGCTGCAACTGTAATCCACAAACATATCAAAAGTATTGTAATATATATCGGTGGCATTCCACTTGTTGTTCAAATTTTTTCTAGATATTTTCTATATTTTCTGTAGTTAAAAAAATGATATCCTGCTGAGAATATTTGACTTTGGTAAAAACTTTCAACATGTATGTAATTTGACTTTAGTATCAATTTCTGGCTGTTGCTTTCACCAATTGACAGCAGCAAAAGAATTATAAATAAAAAAAACATGATAAGCGAGATGATCAGAGTTAATAGACTATAAGGCCTCTCTTTTGATCTGTGATGAGATAACTGCTAAATCAAAGGAATGAAAAAATTTTGTTTGTAAAGAGATAAGCACTAAATATATTTTCGGACAAAATTGCAAGTTTTAGAATATCCTAATACAGTTATTTATTTGTTTAAAAAATGAAGAAAAAAAAAACAAAAAAAAATTATACATCGTCGGGGACTTGAACTCACTACCTTTGCCATGAAAAGCCAATGTTCTACACAACTGCCACGCGGCACAAGTAACAATAGAAAATATACGTTATTTATGAAAAATACTTTAATCAAATTTTCTTACTGAAAGATCAATCTAATTTTTAAAAATGCTGCCTAAAAATGTTGAATTTTATATAAAGTATTCAATTGTATATGTTTTAAAACATTATTAGTAAAATAAAAATGCATTTTTAATGCTGACGGCATATTTGACCTTCAGAGTTCTAAATCTAGTATTATTTATATAGATTAAAAATAGATGACATCTTTTTCAAGAGTTATTCATCCTGCTAAGAATGACCCTACCGTTTTTTATTTTTGTAGTACAAAGACATAGAGAACTCTATAGTTGCTTAAATAAGAAAAATTAGCATTTTTTTTTAAAAATAAATTTAATTTTTCAGTAGAAACTTAAATTTGCATAAATGTAATAAATTGATTTTAAAAGTCATTATTATAACAATTTTACAAACAAACAACAAATTTTATTCATTTTTTGGGACAATTTATAGTTTTTTTTGAATATAGTACATTAAAAAAATCTACCAATTTTAAGTTTAATATTTAGTTTATATAAATAGAAAACTTGTCATTTTGTCTCACTGTTACGCACAATAGAATTGTATCCATTCAGACATGTCAAACACCCGAAACATGTCAAACACCCGAAACATGTCAAACATACGAAACATCCGAAACTAGTGAAACACCCAAAACATGTCAAACACCCAAAACATGTCAAACATACGAAACATGTCAAACATTCGAAACATGTCAAACATACGAAACATCCGAAACATGTCAAAAATACGAAACATACAAAACATGTCAAACACCTGAAACATGTCATACATACGAAACATTCGAAACATGTCAAACACCCTAAACATGTCAAACATACGAAACATCCGAAACATGTCAAACACCCAAAACATGTCAAACATCCGAAACATCCGAAACATGTCAAACATACGAAACATCCGAAACATGTCAAACACCCGAAACATGTCAAACATACGAAACATCCGAAACATGTCAAACATACGAAACATCCGATACATGTCAAAAACCCGAAAAATGTCTAACATACGAAACATCCGAAACATAACAAACACCCGAAACATGTCAAACATACGAAACATCCGAAAAATGTCAATTTTCCAAAACATGTCAAACATACGAAACATTTGAAACATAACAAACACCAGAAACATGTCAAACATACGAAACATCTGAAAAATGTCAAGCACCCGAAACATATCAAGCATACAAAATATTCGAAACATGTTAAACATCCGAAACATGTCAATATACGAAACATCCGAAACATGTCAAACACCCAAAATATGTCAAACATACGAAACATCCGAAACATGTCAAACATCCGAAACATGTTAAACAGCCTAAGCATGTCAAACATATGAGACATCCGAAACATGTCAAACACCTGTAACATGTTAAACATACGAAACATCCGAAACATGTCAAACACTCTAGACATGTCAAACATACGAAACATCCGAAACATGTCAAACATACGAAACATCTGAAACATGTCAAACACCCGAAACACGTCAAACATACGAAACATCCGAAACTAGTGAAACACCCCAAAACATGTCAAACACCCGAAACATGTCAAACATACGAAACATGTCAAACAAACGAAACATCGGAAACATGTCAAACACCCGAAACATGTCAAACATACGAAACATCTGAAACATGTCAAAAACCCGAAACATGTCAAACATACGAAACATCCGAAACATGTCAAACATACGAAACATACAAAACATGTCAAACACCTGAAACATGTCATACATACGAAACATCCGAAACATGTGAAACACCCAAAACATGTCAAACATACGAAACATTCAAAACATGTGAAACACCCGAAACATGTCTAACATACGAAACATTCTAAACATGTCAAACTCCCGAAACATGTCAAACATACGAAACATTCGAAACATGTCAAATACCCCAAACATGTCAAACATCCGAAACATCCGAAACATGTCAAACATACGAAACATCCGAAACATGTCAAACACCCGAAACATGTCAAACATACGAAACATCCGAAACATGTCAAACATACGAAACATCCGAAACATGTCAAAAACCCGAAACATGTCAAACATACAAAACATTCGAAACATGTTAAACATCTGAAACATGTCAATATACGAAACATCCGAAACATGTCAAACACCCGTAATATGTCAAACATACGAAAACATCCAAAACATGTCAAACATCCGAAACATGTTAAACAGCCTAAACATGTCAAACATATGAGACATCCGAAACATGTCAAACACCTGAAACATGTCAAACATACGAAACATCCGAAACATGTCAAACACTCTAAACATGTCAAACATACGAAACATGTCAAACATACGAAACATGTCAAACATACGAAACATCTGAAAAATGTCAAACACCCGAAACATGTTAAACATACAAAACATCCGAAACATGTCAAACACCCGAAACATGTCAAACATACGAAACATCCGAAACATGTCAAACATACGAAACATCCGAAACATGTCAAACACTCTAAACATGTCAAACATACGAAACATCCAAAACATGTCAAACATACGAAACATCCGAAACATGTCAAACACCCGTAATATGTCAAACATACGAAACATCCAAAACATGTCAAACATCCGAAACATGTTAAACAGCCTAAACATGTCAAACATATGAGACATCCGAAACATGTCAAACACCTGAAACCTGTCAAACATACGAAACATCCGAAACATGTCAAACACTCTAAACATGTCAAACATACGAAACATGTCAAACATACGAAACATCTGAAACATGTCAAACACCCGAAACATGTTAAACATACAAAACATCCGAAACATGTCAAACACCCGAAACATGTCAAACATACGAAACATCCGAAACATGTCAAACATACGAAACATCCGAAACATGTCAAACACTCTAAACATGTCAAACATACGAAACATCCAAAACATGTCAAACATACGAAACATCTGAAACATGTCAAACACCCGAAACATGTCAAATATACGAAACATCCGAAACTAGTGAAACACCCAAAACATGTCAAACACCCAAAACATGTCAAACATACAAAACATGACAAACATACGAAACATCCGAAACATGTCAAACACCCCAAACATGTCAAACATACGAAACATCTGAAACATGTCAATCATTCGAAACATGTCAAACATACGAAACATCCGAAACATGTCAAACATACGAAACATACAAAACATGTCAAACACCTGAAACATGTCATACATACGAAACATCCGAAACATGTGAAACACCCAAAACAGGTCAAACATACGAAACATTCAAAACATGTGAAACACCCGAAACATGTCAAACATACGAAACATCCGAAACATGTCAAACATACGAAACATCCGAAACATGTCAAAAACCCGAAAAATGTCAAACATACGAAACATCCGAAAAATGTCAGACACCCGAAAAATGTCAAACATACGAAACACCCGAAGTATGTCAAACATACCAAACATCCGAAACATGTCAAACAACCTAAACATGTCAAACATTCGAAACATGTCAAACATACAAAGCATCCGAAACAAGTTTAAACACCCAAAATATGTCAAACACCCGAAACATGTCAAACACTCTAGACATGTCAAACATACGAAACATCCGAAACATGTTTCGAATGTCTGACTAGTTTCTGGTGTTTGACATGTTTCGGATGTTTCGTATGTTTAACATGTTACAGGTGTTTGACATGTTTCGGATGTCTCATATGTTTGACATGTTTAGGCTGTTTAACATGTTTCGGATGTTTGACATGTTTCGGATGTTTCGTATGTTTGACATATTTTGGGTGTTTGACATGTTTCGGATGTTTCGTATATTGACATGTTTCGGATGTTTAACATGTTTCGAATATTTTGTATGCTTGATATGTTTCGGGTGCTTGACATTTTTTAGATGTTTCGTATGTTTGAAATGTTTCTGGTGTTTGTTATGTTTCAAATGTTTCGTATGTTTGACATTTTTCGGGTGTTTGTTATGTTTCGGATGTTTCGTATGTTTGACATTTTTCGGGTTTTTGACATGTTTCGGATGTTTCGTATGTTTGACATGTTTCGGATGTTTCGTATGTTTGACATGTTTCGGGTGTTTGACATGTTTCGGATGTTTCGTATGTTTGACATGTTTCGGATGTTTCGGATGTTTGACATGTTTTGGGTGTTTGACATGTTTCGGATGTTTCGTATGTTTGACATGTTTAGGGTGTTTGACATTTTTCGGATGTTTCGTATGTTTGACATGTTTCGGGTGTTTGTTATGTTTCGGATGTTTCGTATGTTTGACATTTTTCGGGTTTTTGACATGTTTCGGATGTTTCGTATGTTTGACATGTTTCGTATGTTTGACATGTTTCGGGTGTTTGACATGTTTCGGATGTTTCGTATGTTTGACATGTTTCGGATGTTTCGGATGTTTGACATGTTTTGGGTGTTTGACATGTTTCGGATGTTTCGTATGTTTGACATGATTAGGGTGTTTGACATGTTTCGAATGTTTCGTATATTAGACATGTTTCGGGTGTTTCACATGTTTTGAATGTTTCGTATGTTTGACCTGTTTTGGGTGTTTCACATGTTTCGGATGTTTCGTATGTATGACATGTTTCAGGTGTTTGACATGTTTTGTATGTTTCGTATGTTTGACATGTTTCGGATGTTTCGTATGTTTGACATGTTTCGAATGTTTGACATGGTTCAGATGTTTCGTATGTTTGACATGTTTGGGGTGTTTGACATTTTTTGTGTGTTTCACTAGTTTCGGATGTTTCGTATGTTTGACATGTTTCGGGTGTTTGACATGTTTCAGATGTTTCGTATGTTTGACATGTTTTGGATGTTTCGTATGTTTTACATGTTTAGAGTGTTTGACATGTTTCGGATGTTTCGTATGTTTGACATGTTTCGGATGTTTCGTATGTTTGACATGTTTCGGGTGTTTGACATGTTTCGGATGTTTTGTATGTTTAACATGTTTCGGGTGTTTGACATGTTTTGGATGTTTCGTATGTTTGACATGTTTCGTATTTTTGACATGTTTAGAGTGTTTGACATGTTTCGGTTGTTTCGTATGTTTGACATGTTTCAGGTGTTTGACATGTTTCGGATGTCTCATATGTTTGACATGTTTAGGCTGTTTAACATGTTTCGGATGTTTGACATGTTTTGGATGTTTCGTATGTTTGACATATTACGGGTGTTAGACATGTTTCGGATGTTTCGTATATTGACATGTTTCGGATGTTTAACATGTTTCGAATGTTTTGTATGTTTGACATGTTTCGGGTTTTTGACATGTTTCGGATGTTTCGTATGTTTGACATGTTTCGGATGTTTCGTATGTTTGACATGTTTCGGGTGTTTGACATGTTTCGGATGTTTCGTATGTTTGACATGTTTCGGATGTTTCGGATGTTTGACATGTTTGGGGTATTTGACATGTTTCGAATGTTTCGTATGTTTGACATGTTTCGGGTGTTTGACATGTTTCGTATGTTAGACATGTTTCGGGTGTTTCACATGTTTTGACTGTTTCGTATGTTTGACATGTTTTGGGTGTTTCACATGTTTCGGATGTTTCGTATGTATGACATGTTTAAGGTGTTTGACATGTTTTGTATGTTTCGTATGTTTGACATGTTTCGGATGTTTCGTATGTTTGACATATTTCGGGTTTTTGACATGTTTCAGATGTTTCGTATGTTTGACATGTTTCGGGTGTTTGACATGTTTCGGATGTTTCGTTTGTTTGACATGTTTCGTATGTTTGACATGTTTCGGGTGTTTGACATGTTTTGGGTGTTTCACTAGTTTCGGATGTTTCGTATGTTTGACGTGTTTCGGGTGTTTGACATGTTTCAGATGTTTCGTATGTTTGACATTTTTCGGATGTTTCTTATGTTTGACATGTCTAGAGTGTTTGACATGTTTCGGATGTTTCGTATGTTTAACATGTTACAGGTGTTTGACATGTTTCGGATGTCTCATATGTTTGACATGCTTAGGCTGTCTAACATGTTTCGGATGTTTGACATGTTTCGGATGTTTCGTATGTTTGACATATTTTGGGTGTTTGACATGTTTCGGATGTTTCGTATATTGACATGTTTCGGATGTTTAACATGTTTCGAATATTTTGTATGCTTGATATGTTTCGGGTGCTTGACATTTTTTAGATGTTTCGTATGTTTGACATGTTTCTGGTGTTTGTTATGTTTCAAATGTTTCGTATGTTTGACATGTTTTGGAAAATTGACATTTTTCGGATGTTTCGTATGTTTGACATGTTTCGGGTGTTTGTTATGTTTCGGATGTTTCGTATGTTTGACATTTTTCGGGTTTTTGACATGTTTCGGATGTTTCGTATGTTTGACATGTTTCGGATGTTTCGTATGTTTGACATGTTTCGGGTGTTTGACATGTTTCGGATGTTTCGTATGTTTGACATGTTTCGGATGTTTCGGATGTTTGACATGTTTTGGGTGTTTGACATGTTTCGGATGTTTCGTATGTTTGACATGTTTAGGGTGTTTGACATGTTTCGAATGTTTCGTATGTTAGACATGTTTCGGGTGTTTCACATGTTTTGAATGTTTCGTATGTTTGACCAGTTTTGGGTGTTTCACATGTTTCGGATGTTTCGTATGTATGACATGTTTCAGGTGTTTGACATGTTTCGTATGTTTGACATGTTTCGAATGTTTGACATGTTTCAGATGTTTCGTATGTTTGACATGTTTCGTATGTTTGACATGTTTTGGGTGTTTGACATGTTTTGGGTGTTTCACTAGTTTCGGATGTTTCGTATGTTTGACATGTTTCGGGTGTTTGACATGTTTCAGATGTTTCGTATGTTTGACATGTTTCGGATGTTTCGTATGTTTGACATGTTTCGGGTGTTTGACATGTTTCAGATGTTTCGTATGTTTGACATGTTTCGGATGTTTCGTATTTTTGACATGTTTAGAGTGTTTGACATGTTTCGGATGTTTCGCATGTTTGACATGTTTTGGGTGTTTGACATGTTTCGGATGTTTCGTATGTTTGACATGTTTCAGGTGTTTGACATGTTTCGTATGTTTGACATGTTTCGGAAGTTTCGTATGTTTGACATATTTCGGGTGTTTGACATGTTTCAGATGTCTCGTATGTTTGACATGTTTCGGGTGTTTGACATGTTTCGGATGTTTCGTATGTTTGACATGTTTCGAGTGTTTGACATGTTTCGAATGTTTGACATTTTCGTCTATTTGCCATGTTTCGTGTATTTGAAATGTTTTGGGTGTTTGACTAGTTTCGGATGTTTCGTATGTTTGACATGTTTCGGGTGTTTGACATGTTTCGGATGTTTCGGATGTTTGACATGTTTCGGGTGTTTGACATGTTTTGAATAATTCGTATGTTGGACATGTTTTAAGTATTTCACGTGTTTCGGATGTTTCGTATGTTTGACATGTTTCCGGTGTTTGACATAATTCAGATGTTTTGTATGTTTGACATGTTTCGGGTGTTTGACATGTTTCAAATGATTCGTATCTTTGACATGTTTTGGGTGTTTGACATGTTTCAGATGTTTCGTATGTTTGACATGTTTCGGATGTTTCGTATGTTTGACATGTTTCGGGTGTTTGACATGTTTCAGATGTTTCGTATTTTTGACATGTTTCGGATGTTTCGTATGTTTGACATGTTTCGGGTGCTTGACTTGTTTCAGGTGTTTAAAATGTTTCGGATGTCTAATATTTTTGACATGTTTAGGCTGTTTAACATGTTTTGGATGTTTGACATGTTTCGGATGTTTCGTATGTTTGACATATTTCGGGTGTTTGACATGTTTCGAATGTTTCGTATATTGACATGTTTCGGATGTTTGACATGTTTCGAATATTTTGTATGTTTGACATGTTTCGGGTGCTTGACATTTTTCGGATGTTTCGAATGTTTGAAATGTTTCGTATGTTTGACATGTTTTGGAAAATTGACATTTTTCGAATGTTTCGTATGTTTGACATGTTTCGGGTGTTTGTTATGTTTCGGATGTTTCTTATGTTTAACAATTTTTGGATGTTTAGTATGTTTGACATGTTTCGGGTGTTTGACATGTTTCGGATGTTTCGTATGTTTGACATGTTTCGGATGTTTCGTATGTTAGACATGTTTCGGGTGTTTCACATATTTGAATGTTTCGTATGTTTGACATGTTTTGAATGTTTCACATGTTTTGGATGTTTCGTATGTTTGACATGTTTCAGGTGTTTGACATGTTTGTATGTTTCGTATGTTCGACATGTTTCAGATGTTTCGTATGTTTTACATGTTTCGGGTGTTTGACATGTTTCGGACGTTTCGTATGTTTGACATGTTTCGTATGTTTGACATGTTTCGGGTGTTTGACATGTTTTGGGTGTTTGACTAGTTTCGGATGTTTCGTATGTTTGACATGTTTCGTATGTTTGACATGTTTCGGGTGATTGACATGTTTTGGGTGTTTGACATGTTTCGGATGTTTTTGTATGTTTGACTTGTTTCGGGTGTTTGACATGTTTCGGATGTTTCGTATGTTTGACATGTTTCGGGTGTTTGATATGTTTTGGGCGTTTGACATGTTTCGGATGTTTCGTATGTTTGACATGTTTCAGGTGTTTGACATGTTTTGTATGTTTCGTATGTTTGACATGTTTCGGATGTTTCGTATGTTTGACATGTTTCGGGTGTTTGACATAATTCAGATGTTTTGTATGTTTGACATGTTTCGGGTGTTTGACATGTTTCAAATGATTCATATGTTTGACATGTTTCGGGTGTTTGACATGTTTCAGATGTTTCGTATGTTTGACATGTTTCGGATGTTTCGTATGTTTGACATGTTTCGAGTGTTTGACATGTTTCGAATGTTTGACATTTTCGTCTATTTGCCATGTTTCGGGTGTTTGAAATGTTTTGGGTGTTTGACTAGTTTCGGATGTTTCGTATGTTTGACATGTTTCGGGTGTTTGACATGTTTCGAATGTTTCGTATGTTTGACATGTTTCGGGTGTTTGACATGTTTTGAATAATTCGTATGTTGGACATGTTTTAAGTATTTTACGTGTTTCGGATGTTTCGTATGTTTGACATGTTTCCGGTGTTTGACATAATTCAGATGTTTTGTATGTTTGACATGTTTCGGGTGTTTGACATGTTTCAAATGATTCGTATGTTTGACATGTTTTGGGTGTTTGACATGTTTCAGATGTTTCGTATGTTTGACATGTTTCGGATGTTTCGTATGTTTGACATGTTTCGGGTGTTTGACATGTTTCAGATGTTTCGTATATTAGACATGTTTCGGGTGTTTCACATGTTTTGAATGTTTCGTATGTTTGACCTGTTTTGGGTGTTTCACATGTTTCGGATGTTTCGTATGTATGACATGTTTCAGGTGTTGACATGTTTTGTAAGTTTCGTATGTTTGACATGTTTCGGATGTTTCGTATATTTGACATGTTTCGAATGTTTGACATGTTTCAGATGTTTCGTATGTTTGACATGTTTGGGGTGTTTGACATGTTTTGGATGTTTCGTATGTTTGACATGTTTTGTATGTTTGACATGTTTTGGGTGTTTGACATGTTTTGGATGTTTCACTTGTTTCGGATGTTTCGTATGTTTGACATGTTTCGTGTATTTGACATGTTTCAGATGTTTCGTATGTTTGACATGTTTCGGATGTTTCGTATGTTTGACATGTTTCGGGTGTTTGACATGTTTCAGATGTTTCGTATGTTTGACATGTTTTGGATGTTTCGTATGTTTGACATGTTTAGAGTGTATGACATGTTTCGGATGTTTCGTATGTTTGACATGTTTCAGGTGTTTGACATGTTTCGGATGTTTCGGATATTTGACATGTTTCGGATGTTTCGGATAATTGCCATAAGTATACGTAAAATAATAGTATCGTATCCCTCCGACTCTAGCAAACATGATAGTTACTTGGCGATAAGGAAATAGTGTCCCCGGTATCAAGGTAGACAATCAAAAATTGTCAAGAAAGGGAGAGTTTATAATGTTATGAAATTAGCCTTGTTCTATCCTAAGAACGCTTGCTGCAACTGTAATCCACAAACATATCAAAAGTATTGTAATATATATCGGTGGCATTCCACTTGTTGTTCAAATTTTTTCTAGATATTTTCTATATTTTCTGTAGTTAAAAAAATGATATCCTGCTGAGAATATTTGACTTTGGTAAAAACTTTCAACATGTATGTAATTTGACTTTAGTATCAATTTCTGGCTGTTGCTTTCACCAATTGACAGCAGCAAAAGAATTATAAATAAAAAAAACATGATAAGCGAGATGATCAGAGTTAATAGACTATAAGGCCTCTCTTTTGATCTGTGATGAGATAACTGCTAAATCAAAGGAATGAAAAAATTTTGTTTGTAAAGAGATAAGCACTAAATATATTTTCGGACAAAATTGCAAGTTTTAGAATATCCTAATACAGTTATTTATTTGTTTAAAAAATGAAGAAAAAAAAAACAAAAAAAATTATACATCGTCGGGGACTTGAACTCACTACCTTTGCCATGAAAAGCCAATGTTCTACACAACTGCCACGCGGCACAAGTAACAATAGAAAATATACGTTATTTATGAAAAACACTTTAATCAAATTTTCTTACTGAAAGATCAATCTAATTTTTAAAAATGCTGCCTAAAAATGTTGAATTTTATATAAAGTATTCAATTGTATATGTTTTAAAACATTATTAGTAAAATAAAAATGCATTTTTAATGCTGACGGCATATTTGACCTTCAGAGTTCTAAATCTAGTATTATTTATATAGATTAAAAATAGATGACATCTTTTTCAAGAGTTATTCATCCTGCTAAGAATGACCCTACCGTTTTTTATTTTTGTAGTACAAAGACATAGAGAACTCTATAGTTGCTTAAATAAGAAAAATTAGCATTTTTTTTAAAAATAAATTTAATTTTTCAGTAGAAACTTAAATTTGCATAAATGTAATAAATTGATTTTAAAAGTCATTATTATAACAATTTTACAAACAAACAACAAATTTTATTCATTTTTTGGGACAATTTATAGTTTTTTTTGAATATAGTACATTAAAAAAATCTACCAATTTTAAGTTTAATATTTAGTTTATATAAATAGAAAACTTGTCATTTTGTCTCACTGTTACGCACAATAGAATTGTATCCATTCAGACATGTCAAACACCCGAAACATGTCAAACATACGAAACATGTCAAACATACGAAACATCCGAAACTAGTGAAACACCCAAAACATGTCAAACACCCAAAACATGTCAAACATACGAAACATGTCAAACATACGAAACATCTGAAACATGTCAAACATTCGAAACATGTCAAACATACGAAACATCCGAAACATGTCAAAAATACGAAACATACAAAACATGTCAAACACCTGAAACATGTCATACATACGAAACATTCGAAACATGTCAAACACCCTAAACATGTCAAACATACGAAACATCCGAAACATGTCAAACACCCAAAACATGTCAAACATCCGAAACATCCGAAACATGTCAAACATACGAAACATCCGAAACATGTCAAACACCCGAAACATGTCAAACATACGAAACATCCGAAACATGTCAAACATACGAAACATCCGATACATGTCAAAAACCCGAAAAATGTCTAACATACGAAACATCCGAAACATAACAAACACCCGAAACATGTCAAACATACGAAACATCCGAAAAATGTCAATTTTCCAAAACATGTCAAACATACGAAACATTTGAAACATAACAAACACCAGAAACATGTCAAACATACGAAACATCTGAAAAATGTCAAGCACCCGAAACATATCAAGCATACAAAATATTCGAAACATGTTAAACATCCGAAACATGTCAATATACGAAACATCCGAAACATGTCAAACACCCAAAATATGTCAAACATACGAAACATCCGAAACATGTCAAACATCCGAAACATGTTAAACAGCCTAAGCATGTCAAACATATGAGACATCCGAAACATGTCAAACACCTGTAACATGTTAAACATACGAAACATCCGAAACATGTCAAACACTCTAGACATGTCAAACATACGAAACATCCGAAACATGTCAAACATACGAAACATCTGAAACATGTCAAACACCCGAAACACGTCAAACATACGAAACATCCGAAACTAGTGAAACACCCAAAAAATGTCAAACACCCGAAACATGTCAAACATACGAAACATGTCAAACAAACGAAACATCCGAAACATGTCAAACACCCGAAACATGTCAAACATACGAAACATCTGAAACATGTCAAAAACCCGAAACATGTCAAACATACGAAACATCCGAAACATGTCAAACATACGAAACATACAAAACATGTCAAACACCTGAAACATGTCATACATACGAAACATCCGAAACATGTGAAACACCCAAAACATGTCAAACATACGAAACATTCAAAACATGTGAAACACCCGAAACATGTCTAACATACGAAACATTCTAAACATGTCAAACACCCGAAATATGTCAAACATACGAAACATTCGAAACATGTCAAATACCCCAAACATGTCAAACATCCGAAACATCCGAAACATGTCAAACATACGAAACATCCGAAACATGTCAAACACCCGAAACATGTCAAACATACGAAACATCCGAAACATGTCAAACATACGAAACATCCGAAACATGTCAAAAACCCGAAACATGTCAAACATACAAAATATTCGAAACATGTTAAACATCTGAAACATGTCAATATACGAAACATCCGAAACATGTCAAACACCCGTAATATGTCAAACATACGAAACATCCAAAACATGTCAAACATCCGAAACATGTTAAACAGCCTAAACATGTCAAACATATGAGACATCCGAAACATGTCAAACACCTGAAACATGTCAAACATACGAAACATCCGAAACATGTCAAACACTCTAAACATGTCAAACATACGAAACATGTCAAACATACGAAACATCTGAAAAATGTCAAACACCCGAAACATGTTAAACATACAAAACATCCGAAACATGTCAAACACCCGAAACATGTCAAACATACGAAACATCCGAAACATGTCAAACATACGAAACATCCGAAACATGTCAAACACTCTAAACATGTCAAACATACGAAACATCCAAAACATGTCAAACATACGAAACATCCGAAACATGTCAAACACCCGTAATATGTCAAACATACGAAACATCCAAAACATGTCAAACATCCGAAACATGTTAAAACAGCCTAAACATGTCAAACATATGAGACATCCGAAACATGTCAAACACATGAAACATGTCAAACATACGAAACATCCGAAACATGTCAAACACTCTAAACATGTCAAACATACGAAACATGTCAAACATACGAAACATCTGAAACATGTCAAACACCCGAAACATGTTAAACATACAAAACATCCGAAACATGTCAAACACCCGAAACATGTCAAACATACGAAACATCCGAAACATCTCAAACATACGAAACATCCGAAACATGTCAAACACTCTAAACATGTCAAACATACGAAACATCCAAAACATGTCAAACATACGAAACATCTGAAACATGTCAAACACCCGAAACATGTCAAATATACGAAACATCCGAAACTAGTGAAACACCCAAAACATGTCAAACACCCAAAACATGTCAAACATACAAAACATGACAAACATACGAAACATCCGAAACATGTCAAACACCGCAAACATGTCAAACATACGAAACATCTGAAACATGTCAATCATTCGAAACATGTCAAACATCCGAAACATCCGAAACATGTCAAACATACGAAACATACAAAACATGTCAAACACCTGAAACATGTCATACATACGAAACATCCGAAACATGTGAAACACCCAAAACAGGTCAAACATACGAAACATTCAAAACATGTGAAACACCCGAAACATGACAAACATACGAAACATCCGAAACATGTCAAACATACGAAACATCCGAAACATGTCAAAAATCCGAAAAATGTCAAACATACGAAACATCCGAAAAATGTCAGACACCCGAAACATGTCAAACATACGAAACACCCGAAGTATGTCAAACATACCAAACATCCGAAACATGTCAAACAACCTAAACATGTCAAACATTCGAAACATGTCAAACATACAAAGCATCCGAAACAAGTTAAACACCCAAAATATGTCAAACACCCGAAACATGTCAAACACTCTAGACATGTCAAACATACGAAACATCCGAAACATGTTTCGAATGTCTGACATGTTTCTGGTGTTTGACATGTTTCGGATGTTTCGTATGTTTAACATGTTACAGGTGTTTGACATGTTTCGGATGTCTCATATGTTTGACATGTTTAGGCTGTTTAACATGTTTCGGATGTTTGACATGTTTCGGATGTTTCGTATGTTTGACATATTTTGGGTGTTTGACATGTTTCGGATGTTTCGTATATTGACATGTTTCGGATGTTTAACATGTTTCGAATATTTTGTATGCTTGATATGTTTCGGGTGCTTGACATTTTTCAGATGTTTCGTATGTTTGAAATGTTTCTGGTGTTTGTTATGTTTCAAATGTTTCGTATGTTTGACATGTTTTGGAAAATTGACATTTTTCGGATGTTTCGTATGTTTGACATGTTTCGGGTGTTTGTTATGTTTCGGATGTTTCGTATGTTTGACATTTTTCGGGTTTTTGACATGTTTCGGATGTTTCGTATGTTTGACATGTTTCGGATGTTTCGTATGTTTGACATGTTTCGGGTGTTTGACATGTTTCGGATGTTTCGTATGTTTGACATGTTTCGGATGTTTCGGATGTTTGACATGTTTTGGGTGTTTGACATGTTTCGGATGTTTCGTATGTTTGACATGTTTAGGGTGTTTGACATTTTTCGGATGTTTCGTATGTTTGACATGTTTCGGGTGTTTGTTAGGTTTCGGATGTTTCGTATGTTTGACATTTTTCGGGTTTTTGACATGTTTCGGATGTTTCGTATGTTTGACATGTTTCGGATGTTTCGTATGTTTGACATGTTTCGGGTGTTTGACATGTTTCGGATGTTTCGTATGTTTGACATGTCTAGAGTGTTTGACATGTTTCGGATGTTTCGTATGTTTAACATGTTACAGGTGTTTGACATGTTTCGGATGTCTCATATGTTTGACATGTTTAGGCTGTTTAACATGTTTCGGATGTTTGACATATTTCGGATGTTTCGTATGTTTGACATATTTTGGGTGTTTGACATGTTTCGGATGTTTCGTATATTGACATGTTTCGGATGTTTAACATGTTTCGAATATTTTGTATGCTTGATATGTTTCGGGTGCTTGACATTTTTCAGATGTTTCGTATGTTTGACATGTTTCTGGTGTTTGTTATGTTTCAAATGTTTCGTATGTTTGACATGTTTTGGAAAATTGACATTTTTCGGATGTTTCGTATGTTTGACATGTTTCGGGTGTTTGTTATGTTTCGGATGTTTCGTATGTTTGACATTTTTCGGGTTTTTGACATGTTTCGGATGTTTCGTATGTTTGACATGTTTCGGATGTTTCGTATGTTTGACATGTTTCGGGTGTTTGACATGTTTCGGATGTTTCGTATGTTTGACATGTTTCGGATGTTTCGGATGTTTGACATGTTTTGGGTGTTTGACATGTTTCGGATGTTTCGTATGTTTGACATGTTTATGGTGTTTGACATGTTTCGAATGTTTCGTATATTAGACATGTTTCGGGTGTTTCACATGTTTTGAATGTTTCGTATGTTTGACCTGTTTTGGGTGTTTCACATGTTTCGGATGTTTCGTATGTATGACATGTTTCAGGTGTTTGACATGTTTTGTAAGTTTCGTATGTTTGAACATGTTTCGGATGTTTCGTATGTTTGACATGTTTCGAACGTTTGACATGTTTCAGATGTTTCGTATGTTTGACATGTTTGGGGTGTTTGACATGTTTCGGATGTTTCGTATGTTTGACATGTTTTGTATGTTTGACATGTTTTGGGTGTTTGACATGTTTTGGGTGTTTCACTTGTTTCGGATGTTTCGTATGTTTGACATGTTTCGTGTATTTGACATGTTTCAGATGTTTCGTATGTTTGACATGTTTCGGATGTTTCGTATGTTTGACATGTTTCGGATGTTTCGTATGTTTGACATGTTTCGGGTGTTTGACATGTTTCAGATGTTTCGTATGTTTGACATGTTTTGGATGTTTCGTATGTTTGACATGTTTAGAGTGTATGACATGTTTCGGATGTTTCGTATGTTTGACATGTTTCAGGTGTTTGACATGTTTCGGATGTTTCGGATATTTGACATGTTTCGGATGTTTCGGATAATTGCCATAAGTATACGTAAAATAATAGTATCGTATCCCTCCGACTCTAGCAAACATGATAGTTACTTGGCGATAAGGAAATAGTGTCCCCGGTATCAAGGTAGACAATCAAAAATTGTCAAGAAAGGGAGAGTTTATAATGTTATGAAATTAGCCTTGTTCTATCCTAAGAACGCTTGCTGCAACTGTAATCCACAAACATATCAAAAGTATTGTAATATATATCGGTGGCATTCCACTTGTTGTTCAAATTTTTTCTAGATATTTTCTATATTTTCTGTAGTTAAAAAAATGATATCCTGCTGAGAATATTTGACTTTGGTAAAAACTTTCAACATGTATGTAATTTGACTTTAGTATCAATTTCTGGCTGTTGCTTTCACCAATTGACAGCAGCAAAAGAATTATAAATAAAAAAAACATGATAAGCGAGATGATCAGAGTTAATAGACTATAAGGCCTCTCTTTTGATCTGTGATGAGATAACTGCTAAATCAAAGGAATGAAAAAATTTTGTTTGTAAAGAGATAAGCACTAAATATATTTTCGGACAAAATTGCAAGTTTTAGAATATCCTAATACAGTTATTTATTTGTTTAAAAAATGAAGAAAAAAAAAACAAAAAAAAATTATACATCGTCGGGGACTTGAACTCACTACCTTTGCCATGAAAAGCCAATGTTCTACACAACTGCCACGCGGCACAAGTAACAATAGAAAATATACGTTATTTATGAAAAACACTTTAATCAAATTTTCTTACTGAAAGATCAATCTAATTTTTAAAAATGCTGCCTAAAAATGTTGAATTTTATATAAAGTATTCAATTGTATATGTTTTAAAACATTATTAGTAAAATAAAAATGCATTTTTAATGCTGACGGCATATTTGACCTTCAGAGTTCTAAATCTAGTATTATTTATATAGATTAAAAATAGATGACATCTTTTTCAAGAGTTATTCATCCTGCTAAGAATGACCCTACCGTTTTTTATTTTTGTAGTACAAAGACATAGAGAACTCTATAGTTGCTTAAATAAGAAAAATTAGCATTTTTTTAAAAAATAAATTTAATTTTTCAGTAGAAACTTAAATTTGCATAAATGTAATAAATTGATTTTAAAAGTCATTATTATAACAATTTTACAAACAAACAACAAATTTTATTCATTTTTTGGGACAATTTATAGTTTTTTTTGAATATAGTACATTAAAAAAATCTACCAATTTTAAGTTTAATATTTAGTTTATATAAATAGAAAACTTGTCATTTTGTCTCACTGTTACGCACAATAGAATTGTATCCATTCAGACATGTCAAACACCCGAAACATGTCAAACATACGAAACATCTGAAACATGTCAAACACCCGAAACATGTCAAACATACGAAACATCCGAAACTAGTGAAACACCCAAAACATGTCAAACACCCAAAACATGTCAAACATACGAAACATGTCAAACATACGAAACATCTGAAACATGTCAAACATTCGAAACATGTCAAACATACGAAACATCCGAAACATGTCAAAAATACGAAACATACAAAACATGTCAAACACCTGAAACATGTCATACATACGAAACATTCGAAACATGTCAAACACCCTAAACATGTCAAACATACGAAACATCCGAAACATGTCAAACACCCAAAACATGTCAAACATCCGAAACATCCGAAACATGTCAAACATACGAAACATCCAAAACATGTCAAACATCCGAAACATGTTAAACAGCCTAAACATGTCAAACATATGAGACATCCGAAACATGTCAAACACCTGAAACATGTCAAACATACGAAACATCCGAAACATGTCAAACACTCTAAACATGTCAAACATACGAAACATGTCAAACATACGAAACATCTGAAAAATGTCAAACACCCGAAACATGTTAAACATACAAAACATCCGAAACATGTCAAACACCCGAAACATGTCAAACATACGAAACATCCGAAACATGTCAAACATACGAAACATCCGAAACATGTCAAACACTCTAAACATGTCAAACATACGAAACATCCAAAACATGTCAAACATACGAAACATCCGAAACATGTCAAACACCCGTAATATGTCAAACATACGAAACATCCAAAACATGTCAAACATCCGAAACATGTTAAACAGCCTAAACATGTCAAACATATGAGACATCCGAAACATGTCAAACACATGAAACATGTCAAACATACGAAACATCCGAAACATGTCAAACACTCTAAACATGTCAAACATACGAAACATGTCAAACATACGAAACATCTGAAACTTGTCAAACACCCGAAACATGTTAAACATACAAAACATCCGAAACATGTCAAACACCCGAAACATGTCAAACATACGAAACATCCGAAACATCTCAAACATACGAAACATCCGAAACATGTCAAACACTCTAAACATGTCAAACATACGAAACATCCAAAACATGTCAAACATACGAAACATCTGAAACATGTCAAACACCCGAAACATGTCAAATATACGAAACATCCGAAACTAGTGAAACACCCAAAACATGTCAAACACCCAAAACATGTCAAACATACAAAACATGACAAACATACGAAACATCCGAAACATGTCAAACACCGCAAACATGTCAAACATACGAAACATCTGAAACATGTCAATCATTCGAAACATGTCAAACATCCGAAACATCCGAAACATGTCAAACATACGAAACATACAAAACATGTCAAACACCTGAAACATGTCATACATACGAAACATCCGAAACATGTGAAACACCCAAAACAGGTCAAACATACGAAACATTCAAAACATGTGAAACACCCGAAACATGACAAACATACGAAACATCCGAAACATGTCAAACATACGAAACATCCGAAACATGTCAAAAATCCGAAAAATGTCAAACATACGAAACATCCGAAAAATGTCAGACACCCGAAACATGTCAAACATACGAAACACCCGAAGTATGTCAAACATACCAAACATCCGAAACATGTCAAACAACCTAAACATGTCAAACATTCGAAACATGTCAAACATACAAAGCATCCGAAACAAGTTAAACACCCAAAATATGTCAAACACCCGAAACATGTCAAACACTCTAGACATGTCAAACATACGAAAC
>JAZGLO010000245.1:1457500-1742165 GCA_036873155.1 Biomphalaria sudanica | reverse complement strand
TTATCTAAGTTTCATAGATGTTATCTAAGTTACATAGATGTTATCTAAGCTACATAGATGTTATCTAAGTTACATATATGTTATCTAAGTTACATAGATGTTATCTATTCTAAGTTACATAGATGTTATCTACGCTACATAGATGTTATCTAAGTTGCATAGATGTTATCTACGCTACATAGATGTTATCTAAGTTACATAGATGTTATTTATTCTAAGTTACATAGATGTTATCCAAGTTACATAGATGTTATCTAAGTTACACAGATTCTGCTTACAGAACTTCGCCGCATTACAAATGACGCACTGTGATTTTTAGCGGCCCCAAAAAGTTTTGTGCGAGATGTCTGTCCGTCTATCCGTCCGTCCCGTTTAGATCTCGTAAACTAGAAAAGATATTGAAAATCCGACATCACAATATTTTAGACCATTCAAAGTTCTGATGCAACGGCTACTTTTTTTTTTCTGAAAGCGAAAAATCTCATTTTTAAAATCAGTTATGCAAGCAGTTTTTTAAAGAGAAAAAGCTAATTGGTATGCATTATAAGTTAGACCTAAATTAAAACGAATAGTAATCTTGTAAACTTAATTTTCATAAACTATATAATCACCACCATCCTCACTATATAACTATTCCAAAACAATTACATCAATTATAAGACTTCAGTTAGGCCAGGAGAGGCGCAGTGGCTGAGCGGTAAAGCGCTTGGCTTCCGAACCAAGAGCCAGGGGTTCGAATCCTGGTGAAGACTGGGGTTTTCAATTTTGGAATACTTAGGTGCCTCTGAGTCCACCCAGCTCCAATGGGTACCTGATATCAGTTGGGGAAAAGTAAAGGCGGTTGGTCGTTGTGCTGGCTACATGATACCCTCGTTAACCGTAGGCCACAAAAACAGATGAACTTTGCATCATCTGTCCTATAGACCATAAGGTCTGAAAGGGGAACTAGTTTGGCCAGGTTCACATCTAACTTTGCATTCACTTGCACCTATCCTTTGATCTGCTGTACCGTTGGGGCACTACACAAGATCAGTCAACCTTCTTTCTCCATTCTTATCTTATCTCTCATTTGTTTTTGATATAATTTCATTTGGATGTTCTTTCTGAAAATATTAAAGCCTGCCGGGGTGGACCACTTCGGGGGCCGAATTTGAGTTTGTGTTTCCACACAAACTGTCTTTGTTATCTTGTTAAATATATTCTTGTACTCCTAAGGTACTATTGCACAGAAAATAATTAATGTTGCACATAGTGTCTTTGTAGTATTCTGTAATAGATCCATTTTTATGGGTTCTTCAATTCTGACACTATTTGACTTGACTACACGGTGACACTATTCAACGATAACCTTTAAATTACAATAGCTTTTCAATTTCGTCATGACGTTACAACAACAACAACAAAAACTATGATTCCGCATTCATTGACACCAATTTAAACAGTTAAAGACTATACATGCTGCGACAATTAAAATGTTTAAAATCATTCTGACTGAGTTGTCTATCGTTGAATAACAACAGCAACAAAATAGTTACTTAGAATGGAACAACTTTTGTACAATCTTATGTTTTATTCGTTAGAATCAACAAAAAAGTCTATATTTTCTATGGTCTTAGGCAACCCCAAGGAGGGTCGCGATCCACAGGTTGAGAACCCCTGGTGTAGACTTCTCTTTCACACTTCTCTTTCACACTTCTCTTTCTCACACTTCTCTTTCACACTCTCTTTCACACACTCTCTTTCACACTCTCTTTCACACTCTCTTTCACACTTCTCTTTCACACTTCTCTTTCACACACTCTCTTTCACACTCTCTTTCACACTTCTCTTTCACACTCTCTTTCACACTACTCTTTCACACTTCTCTTTCACAAACTCTCTTTCACACTTCTCTTTCACACTCTCTTTCACACACTCTCTTTCACACTCTCTTTCACACTTCTCTTTCACACTCTCTTTAACACTTCTCTTTCACACTCTCTTTCACACACTCTCTTTCACACTCTCTTTCACACTTCTCTTTCACACTCTCTTTCACACTCTCTTTCACACTTCTCTTTCACACTCTCTTTCACACTTCTCTTTCACACTCTCTTTCACACACTCTCTTTCACACTCTCTTTCACACTTCTCTTTCACACTCTCTTTCACACTCTCTTTCACACTCTCTTTCACACTTCTCTTTCACACTTCTCTTTCACACTCTCTTTCTCACACTCTCTTTCACACTCTCATTCACACACTCTCTTTCACTCTCTTTCACACTTCTCTTTCACAATCTCTTTCACACTTCTCTTTCACACTCTCTTTCTCACACTCTCTTTCACACTTCTCTTTCACAATCTCTTTCACACACTCTCTTTCACTCTCTTTCACACTTCTCTTTCACAATCTCTTTCACACTCACTTTCACACACTCTCTTTCACACACTCTCTTTCACTCTCTTTCACACTCTCTTTCACAATCTCTTTTACACTTCTCTTTCACACTTCTCTTTCACACTTCTCTTTCACACTCTCTTTCACACACTCTCTTTCACACTTCTCTTTCACACTTCTCTTTCACACTCTCTTTCTCACACTCTCTTTCACACTCTCTTTCGTAGAGTCTCTCTGTATTTTTCACTTCCATCCTTGGTTACTCAGCCTTTTCTTCTCACTTTCTTGTTATCATTGTCTTTCCCTCTTCACTTTCTCTCTCTCTCTCTCTCTCTGTCACCCCTCGTCTTGTCCTATCAGACAAAATGGTGCCGCAGGGGAAACTAAAAAGAAGTCGAGATCCCAACAGACTCGGACAAACAAACAAACGGTTGAGCTAAAATACATTGAATAAACATGAACATGTCAGAACTGTGTTTTAAAAAGTTTACCAGCAGTCATTGTGTTGATAGAAAGTTGAAGAAAAAAAGTAATTTAAACAAAAAAATAAAGAAACTATTTTGATTTGACAATAGTTTGAAACACAGTAAGTAGAGTGCGATCATAAGGGATTGCATAATTCAAAGTAAGACTCGTCACACCGATAGAATCATTCCCGAATAGATAAAATCATTCTGTTATCTTTTAATATACTCGTACGACTGTAGTTGCAAAGTTTGTTTTTTCGTATTGCTAGTCGATTTACGTAATGCGGGCATGTTTCAGCACATGTGAAAGTAGTTCTGAATATAAAACACCTCGTATGTCTTTCACAAATACTTCTGAATATAAAACATCCCGTATGTCTTGTGACAATTTAGTTCTGAACATAAAACATCTCGAATATCTTGTGACAATTTAGTTCTAAACATAAAAGATGTTGTATATCTTGTGACAATTTAGTTCTGAACATAAAACATCTCGAATATCTTGTGACAATTTAGTTCTAAACATAAAAGATCTTGTATATCTTGTGACAATTTAGTTCTGAACATAAAACACCTCATATGTCTTTCACAAATATTTCTGAACATAAAACACCTCTTATGTCTTGTGATATCTGTTACATCAACAAGTTCCCACAACTTTCATCCAAGATGCTTAAAGCTAAAAATAGCTCCTTGACTCACGGATCTGTATCCTGGGCATGCACTTGTCCCCGTGAGCCAGGGTCAACTCCAGGGCCGGCTGACAGCAGTTATTGCTTGCACCCGATGTTTGGGAGAGAAAGAGAGAGAGAGAGAGAGAGAGAGACAGACAGAGAGGGTCAGGCGCAAGAGTCGGGAGAGAAAAGGAGAAAGTTTAATGACATGAATATTTCAGACTAGGCAATAACTTAACGAAATGGAACGATTCTTTTTTGTATTCCCTGCATTTATGTAAAGATGGTTTGTTTTTATTTGATGAATAGATTTCACCTCTTTTAACTGTAGCTCAACTCTTTTAACTCCAGCTCAACTCTTTTTAACTCCAGCTCAACTCTTTTAACTTCAGCTCAACTCTTTTAACTTTAGCTAGCTCAACTCTTTTAACTTTAGCTCAACTCTTTTAACTTCAGATCAACTCTTTTAACTTTAGCTCAACTCTTTTATTTTTAGCTCAACTCTTTTAACTCCAGCTCAACTCTTTTAACTCCAGCTCAACTCTTTTAACTCCAGCTCAACTCTTTTAACTCCAGCTCAACTCTTTTAACTCCAGCTCAACTCTTTTAACTCCAGCTCAACTCTTTTAACTTCAGCTCAACTCTTTTAACTTCAGATCAACTCTTTTAACTTCAGATCAACTCTTTTAACTTCAGATCAACTCTTTTAACTTTAGCTCAACTCTTTTAACTTCAGATCAACTCTTTTAACTTCAGATCAACTCTTTTAACTCCAGCTCAACTCTTTTAACTCTTAGATCGTCTCTATATCTATTTGATATATAGCACTCTTCTCAGTGGCTTATCGAGGGTGCTAGGCGACTGGGGCTGCAAGTCTTTTTCTAACCTCACACCTTAAATTTGCATTGAGTCAACAGCAAGCCATTCAATAAAGTCAAACAGTAAGTCATACAATAAGTCATACAGTAAGTAATACAATAAGTCATACAATAAGTCATACAATAAGTCGTACAGTAAGCCATTCAAGAAGTCATACAGTAAGTCATACAATAGGTCATACAAAACTTACATCTTCTGTAAACGAACGAACAATCTGTAGCGAATAAAATATATAATAGTTTATGTAGTGTTTTGATACACATTTAGGCGCCCCTACGACATCCGGGGAGTCTCACCCCTAACACCCCCTTACCTCTTTTAGACAATAAATTTGTAAAAAAAATATTCTGACTCCAAGAAAAATCGAATTATTAGCAAACTTTAAAGATATATATTTTTTTTAATCTTGATACACTAGAAGAAATAAACGTAGGCACTGCTGGCCGAGGCTTCGGTAGAGGCTTCTGGCAGAGGCGTTTTTAGGGACTGCTGGCTGATGCTTCTCTAGGGACATGACGCTTAAAGCCAAAATTTAGGACTCGAGAGACAAAGTACAAATAAATTTTCTGTAAAAACATATAACTTAATTATCGATAACTGTACTGAGGTTTCGGAAGCCATAAATTGTTCTTGCAACAGCTAACTTCCAAGAGGTAATTTTTTACAATTTTTTTAAAGTTCATTTGACATATATCAAAGCATTACCTTTATATGATACAGAACACAAAGCTGCGGAGTTATTTTATACGAGTGCGTGGTTACAGAATGACATACAGTCGAAAAAGCTAATCAGCTTTCAGCGAATCAGATTTTCAAAAGAACTTTCACTTACAGCCAGACAAAAAGCAAATGTAAAAAGCTGGCCTGAAAAGAAGACGCTGTAAAAGCCCACCTCCGTGTAGGCAATGAAAGATGCACATTTAAAAGGTCGTTAGAATAAATTGTTCTATGTGACATTGTAATTAGCCTAGAGAGTCTTTGTAGGGAACATCGTAACAGCAAATCAAGTGTGTAGTGCGGTGACAGATCGATAAGGAAACATCCTATAGTCAATGGTAAGGAAGGACAACTACCTAATGAGTCAAACGATTGCGCCGCTTGGACGGCCATAAAACAAGCGTTAAAAAAACCCACACGCACAGACCCCCCCCCCCTCCCATATTTGAATCAAAGTTGAAAATAGTTTTTAAAGATAACCGCCACTCGCGCCATCATAAGGATGTATGTATGTGGAGGCCCCAACTCTTTTTTTTTTAAGTTTTAATTAAAATCCACTTATTAAAAATAATATTTATATTTTACAGCAAGCTGTATTTCAGAAATATGAGTCAGAGTAAATTTTATTTAATGTGCATATTTTAGTACAAAAAATGTACATATTTTGAGTTTATGGAGGTTTAGTCCCTGGGATGACGCAATGTCGTAGATCCGGAGTTTCATTTCTTTTTAATTAGCTCGCACCAAGCAAACTTTTCTTAATCACGATTGTGTTGCCAGACGTAAAATTTTAAGTACTTATAGATTTTTTAAAAATGCGACTTTAGGGACCCTTTTTTGTGAATTCCCGCCTGCTCACCCTTAAATCAGGCCCTGATCATAATTATATCATGAGGTGGGCGACTTCTGTCCTATCAGAACTGAATGTTATAAAAACTGGTTTGTTCCTTACGCAGTGAGTCTGAACCAGAGCTACTCGTTGACTAGGAACGGAAAATAGACCCATACGTCTGTGGGTAGTTTCTCTGAATGTTTTGTCTGTTCTATTAATGTGGAATGTTGTTGTTCTTCAATGAAAAAAGAAAGAGTCCTTGTAAAAACTACACAACTCCAATAAGAATCAATGAAGCAGTCTTAGTTTTAGGCTTTAACCATCTGGCAATGAATATTTAGAAAAACAAAAATCTTTTCCTAATAACATGAAGAAAACAAGAAAGGAAATGGAAGCTATAAAGATATGATACAAAGCTCTCACTCTTAATTTCGATCGGCTATTTATGTCCTGGCTGTTTATTTGAAGTTGACAGCGTATCTTAAAACCTTCAAGAGAAAGTGGACCAATTTATTTCAATCATAGGCCACCTCACACCGGAAGTCTCCCATAATCTAAACACGTTCATGCAAATCGCCTCCCGTGTCACCCCGCTTCTCCAGCCAATCGAATTTGGACAATCTAATTTCACGGCTCCTGATTGGTTAAACGTGGAGGATCAACGTAACCACACCGTGTAAGTTTCTTTTTCTCTCCCGCACCCTCTCCCGTCTCTTTTCTCTCTAACGTCCATGTATTAACAACAAAAACAATGTTTAGTCCAAAGCAGTGGTTCTCAAACTTTTTACTTAACGGAACACTTTGCACATTCTGAGTATTAGCGGAACACTTTGCTTATTTTGTACAAAGGTTAACTCACGTGGTGGCCTACTAGTTAATTACTCCAGTAGTTTGTAGAACACCTATACAGGCCTCGAGGAACACTAGGGTTCCGCGGAACACAGTTTGGGAAACACTGGTCCAAAGGATTTATTGGCGCGAGAAATTGAGTCGGTCTTGTGAGACATGCAGGGTTGTAATCCCCGCATTGTCACTGCTCCTTTCCCCCCCCCTCCCCATCCTCCCTGTCTAGGTTTTTATTTTCAGGCTAGGAGAGGAACAGGTTTTGGGCCGACGTTCGGTAGAATCAATTGCATGCCCGTGATTTCATTTACTACAGTGTAGTGTCAATAATGTAAGGATCATTCGTTACATGTCCTCAGCTCTTGAGACGATGTACTTACGGATAGACACGCACGTAAAGGGGAAACTGTTTCCTTTAGTCAAAGTCAGTAGTGTAGCTCTATTGGATCATCTTAAATCTCCCTCTGTCTCTCTCATTCTCTCAGTTTCTCTCTCAGTCTTTCTCTCTGTCTTTCCCAGTCTCTCTGTCTCTCTCTCTCTCAGTTTTTCTCTGTCAGTCTCTCTCTCAGTCTCTTTCTCTCTCTCAGTCTCCCTCTTCCACTCTCTGTCTCTCAGTCGCTCTCATTCTCTGTCTCTCTCTCTCTCCCACTCTCTATCTCTCCGTCTAAGTCTCTTTCTCCGTCTCTCACACACTCTCTCTTTTTCCTCTCCTTGTTCCTCTCTATTCTCTCATTGCTACTCTATCCGTTTCTTTCTCTACTGTTCAATGAAATAGTTGTGTCATTGTTTTCTCGTCCTCTCACCCAGCCATGCTTAGTGTGTCTTGTTTCTTCTTTTACCAATAGTTTGTTTTGTGTTTGGAATAGACAATCTAAAGACAGGCATAAATACATGTCCAAATCAAAATTTTAAAACAAAACAAGTCTTGTGAAATATATAGAGAAATATATAAAGTAAACATTTAACAGCAGACGTCACTTGTAATCATATTTAAGTATAATTATAATTTCAGACCTTGTGGTCTATAGGGCAGATGATGTAAAGTTCATCTGTTTCTGTGGCCTACGGTTAACGAGGGTGTCATGTAGCTAGCATAACGACCAACCGCCTTTACTTTCCCCAACTAATGTCAGGTACCCATTAGAGCTGAGTGGACTCAGAGGCGCCCGAAGATCCCGAAATTAAAAATCACAGTATTCACCCAGTCTTCCAACCCCGGTTTGGAAGCCAAATGCTTTACCGATCAGCCACAGCGCCTCCAAAAATATATAATATTATATATTATATAGTACTTGGCTCCTTCCTCGACATTTTCTCTTATTGACCTATATACATATATTAGGAAAGAGAGCAGTATTTCATGACGATTAAAAATACATTTCCTCCAGCCTGAGTTCAGTATTTTTAAAGGGATGAGTGTCTTGCGCATGTCCAGAGACTTCTCTTTACACTAAATGTCGTTCATAGTGGCCCAGAAGTTCTTGACAGCTGCGAACAACATACAGTCTTAGCTTTTGCACGTGAATGGTACATGATTTGTGATTGGTTGGAGTGATTGGTATGTCTGTAAATACGCCAGATGCGTAGACGTAGGCATCTCTGCACATCCCATGGATCTATACAGGTGAAGCCTGAACGTGGTTCCAGATACTGAAATGACAAACAAAAATTCTAACTAGTAGGATATCTGAGGTTCTCTCCTGTTAACAGTTTGAGCAGACTTCCATTAAGGCCGACCAAAGGCATTGGCAAATTAGGCCGCCGCCTAGTGCCTCCAATAGATAGATGACTCGGAAAAACTCTGTAGACAATATTTAGAGAAGAAATGGTTGAACTTGTTCTCAATGGTATTGTTGGAGAACACACGTTTTTAATATTCTGATTTTATTTTTTAGCTGTTTATTTACTTTTTCTATTTTTCTATTTCATTTGTGGCCACGACATTTTCTTTACCTAGGGCCTCCAATTATCTAAGACGGCCCTGCTTCCATTGTGGTCACATGACAGAGTGCCAGGAAATACTTCAATATCTTCAATAATTAAGTCACTGAATCTTCTAGCCTGATGCCTAGAGTATAGTGAGAGCAGTAGTTTACATTATAAGTTACAAAGCATTCTGTAAGTCTTGATTAAAACCAACTCATAAGTTTTTAAACCCATGTTTTAATAGTGTCCAACTTTCTAAGCACGTCCAACTTTTGCTAGAGAGCCCTGTTATAGGAGAGTCACTTGAGGTCTAATTCCCCTTGAACCGTGGGCTACAGAAACAGATGGCCTTTTACGTCATCTAACTCAGGATGGCAAGGTCTGAATGAGGGAACTTAACTCTGAATGAGGGAACTTAACTCTGAATGAGGGAACTTAACTCTGAATGAGGGAACTTAACTCTGAATGAGGGAACTTAACTTTTTTTTTTTACAAAGCTTATATCGACTCACTCTTTTTGTCTGTCTGGTACAAACATTTAAATAGTGGTAATTAAATGTTTTTGTTTGATGTCGGCAAGTTAAATAGATCCCACAGTATTGATTTATGTACTATGAGTGTGTAGTTCTTTCACTTAAATACGCTAGCCTGTTGTTTTTTAGCGGTCCCCGAAAGGGGAAAAGACGCTATTAGTTTTGTGCGAAATGTCTGTCCGTCTGTCCGTCCGTCCCGTTTAGATCTCGTAAACTACAAAAGATATTGAAAATCCGACATCACAATATTTTAGACCATTCAAAGTTCTGATGCAACGGCTAGTTTTTTTTTTGTTGTTTTTTTTTTTAAAGCGAAAAATCTATTTTTTTAAATCAGTTATGCAAGCAGTTTTCTAAAGAGAAAAAACTAATTAGTATGCATTATAAGTTAGACCTAATTTAAAACGAAAAGTAATCTTGTGAACTTCATTTTCCTAAACTTATTATTTTTTAGCGGAAATTTTTTTTTTTTTTTTTTGAGGATTCGAATGAGACATAATTGAGCCTTTTCAAAACAATTAGATCAAGTATAAGACATCCGTTAGGCCAGGGGAGGCGCGGTGGCTTAGCGGTAAAGTACTTGGCTTCCGAACCGGGAGTCCCGGGTTCGAATCCTGGTGAAGACTGGGATTTTCAATTTCGGAATCTTTGGGCGCCTCTGAGTCCACTCAGCTCTAATGGGTACTTGACATTAGTTGGGAAAACGTAAAGGCGGTTGGTCGTTGTGCTGGCTACATGACACCCTCGTTAACTGTAGGCCACAAAAACAGATGAACTTTACATCATCTGTCCTATAGACCACAAGGTCTGAAAGGGGGAACTCGTTAGGCCAGGTTCACATCTAACTTTACATTCACTTTCACCTCTCCTTTGATCTGCGGGATTGTTGGGGCACTACACAAGATCTGTTAACCTTCATTCTCCATTCTTATCTCTCATTTGTCTTTCATAAAATTTCATTCGGATGTTCTTTCTGAAAATATTGAAGCCTGACTGGGTGGACCACTTCGGGGGCCGATTTTGAGTTTGTGTTTCCACACAAACTGTCTTTTGTAACCTTGTTTTTAAATTTTTCTAAATTCCCCTATTTATTGTTGAAGAGATGTTTAGAAAAATTGTACATAAATGCAGATAGACAAGAAATAATATTGTGTACAAGACTAGAAATATGCTTTAGAACAGTTTGGAGGCTTCCCTAAATTGTAAATAAAGTCCTGTGAATGATATAGATAATACAGATGTGTCTAAAGTCCTGTGAATGATATAGATGATACAGATGTGTCTAAAGTCCTGCGAATGATATACAGATGTGTTTAAAGTCCTGTGAATGATACAGATGTTTCTAAAGTCCTGTGAATAATATAGATGATACAGATGTGTCTAAAGTCATGTAAATGGTACAGATGTATCTAAAGTCCTGTGAAAATAATACAGATGAAACAGATGTGTCTAAAGTCATGTGAATGATACAGATGTGTCTAAAGTCCTGTGAATGATATAGATGATACAGATGTGTCTAAAGTCCTGCGAAGGATACAGATGATATAGATGTGTCTAAAGTCCTGTGAATGATACAGATGATACAGATGTGTCTAAAGTCCTGTGAATGATACAGATGATATAGATGTGTCTAAAGTCCTGTGAATGATACAGATGATACAGATGTGTCTAAAGTCCTGTGAATGATACAGATGATATAGATGTGTCTAAAGTCCTGTGAATGATACAGATGATACAGATGTGTCTAAAGTCCTGTGAATGATACAGATGATACAGATGTGTCTAAAGTCCTGTGAATGATACAGATGTGTCTAAAGTCCTGTGAATGATACAGATGATACAGATGTGTCTAAAGTCCTGTGAATGATACAGATGATACAGATGTGTCTAAAGTCATGTGAATGATACAGATGTGTCTAATGTCCTGTGAATGATATAGATGATACAGATGTGTCTAAAGTCCTGCGAAGGATACAGATGATATAGATGTGTCTAAAGTCCTGTGAATGATACAGATGATACAGATGTGTCTAAAGTCCTGTGAATGATACAGATGATATAGATGTGTCTAAAGTCCTGTGAATGATACAGATGATACAGATGTGTCTAAAGTCCTGTGAATGATACAGATGATACAGATGTGTCTAAAGTCCTGTGAATGATACAGATGTGTCTAAAGTCCTGCGAAGGATACAGATGATATAGATGTGTCTAAAGTCCTGTGAATGATACAGATGATACAGATGTGTCTAAAGTCATGTGAATGATACAGATGTGTCTAATGTCCTGTGAATGATATAGATGATACAGATGTGTCTAAAGTCCTGCGAAGGATACAGATGATATAGATGTGTCTAAAGTCCTGTGAATGATACAGATGATACAGATGTGTCTAAAGTCCTGTGAATGATACAGATGATATAGATGTGTCTAAAGTCCTGTGAATGATACAGATGATACAGATGTGTCTAAAGTCCTGTGAATGATACAGATGTGTCTAAAGTCCTGTGAATGATACAGATGATACAGATGTGTCTAAAGTCATGTGAATGATACAGATGTGTCTAATGTCCTGTGAATGATATAGATGATACAGATGTGTCTAAAGTCCTGTGAATGATACAGATGATACAGATGTGTCTAAAGTCCTGTGAATGATACAGATGTGTCTAAAGTCCTGTGAATGATACAGATGATACAGATGTGTCTAAAGTCATGTGAATGATACAGATGTGTCTAATGTCCTGTGAATGATATAGATGATACAGATGTGTCTAAAGTCCTGCGAAGGATACAGATATATAGATGTGTCTAAAGTCCTGTGAATGATACAGATGATACAGATGTGTCTAAAGTCCTGTGAATGATACAGATGATACAGATGTGTCTAAAGTCCTGTGAATGATACAGATGATATAGATGTGTCTAAAGTCCTGTGAATGATACAGATGATACAGATGTGTCTAAAGTCCTGCGAAGGATACAGATGATATAGATGTGTCTAAAGTCCTGTGAATGATACAGATGATACAGATGTGTCTAAAGTCCTGTGAATGATACAGATGATACAGATGTGTCTAAAGTCCTGTGAATGATACAGATGATACAGATGTGTCTAAAGTCCTATACGTTTAGCAATATATTGCTTCTTGATCTGAAAAGAAGTCTGAATTGAAGATTATTAAATTGCTGTCTCGTAACATTCTAATATTTTAAGTTTAAACCTGGATGTTTCAACCTTCTTATAGAATGGTTAGTGTCAAAGTATTATTGTCTTACGATGACACAACAGGATGACTCGTTCAGACACACTAACGCTTTCAAGGCAATGTCTTCGATTCCGAAGATTAAGGATGAGTACAGTATTTCCGTAACTCTCTAAACTTTAAAAAAAAAAAATCAAATATCATACATTATAAAGTAGGATATTTGATCTTGATACTGCTTTGTTCAGCATGACAGCTAGGCGTGTTACTGTGTCTTCCAGTAGTAACGTAATCCCTCGCAGGAGTTTTTTGTTGAACAGATCTATTTAATATTTCTTTCGTGTTTTTTTTTGTCTGTTTGTTTGTTCGTCTGTATTTCAACCTCAATGAAATCAATAGTATAAGAGCAATACAGTGTTGGCTAGTAATAAGTCAAGTCGAGGATCGAGAGAGAGAGAGAGAGAGAGCAAAGAGAAGAGAAGGAGAGAAAAGAGAGAAGAGAATGCAGGTAAGAAAGAGATAGAGAAGTAAGGAGATGAAGAAGAAAAGAGAGGAAGTGAAATAGAGAAAAGAAAGGGTTAGAAAAAGAGAAAAAGAAGACAGAGAGAGAGAGAAAGAAAAAGAAGACAGAGAGAGAGAAAAAGAAAAAGAAGACAGAGAGAGAGAGAGAGAAAAAGAAAACAAGATTAAGAAAAAATAATTATTTGTTAGGGTTTTGCTATTTGTAATATGAGTAATTAGTAATCTATAAATAAGACTAGACTTACAACTACTCATGGAATTGAAGAATTTATTCAAATATACAATACCAACTATACAACGTTCAAGACACAATTTGAAACTTGTATTACGTTAGTGATATTGTACCCGAATATGAGTGATACATTAAAATTCCTCTATACGAGAGATCTAGATATGTATTAGAAACATGTTTGTCACTGTAATAAATTGTGCGATATGACCAAACATAACCATTCGTATTCTAACTGAAACAGTTTAATTACACCAGCAGACCAGTTATAACATGTTTAAGTTGACGTCTGCTGTGCTGATAGCCGTAGTGTTTTAAATTAGGTCATGTCGACGTAACCTTTACTTATCTAAAACTTCCCCAAACACCTTGAGTAGTGTAAGACTCTTAGTTTCATTGACAGTTTATTTCATGATATTATTTTCAGAGCGTTCAGGATTTCACCAACATCAGGTATTCATATTGAAACTCTTCCTTAAGGACTCTACATAAAGTGTCAGAACAATGGGACACTGTGTACATAAATAGATCTAGACCATTTGTTTACAACAGACTAGGAGGAGTTAAACGATATTGAGGCTGCCGGTGTCAGTTTAGTTTAGTATACCAAGAAGAAATAGTTGTGTTTTTTCTTTATACAACAAAATGTGGAAAGCACAGTTTGTTGTATCCGTTGCTTTAGCCGCTGTTTTAATCCATTATTATCTGAACAAAGACCAAGGCAAAGGAAATCAGTTCACCCAACGACCACGAGACTTCTATGATTATATTATAGGTGAGCACACAGTGAATATACAGTGACTTCTATTAGTTACTCGAGTGCTACCCAAACTGTGTTCCGCGGGGCCTGGACAGGTGTTCTAGGAACTACTGGAGTAACTAACTAGCAGCCAACCACGTGAATCAATCTCTCTAATAAGAAAATAAAAAAAAATACTTAAAAAAAAAGCCTTTATTAAGCGTACTTGTATCAATTAGTTTGGATCAGTAACGTATTATTACTAGACTAACAATAAACAAAAAGAGAACAACCTGAATTCGAACTCATGGCTATGAACATGGAAGATTGTCTAGTTATCTATTATTTCTATAGTCTCGTTCTATTTCTCAGGTTGTGTTCACTTAGACTCAGATGTCGACCTATAAAGGGAACTTATTCTGCTAATACCACCACATCAGTCAAGTAAAATTTCTTCCCCTTGTTCAAGATACCAGACAAAATAGTTTATTACCAATAGTTTTTTTTTCATTGATTCCTGTGTTTTGTAAGGTAAAACAAATAATTGAGCAAAATGTCAGCTTGATAAGTCGAGGGAGAAATAGCGTGTGCAAAATTTTACCAGACAGAGTGAGGTGATAGAAGCTTTGTAGAAATAATCAAAGTGTTCCGCTAAATACTCAGAATGTGGGAAGTGTTCTGCTAAATACTCAGAATGTGGGAAGTGTTCCGCTAAATACTCAGAATGTGGGAAGTGTTCCGCTAAATACTCAGAATGTGGGAAGTGTTCCGCTAAATACTCAGAATGTGGGAAGTGTTCCGCTAAATACTCAGAATGTGCGAAGTGTTCCGCTAAATACTCAGAATGTGGGAAGTGTTCCGCTAAATACTCAGAATGTGGGAAGTGTTCCGCTAAATACTCAGAATGTGGGAAGTGTTCCGCTAAATACTCAGAATGTGGGAAGTGTTCCGCTAAATACTCAGAATGTGCGAAGTGTTCCGCTAAATACTCAGAATGTGGGAAGTGTTCCGCTAAATACTCAGAATGTGGGAAGTGTTCCGTTAAGGAGAAATGTTTGGGAAGCACTGGTCTAAGAGATATCAAATGTCGCGTTCTTAAACCTCGAGGCATCGAATGAAAAAAATAGAGACACTCTGCAACGAGGCTCGATGAGACTTTTTAAGTTCAGATATAAAGACACTTTGCTTTTTTACGCTCTATCAATGACCAAACTCCGCTACATAAGGCAGAATTAAATACACATAACAACTAGAGTAAAGTGCGAAGTTCGAGCAGCCCCGATTTGACAAGAGGTTCGAACAGTTCACTTTTTATTGCTAAAACTTTTTTATTTGAATGTTTACCAAATTACCACTATATTGTTACTGCGCATGCACCTTTTTTCTTTACTTCCGACACATACTATTTCCTTTTCCTTGTAAAGGCTAAGTACATGGTGAGGTCAAACTGAGGAGGTGTGGAGTTATTCTTTTTTACTACCCGGTAGTGAAGGAAATGGGTAATGGGCTTAAGGCTATTTTTAAGTCTGATTGCTCATCAGCTTAAAGAGACTATTTGAAGTTGTGGAGGGTGGAAATGGTGCATTGGATGGTGTTCTTGCGCTGGAGTAAAAAGAAAATGACTTTATAGTGAAAATTAAATATTAAAACATGTTTTTAGATATATTTACTTTGATCTGTTCGAACCTTCCATCAACCCGATCGAGCTTACTAACTGGGGAAAAATCCGCTCGAGGAAAAGTACGCTTGGCGATACTTACCCTACACCTCTTTGACTTCGTATTTAATTTTAACTAAGCCTAGTGATACATTAAATCCAATCTATTTTTATAGAAAAAGGGACGAGGAATTCAGAGATACTATCAGTTTTTTCATAGGTCAGACCGTTACGGTGCTATAAAAATCCAAACTTGAAAATTGCTGCCAGCGGGCTTAATGCGCTCGAACTTCGCACTTTACTCTAAGTGTTAACTCATTTAAAGCGGAAATAATGGTTGAGGTTTCGTTGAAGTAGCATCCCCCCCTCCATCCCATAAAGGAAGTTAACACACAGTTTTTATTTAAGAAGAAGAAGTTTTTAATAACAATCTCAACGTGGATATTGAACTGCATGCAATATCATCATCATCTCATCTCTGCCTGTGGTCCCTTCTGGGGCAAGGGCCACCAACCAACTTCCTACAGGCATCTCTGTTCTGGGCGAGTCTCTCCAACTGTCCCCACGTCTTGCCTATCTGCTTTGCATCTGCTTCGAAATCACGGCGCCATGTATTCCTGGGCCGTTCCTCTTCCTTTTTATTTGGGGGTTCCAGGTAGGGCTTGCCTTGTTATGTTGGATATATTCTGCCGAAGGGTGTGACCTATCCATCTCCAGTGTCTCTGAAAAATATCTATTTCAATTCGCTGCTGCTTTGTTCGTTGCCACAGATCTTGTCTGACCAGCGGATCATAAGAATCTTCCTCAGACAGGTATTGATGAATACCTGGATTTTTTTCATGGTGGTTCTCCAGGTCTCTGCTCCATACGAGCTTTTGCATGCAATATACACAGTCCAAAATTGACAAAGAACAATTTGTAATTATAACACACGGACAATTATCATTTTTTAATACATGTATAAATGAGGGCTTCTAAGATTTAGAAAAATGGTCCTTAGCTTTTAGTTTACAACAAACGCCTATCTGTACTAGTCCATTGACCAGGTGACGAACATATTGCTTCACGTATGAAACTAGCCTCGAAGCTGTTCTTTCAAAGTACCCGGTACTGTAACTTCTTTACTTTCTTATATTACATGCTTCAACTTTAGAGCACAACAAGACATGACCCTGACCTAGTTGGAATGTACCATTATTAAATATTAACTTCAGACACACCATGTGACCTTTGCCCTATTCTTTTTTTATGTAGTCATATTACAACGACACTCCCATTGTTGGCTGCTGTAGTTCATCTAATTGTCACTTGACCTGGACGCTATCAAGGCAACTAGGTCAATTAACATGCGACTATAATAAACTAACCATTATTTTAACCATATTTTTCCTTGTCTGTGTTTCAGTGGGCGAATTCATTTCTGTACACAAATTGACTGCATAGTGCGGTAGTGGTTTATATTACCGTATACTATAAAGTCTAACTAAACAATAGGCCAACGAATGGCCACAAAAGCTCGTGTGCTTTTGGACTTTTATGCTTACATTGGTGACGGGCTGTAACTAATGGCCTAGAATGACGTTCTCGTATTTTCGAAGAGAGATGTATCTATGTAATTATCGTATCAATGAATCTAATATTTGATATTATTGATGAAACTCTGTTGCAGTTGGTGCAGGCTCAGCTGGTGCAGTCCTTGCTAATCGACTTTCTGAAGATGCAGACGTCACGGTGTTACTTGTTGAGGCAGGGGGAGACGACCGAGGTATCGCTGAAATTTCAACACCAGGTCTAGCTCTGTCCATACAGAAAAGTCGGACTTGGTCAGAACCTTTGCTACTGGTACATCAGTCTAAATCTTTGTGTTTTTCATTTTAAAAAAATATTCTTTATTTATATGTTAGCTCAAATTCATTTTTTTCCTTATAAAAGACTATACAATTAAATGATAGAATTATATCCTGACCTATTTATTGTCTCCAGCGTTGGATACTTCAGACCTTGCGACTATCGTCGATTTATCAATCGATCATTTACTATTAATGATCGAACACTAGTCAATGATTCTGTGATTGAACAGTAGTCAATGATTCTGTGCATGTTTAAATCCCCCATCAAATTCGTCATATTGAATTATCCCTGCCAGGGCCGGCCCTAACTATTACGGGGCCCTATGCGAAACAGTCTGGGTGAGGAATATGGATAAGAACTGAAAATTAAGATTTTGTATAAGACAATAAATGTGTCTTTGTTTTAACCTTTTTTCAATGAAAGTTGATTATCCCCCCCCCCCCTTTTTTTTTCTTATCGGCGAAGGATTGACGTTTTCCATTTTGAGTTTTATGAGTTTTTAGGAGATTTTCATAATTTCAGGAAATTTCCAGAACTTGTTTTTGGCATATTATGCAATTTTCTGAGCTTTTAATGAGCTCCTGAAAGATCGTGAGAACCCAGGTAGAAGTTATAGTTTAATTTAACAATTTACACCTAGAACAATTTACACCTAGTGCTTTGAAAGTGCGAGACCCACCGCGGCCGCATTGGTTGAAGTGGTCTAAAGCCGGCCCTGATCCCTCTTACGTATTCCATGCCAGTGAGGTAAACAGCGGGCATTAAATGCCATGATTACATTGAAATAAAGGGGGATAACACTTGAAAAAAGATGTTATGAATGCATAAACATTAAAGGGGGATAACATATAATAAGGTGACATTAACAATAAAGGTAAGGTTACACCAACAAGGACTACACAAAGAAGAAAGAGTTTTTTTATATAATAATAATTGCAATGTCTTCACATACTAACTGCATATTTTTCCACACTCTGTGGCATTTTACGTCTCGAGGGACAATCTTTTCCCTTTCCCATTTCTGATGCAGCAATGTCGTTGTCCTCCTGGGGCTTATTCCTTTTCCTCTTCTGCACTTGTCTTTGACAAACGCTGTACTTTATACTCTAAATGTGTGTCCAGGGACATTCGTGTGAGTCCTCCATCTGTCTCTTTCAGAGGCCATCTGCGTCCAGCTCCTTTCCTCTATGCCAGTTAGATACATTTAAACTATTTTAGTAACTACTTCTGACTGTACTTTGTTTTTCTAGAGCCAAACACTCAAAAGTACAAAGGTCTTCCTAATGGACAAAGCATCTGGCCACGTGGGCGTGTTCTCGGAGGTAGCAGCAGCGTCAACTACATGCACTATGTCAGAGGCTCCAGTCACGACTTTCACCAGTGGGCGAACTACTCAAGAGACCCTAACTGGGGCTACGACCATGTTTTGTCGTACTTTAGAAAGTCACAGAAGGTGACAGATCAGTCTCTGAGCGAGTCGACCAAATATCACAGTCGATCAGGAGTCATGGGGGTTAGCAAGGTGAAGGCCACGTCTTTATTTAGCAGTAAAGTATTAAAATGCTTTCAAGAGATGGGGTTCCCTCTCAACGATGACTACAATGGTAAGTCAATGGATGGTATTTCTACGCTACAGGTGACGCTGGAAAATGGAATTAGGTCGAGTACATCTAAAGCGTTTCTTCATCCCATCCTTGACCGCCCAAACCTGGACATCATGGTCAACGCCTTTGTTCAGAAAGTTATCATCAAAGACAATCACGCTGAAGGTATCGAAGTGATATTCCAAAATAAAAAGTATGTCGTTAAAAGCAGCAAAGAAATCATTCTATCAGCTGGAGCTATACAATCCCCTCAGATATTAATGTTATCTGGAGTAGGTCCGAAAAAACATTTAGAAGAACTGGGAATACCCGTTGTTGTCGATCTTCCCGTTGGACAAAATCTTCAGGATCACGTGTTTTCACATTTCCAATTCAGTTTGAAGGAGCCTTCCTCGCCTTGGTTTAGTAAGCTAAGGTCTCTATTGTCATCCATTGAATACTTGGTATTCAAGACTGGACAGCTGTCAACGTTTGGGGTAGAAGTCAATCTCTTCACGTCAATCTCTGAGCAAGCAAGAGCTATTGACTGGCCAGAGCTTCATATTATCTTTCTACCTATCTGCTTCTCTGCTCAACTGTCCAGCTGCTGGACATGTTTGCCTTATGCTACCAGGCCAGCAAGCAGGGGATACTTGAAGCTACAAAGTACTGACCCATTCGACGACCCAATTATCATACCCAATTACTTTGACGAGCAAGCTGATGCCGACATAAATTACAAAGGCCTAGAACTTTGTAAGAATTTAATAGACACTTCTGCCTTTAAGGAATTAGACTCAAAATTACTACGCAATGTTCCAGATGTTTGCCAGCAACAAAATTTCAATTCCAAGGAGTATTGGATGTGTATCATACGTTCCTATCCATACAGTGTGTTCCATCCGGCTGGAACTTGTAAAATGGGACATGCCAATGACGCCAGTGCCGTTGTGGACTCTAAACTGAAGGTACTTGGTGTCAGCGGCCTTAGAGTGGCCGACGCTTCGGTTATGCCGTTCATTGTTAGCGGCAATATCAACGCTGCTACTGTAATGATTGGTGAGAAAGCTGCTGATATAATAAGACAATTCAACACGTGAATTGCTTAGGTTAAAATGTGTACATAAAGTAGCAAGAATTAAAATTTATGATACTATTAAGAATGATTCAACATGTAGCTCGAGCTGACATCAACTTGAAGTAGAGAAAATAGAGCAACGCTCTTCTAATAATAAAATAGTTGACATATTCAAATTCTAAGAAGGTAAATTTATACAATATTTACAGATACAAAAACCGAAAAACATTAAAAACAATTTTTGAAATACAGAATATCGCTTTATACAAGTTATAGAGCGATTGTTTTTCTTTTGAATGAATGAGAAATTATATTTAAAAGCAATGGAACATTTTTACCCCGATCCGCCCCCCCCCCCTTTCCTGAAAGAATCCTGATTAAGTGAAAGTATAAATCTATTAGAATATATAATATACAATTGATAGGCCTTTAGATCGAGACATTAAAAACAGAAAAATTTTCCTGAATATTAATAAATTAAACTCTTTAATCAATAATGCCTCACATTCGGAAATTTCCTAACAGGATAGTCTTTTCAAAAATGCGATAGTCCATTCAAAAAGGGATGTTGGAACAAGATCTAAACCTAGTTCTCTAGCCAAATTTTAAATTTATTTTTCTTTTTTTCTTTGAAAAATTTTAAGTCAAACTAGATTTTTCGCAGTGTAACCTACGAACTAGTAATAAGATCTAGACCTAGTTCTCTAGCCAAATTTTAAATTTATTTTTCTTTTTTTCTTTGAAAAATTTTAAGTCAAACTAGATTTTTGGCAGTGTAACCTACGAACTAGTAATACTGTACTCAGTGACATACATCAACTGTTAAATTTATGTGAAAATCGTTAGAGCCGTTTTTGAAATCCTAGTCCAGGTTCCAGGTTCCTCCTTGAAGTTGCGAAGTGAATGGAAGTATTGTAAAAATTCAGTGAAATATTTACGCTTATGTATAGGAAGGTCCAATTAAAAAAAAAACAAAAAAACTCTGGTGTGAGTTGCTTCCTGGTTTGCAAAATGTTAACACATATTGAGTGCAAAAATGTTTTTTTAGTCTTTCAAACTGCATCTTTAAACAAAAAAAAATTACTAATTATTTAGCCTTCAATTGCATAGAATAAACAAGAATGTACTGAAGGTAGGACCCTTCAATTGTATAGAATAAACGTGAATCTATTGAAGGTAGGACCCTTCAGTTGTATAGAATAAACGAGAATCTACTGAAGGTAGGACCCTTCAATTGTATAGAATAAACGAGAATCTACTGAAGTTAGGACTATGTTAAATGAGTTTGTACTTTTTTCATTTCTTTTCTTGGATTACAAAATTGTATACGGTTAAACGTGCTACTTTTGCATTTAGTGTAGCCCATCAAATATAGATATTAGATATTATGTTCAGGCAATAGTCTAATAACATTAACTAAGTACTTGGAAGATTAAATCCTACAACCCATGAAGAGGGTGTAAGCTAATAGCTAGATTCAAATAATTTTTTACTATTATAATTAATGGCAAACTTATGCTTAGTATGCATATTATGAAGTCATTAATGATGAAAATTCTAATAATAATTATAATAATTTAAAGGCCTATAGCGCTGTCAAATTAAATATTTAATGAAAGGAGATTTATATTTATAATTTCAATAATGAGTCATGATATATTCATATACAATTCGCGTTTTTGAGAATGTACTTGTAAGTGCCCCTCTAACCGTTCTGCATTCTCTTATCTTTAAATGGAATGGGTTGCCTGAGTCAGCCAGAAAAACCAATGACTTAGCATATTTAAAAAAACAGATCAACATGCATGACTAGATTTGACACATGAAATGCGTAGGACGTAACTATCTTATTTTTTTAAAAAACGTCTGTAATCTATAAGTAATACCCAAAAGTTTCAACTCATTTAGCTTTCTGTTGTATTGTTTATAGTTTTCAGACTACATAGATCTACATATATAAATAAAATACATTATTTAATCCTACGCAAGCATACACCCAATTTTCGATGCGTTATCAAACTTTATATATTTTGAAGAGAATTAGGCTGACACCTAACTATAGTTACCATTTTCTACCAGTCGCTGGACTCCATTAATTAAGAGCAGTGAATAGTAAATTTGGTTTTTGATTTTTTTTAGCGGAAGAGTAGCACGCTAATTGCACTGTAGATACTTCTGAATATGCATTTTTTAAACTTAAAATAACGGAAATAATGCTCGGATCCGTCGCTTCCCTCACAGCGCTCCCCCAGACTCCCGATCTGTTTTTGGTGGTGTGTATTGTCTTTCCACTAATCAAACGAAGAACCTATTCTAGGCTTTAAAAAAACGCCCAAAAGAATGAAAGGTCAGAATGTAATGAGAATAATTACATACATATACATTGCAGAGGGGGGTTAAAAAATCGAAAAAATCCTGGCTACGCCCATGATATGACATGGCATTATTTTGTGGGCCGGTTTATATAGGAATGCCCGGGCCGATTTTGATACACAGTCCGCCCCTGGGTATTGTCTTTAAAAAAATATGTATGACCTGAACAAGTCCACATAATGTATGACCAATTAAATTAACTGCATTAACATTAGTCTTGACATTTTAATTAGTTCGACTACCATTCATTGTAAGCCAAAAGTCTTATCAACGGTAACAGTGATAACAGTGCCCACACAGCGTACCAATGTATTGTCTGTTCACCTGTGCGTTTTATTGCCACTTATCAAAACATTCTCGTATGTTATGAATAAAGTTGTTAATTTGTTAAGAAGTTGTTTGGGTAATCTTTGCGTTCTAAACTTAACAGTTGTAAAAAAGAGACACGAGAATCGAATAATATTTGTACATCGTAATAGAGACATCTAGGGAACCAGTGGTGCACACCCCCCACCCAGCCATACGAAAAATATTTTGTGTGCGCCCTTTTACCAGCTGCAGTCTGAGGGGTGGGGGGGAGGGTGCTGTAAGCAGTCACTGTAGGGTCCAGGGTGAACTTAAAAAAAGAAACATGAATACATTTATGACACAATAGTCAGGTTTTTCTTGGCGTATATATGGGCATTTCAATTTACGATATGAATGTTAATTAAAGCAGATCCCTTTATTCCTTTTTACTATTCCTCTATTCAGCGTGCGAATTCATCTGGAATTCATCTGGTCAAAAAAACAAAAACCTGGGTGGGTGGAGAGGTCCTCGAAAATGGCTCTAACGATTTTCTTAGAATTTCGATTATTATTATTATAGCTTTTATATAGCGCTACTTTCATGCTTATAGCATGCTCAGAGCGCTTTTGGTCCAGTCTCATTTGTGGACCAGTGGGGGGGAGGGGGTATCTAGTAAACACAACTCTGCTCGAGTCGGGTGTCGAACCTCGAGCCCCCTTCTAGGTAGCCAAGCCAATCCAAGTTCAAGAGCACTTGGCCCCTCGACCACGCTTCCCACGCTTGATACTTGATTTATATCTTTGGGAAAAGAATTACTAGCTATTTGGCCATGCTGGGAAAACTCTGGTTTGACAGTTATACATTTTTAAAGTATAAAACAAAACCTAACATCGATTACTCATTAAGAGCAAACAAATGGCTGTATAAACTGTAATAAGGTGGTCGTGTCTTTTTTTAAGGTGTTTTGGTTTGTTTTGTTGTTTGTTTTTTTTTAAAACATACAAGATCATTTATAAGTTTTTGTATACTTAAAAATTATTTCTGACATAGTATTGTTTATATAAGATTTGCTTCTTTGACAGACAAAACAGTGGATTATTATCGCCCTGATCTGCTGTTTATAGACAGAAAAGAAGAAAAAAAAACGCTACCATGATTGCCATTGCCGTACCACTGTCTCATAATATAAGAAAATCTGAAATGGAAAAACAAAGAAAATATGGAAACCTAAGATTAGAGATCAAGCGATTATGGCACAAACAAGGGACACCGAATAATTAATTTCTGTCAAGAAATTGTAAGAAAGTAAAAAATTCCTAGTACCATGTTGTTGTTTTTCTCAATGGTGAAGAGAGACACTATATCCTCAAATAAAAATATAAAACGTCCCTCAGGATTTCAAATTAAGTTATTCGGTGAACGAACAAATATTAAACAGCTTTCTTCGCCATGATTTCTAATTACAATAAGATGATAAGGTCTCAACTTTGTTACAGTATTATTTTCTTTTCGTACGACATGAGAACCACTGGCGTCTTGGGTCTGCTGGTGTGTGTATAAACATTTCATGCACTGTTTCAGTTGGTATCCAGATCCAGGTCAATGAAGAAGTCTTCCTTTGTCTCAACTTTCATGCAAAGCAGTCTCGCTTATGCTGTGATACGGAAACAAAATAATGTTTAAGTTGATTGTCATTGTTCTGATTTGTGCAGTGCTAATCAGTTGGTATTTGGACTATCCAACATCCCTCAACGATGGCAGCCAGTTCGTCCAAAGACCGAAAGAAACGTACGATTATATTATCGGTAAGTATCTTTTCATTCAGAACCTTTGGTATTACGTTGTAAAAGCATTAATGTAAAAGGTTCTATTGTGCGTTGACGTAGTATTCTAATATTACACAGGAGGCTGGTTACTATTTGTGTATCGCGAATGCGTACACTGCTGGGTTCGTGCTTCCTGGAGTCACACTTGACAAGACACAGACATTACAGATTGAATCAAGTTCTCTTTGGCAGACTAATATGATGTTTATTTAATGACGATAATAACAATACTGCACCTTATTGGCAGTTACATCAAGACTTCCGATGTGAAATATAATTACATCCGCATGACAGCGGTATTGAATATCCAAAACGATTAGTTATAGAATAAATCACAAGTAACGTCCGTAACACAGCGGGTAACAATAATACTTTACAGTTACTACTTTACTCTCTAAATCCAGATAAAAAAAAATCAAAATACTTAAATCGGTACTGGACCAGAAGATACTACTTGACTCACAAAGTCGCTACTACTGGGATAATACATAACTACCTCGTTCAGAAAATTCTTTCTGACTCCACTGACTTGACTGAACTCAAAGTCAATTTTTATTCATTCTACTTCCTGTTTTCTAGATCAGGAATTCACGAGTCTTTCAACGTCTTAACACGAGATGAACATTCAATCAGACAATGTCAACTGAGACTGAGACATTCAATCAGGCAATGTCAACTGAGACTGAGACATTCAATCAGGCAATGTCAACTGAGACTGACACATTCAATCAGGCAATGTCAAGTGAAACTGAGACATTCAATCAGACAATGTCAACTGAGACTGAGACATTCAATCAGGCAAAGTCAACTGAGACTGAGACATTCAATCAGACAATGTCAACTGAGACTGAGACATTCAATCACACAATGTCAACTGAGAATGAGACATTCAATCAGGCAATGTCAACTGAGACTGAGACATTCAATCACACAATGTCAACTGAGAATGAGACATTCAATCAGGCAATGTCAACTGAGACTGAGACATTCAATCACGCAATGTCAACTGAGACTGAGACATTCAATCAGGCAATGTCAACTGAGACTGAGACATTCAATCAGGCAATGTCAACTGAAACTGAGACATTCAATCAGGCAATGTCAACTGAGACTGAGACATTCAATCAGACAATGTCAACTGAAACTGAGACATTCAATCAGGCAATGTCAACTGAGACTGAGACATTCAATCAGGCAATGTCAACTGAGACTGAGACATTCAATCAGGCAATGTCAACTGAGACTGAGACATTCAATCAGGCAATGTCAACTGAGACTGAGACATTCAATCAGGCAATGTCAACTGAGACTGAGACATTCAATCAGACAATGTCAACTGAGACTGAGACATTCAATCAGGCAATGTCAACTGAGACTGAGACATTCAATCAGACAATGTCAACTGAGACTGAGACATTCAATCAGACAATGTCAACTGAGACTGAGACATTCAATCAGACAATGTCAACTGAGACATTCAATCACACAATGTCAACTGAGACTGAGACATTCAATCAGGCAATGTCAACTGAGACTGAGACATTCAATCAGGCAAAGTCAGCTGAGACTGGGACATTCAATCAGACAATGTCAACTGAGACTGAGACAACTGACCAGCATCACATGTAAAATCCTAGAACACATAATGTGTAGCAACATGGGCGTAGCCAGGGGGAGGGGGGGTTGGGGGTTCAAAAATCCCCCAAACCCCCCCCCCCCCCCGAAAAAAAATCCTGGCTACGCCCATGTGTAGCAACATTATAAACCACTTAGACAAACATAATGTCCTCACCCCATACCAACATGGCTTTAGGAAATATAGATCATGTAAAACACAACTAATAGGATTAATTGATGACTTTTCAAAAGGTTTAGATAATAGTGAACAAAATAGATTCTATCTTACTAGATTTTTCCAAGGCTTTTGACAAGTTCACTACAATGGTTTACTTAAAAAAACTATAATATTTCGGCATTTATGGTCCATTGCATCAGTGGATTAAAGATTTTCTGATAGGGAGAGAACAAACTGTAATAATAAATGGCTCTAAATCAACACCAATAACAAGAAACTCAGGTGTACCTCAAGGAACAGTTTTGGGTCCACTACTATTTTTAATTTACATAAATGATTTACCAAATTGCATTAGTTTAGGAACAAAAGTCAGATTATTTGTAGACGATTGCATAATATATTGAACAATAAAAACAACACAAGACACAGATATTTTACAAAGAGAATTAGATGAATTACAGAAATGGGAATCAAATTGGAGCATGTCTTTCCACCCAGAAAAATGTCAGTTATTAATGAGTAACAAAAAAACAAAACTAAAACAAATTAATTCCACTTATCTTATTCATTGTAAACCAGTAACACAGACTAAAATCGCTAAATACCTAGGTGTTATAATAAATGAAAAACTGTCATGGAATCCACATATTGATGAAACTATCAAAAAATCAAATAAATCATTAGGGTTTATTAGAAGAACTTTCTATAAATCAAATAGGAACATAAAACTAAAATGTTATTTAACCTTGGTTAGGCCAATAATAGAATATATGCATCTTCTGTTTTGGACCCCTCAACTCAAGAAGACTATAAGAAAAGAGCAGTCAGATTCATAATAAACGAATAATCACATTTAACTAGAGTAACACCTTTAGTAAAATCACTAAATTTAGAAAGTCTTCAGGATAGAAGACTTAAAAGTAAAGAAAAAATTATACATAAAACACTGAACCATAATCTTTAAATACAAAAACAAAATTTAATAAAATACTCTGAAAGACACAAAGATAAAGGCACATTCCTCGTCCCACATGCTAGGACAAATTTCTAGAAAAGCTCCATCTTGTCTAGTGCTATAAGAGCATGGAATAGATTGCCTGAGCTAGCCAAGAAAACCAGTGATTTGGCAGAATTTAGCTCATTGGTTAATATGCATGACTAAATGCATGACGCGTAGGACGTAATCATCTTCTTTTTTGAAGTAACGTCTGTATCATATAAGATAAAAAAGATATATAGATACATGTAATTCTTTATTAATTCATTCATTTTCGTTTTAAGTTGGAGCAGGATCAGCTGGTTCTGTTCTAGCCAGTCGTCTGTCAGAAGATGCTCACGTGACGGTGTTACTTGTTGAGGCAGGGGGAGATGACCGTGGTATTCCAGAGATATCAACGCCAGGACTCACCTTAGCTTTAGACACTATACCAGACGTAGTGACAACGTATTATACAGGTGAACTCATATCACTACATTGAAACAAATAGACTTCTGAATAGTAAATAATGACAATGTTTTTAGAGATAGTAAAAGATCAGTAATTCTAATTATAACCTAAAGTAAGAGAAAGAAGGGAGGTAAGAATAAATAGATTTTTCATTAATGAAAGCTGATTTTTATTTCTAACTATTAAAATTGGTATTCTTTTTTTTTTTAGCGGCCTCCAAAACGGGAATAACCGCTATTGTTTTGTGTGGTCTGTCTGTCAATCCGTACGACCCGTTTAGGTCTCAAAAAGTAGAAAAGATATTGAAAGCCAATATTTTAGGTCTTTAAATCTTCTGATGCAACGGCTACTAAACTTTATTTTGAAAGTTAAAGTTTAATTTTGAAATTAACTATGAAAGCGTTTTTATTTTAATAATTTGTTTTTTATTTTCATAAAAAGAATAAACCTTTCAACAACTATTCATTATTAATAGTAAAAAAAAATGAATGACTGTATTAAGAGATAATTAGTGAGTATATTTTCAACACATTTATGCAAACGTTTTTACTATAAAAAATGTTATAAAAATGTTTATTATTAATTAAGTTTTTTCTGTCACTGTTATAAAAACAATTTAATAATTAAATAAACTGTTTACTTCAATTTCAAATCAGAGCTAATTCATTTAGTATGTATATAAATTGATTTTAATTTAAAATATCAATTACTAAGAAGTATTTGAAACAGTACAAATACAGTGCAAATATGCATAAACATACTACCCCTCAAAATATAACAACAGTTAAAAGTTTCTTCCTCGATGCCTTCAATGAAAGATTGGCTCTTTATCAAACATTCCAATTGATTAGATAATCATTCAATATAATCAGTTTGAATAAGATTAATAAATCTCCGTATCCTGTTGTATCAAGTCGTCAGTTGGGTTAACACTACAACTTTACTTTTTTACTACTTAAAATTAAATATATTTTACACTTTTTTTTTCAGAGCCAATGAAAACAAAATGGCCCCGCGGGCGTGTCCCTTGGTGGGAGTAGTAGCATTAATTATATGAACTATGTCCGAGGTTCCAAACACGACTTTGACCGATGGGCCAACTACAGCAAAGATCCGACCTGGGACTATGCCCATGCATTGCCTTACTTCAAGAAATCAGAACAGATGACAGATCCAGAGCTGAAACAATCAGCATTTCACGGAGCAGATGGTCAATTAGGAGTCACCAAGATGGAGGCGAGCTCTTCCTTTAGTTCGTCCATCCTGGCAGGGTTTCAAGACTTAGGGTTTATCTACAACCAAGACTATAATGGAAGGACTATGAACGGGGTCGGGAAAGTTCAAACTACGATAAAAAATGGGATCAGGTCAAGTACCGCTAGAGCGTTTCTCCATCCCATCCTTAACTGCCCAAACCTGGACATCATGGTCAACGCCTTTGTTCAGAAAGTTGTCATCAAAGACAAGCACGCTGAAGGTATCGAAGTGATATTCCAAAATAAAAAGTATGTCGTTAAAAGCAGCAAAGAAATCATTCTATCAGCTGGAGCTATACAATCCCCTCAGATATTAATGTTATCTGGAGTAGGTCCGAAAAAGCATTTGGAAGAATTGGGAATACCCGTTGTTGTGGATCTTCCCGTTGGACAAAATCTTCAAGATCACGTGTACTCAGCGTTGGAATTTCACATCAAGGACGCAGCAGTTCCGTCTTTCCCTTCTTTGAGGCAATGGTTGTCACATTTACAATACAAGTTTTTCCACACTGGACAGTTGTCTTCCCTTGGTATAGATATAATGGCATTTACTTCGGTGTCGGAAGAAATGAAGCAAATGGGATGGCCTGAAATTCAATTCATCATTGTCCCAATCTGTTTAACTTCCATGGACGTTTCTAATTGCTGGACCTGCGTGCCCTATTCAACTAGACCAGCAAGCAGGGGGTATATACAGTTGAAAAGCAAAGATCCTTTTGACAACCCTCTAATAGTTCCAAACTACTTCCACAAAAAGGTAGATGCAGAATTAAACTACGAAGGTTTAAAGATTTGTCAAAAGTTATCACAGACCAAGTCTTTAAAGAGTATGGGAACTCCTTCTTATCACAATGTTGGGGACATATGCAAGCAATATCCGTTCGAGAGCCAAGAGTTTTGGAATTGTTTCATCAGGTCTAGGCCGGACACAGTTTTTCATCCAACCGGAACTTGCAAAATGGGATTTTCTGGAGATCCAAGCGCAGTTTTGGACTCAAAGCTTAGAGTTATTGGCATCAAGGCATTGCGAGTAGCTGATGCTTCAGTAATGCCATTTCTTGTTTCAGGCAATACAAACGCAGCGACAATCATGATTGCAGAGCAAGCATCTGACTTTATCAAAAATCCATCTTAGCTTTATTAAACAGCAAAACTTGAATTCGTCAAATGTTGTGTGCTAGTTCTCATACTTCTTCACTACCTTATTTATTATGTATTTGTGAGTGAGTTTGTAAGAGAGAGAGAGAGAGAGCGAGAGAGAGAGAGAGAGAGAGCGAGAGAGAGAGAGAGAGAGAGAGAGTGAGAAAGAGAGTAGAATTTATCAAAGTATTGAAAACATAAACTTATGTTTCACTTATACATTAAAAGGTGTTTAAATTGTATAAATAAAATTAATAAAATTATATTTTTGCTCATTCTGTTTTGTTTTGTTTCTGACTTGAGTAACTTCTGTAACAAGTCACCTCGCGTTACACTTAAGGTGGGCGAGTTTGTAACATGATAGAAATGAGATCTGTTTTAAACTCAAGTCAACAAGTGGAAAAGTAAAACAAAAACAGCGATGCTGTAGAAAATGTCTAAAAAAAAAAAAAAAAAGGAAATTACCCCAAAGAAAGATTTCGTTAGTGTCTGAATTTAAGACACTGAAAGCATAAAAATATAAACCTTTCCTTTTGACTTTTTAGCATGACAAAACAAAACAAAAATCAAGTGATCAACAATATAATTATGATTAAAATGATATCATCAACCTGTTCTTTGTTTTGTGTTTTCATTATGTCATGTTCATGTTAGAAGGGAAACCCCTCAATCTCTGATCATGTTAGAAGGGAAACCCCTCAATCTCTGATCATGTTAGAAGGGAAACCCCTCAATCTCTGATCATGTTAGAAGGGAAACCCCTCAATCTCTGATCATGTTAGAAGGGAAACCCCTCAATCTCTGATCATGTTAGAAGGGAAACCCCTCAATCTCTGATCATGTTAGAAGGGAAACCCCTCAATCTCTGATCATGTTAGAAGGGAAACCCCCTCAATCTCTGATCATGTTAGAAGGGAAACCCCTCAATCTCTGATCATGTTAGAAGGGAAACCCCCTAAATCTGATCATGTTAGAAGGGAAACCCCCTCAATCTCTGATCATGTTAGAAGGGAAACCCCTCAATCTCTGATCATGTTAGAAGGGAAACCCCTCAATCTCTGATCATGTTAGAAGGGAAACCCCTCAATCTCTGATCATGTTAGAAGGGAAACCCCTCAATCTCTGATCATTTTAGAAGGGAAACCCCTCAATCTCTGATCATGTTAGAAGGGAAACCCCTCAATCTCTGATCATGTTAGAAGGGAAACCCCTCAATCTCTGATCATGTTAGAAGGGAAACCCCTCAATCTCTGATCATGTTAGAAGGGAAACCCCTCAATCTCTGATCATGTTAGAAGGGAAACCCCTCAATCTCTGATCATGTTAGAAGGGAAACCCCTCAATCTCTGATCATGTTAGAAGGGAAACCCCTCAATCTCTGATCATGTTAGAACTGAAACCCCTCAATCTCTGATGATGTTAGAAGGGAAACCCCTCAATCTCTGATCATGTTAGAAGGGAAACCCCTCAATCTCTGATCATGTTAGAAGGGAAACCCCTCAATCATGTTTGAGAGTGGCCACGGGGAGGAAAGTGAATAAGCTTCAACATCAGCTGGGAAGAAAATGAAGGCGACAAATATTGAAAATGATCAACCCTAACCCTAACCCTAACCTGCTGAATCCAAACAGTCAGGTAGTTACAATTGTGTTATTGCGGTTAAAATCTGTGACAGAAGTGTTTGAAACTTGCATGATGTGGTATCGTTGGCATCACACGATCTACAGAGACATCTTTGGCACCACTATAGCAGATATAAAATATAGCAACGGTGACATCTTAAACATCACACTAAATCAGTGACATCTTCTTGATATAGCGATAGATCGCAAATAACAACGAAAGCCTCATTATTAAAAAGCTTACATTAGCTCTTGTCTGTCTCGTAAAAAAGTTGACACACTTTTTGTTTCCCACATCCAATCTCGGATCAAGTTGAAATTGCGTACAACTATTCATTGGCAGAGATAAGATATGAATCAATAAAAATCAATGAGGCATTTAGTTACTGGTTTGTACACGTGATTTCTCCCACGCCCATTCTTGGATAAAGTTGAAACTTTAAAAAAAAATTAACAAATTAGTCAAATAATTAATGGTTATTAATGATGTTTTTGATATCGAATAAAGGTAATAACTTCTACATTATTGAAAGATATAGTTGTAGGTGCAGAGTTCTTCGCCGTAAATATGATTGTTTTAAGGTTTTAATAAAAACTATTGTTTTAATTTTAGGATTTGGTAATGTTTCAGATCACCTGGATCTTGCATCGATATTCTGAAAATCGATTTACATTAAAATACATTTATTTCTTTTGTGCTCTCGATGCCAATTATCCAGTTATAAATCAGGGTCTTACTTCATTTCATGTGACTATGTACAACTTTGTTGTGATGTTGTTATCATGAGAAGACTGTTACTGGGAGGGGGGTACAATTGTTCAGTTGAGGATAAAACCACCAGCGACGAAATATGAACAAACAAACAACACAATAACCTTAGAAAGAGCTAACAAAAGTGCTATATATATATATATAGCCTCCTTCAGTCGAGAAGCGACTATTGATCATCTCATGGAAATGAGATGAATGCCTGGGCATTAGCTGTGGTCGGAACGATATCGCCCACACATCAGTTCCCCCTCTCTTCACGCAGCTGATGTATCCAAAGGAACGGCAGTGCTGATACAGTTTGGGGTTAGCGGCGTCGCAGGTTCTGCCAGGGTGTAGCACTGGGTGCTGCAAACTGCCTTAGGGCTGCCAGCTCCTGATTTTTGCAAGGGTTGACTCCCGAAGTCTTTCCCATGATTGGGTATAGCTGCAAGGCAGCAGAGGTTTGAATTCAGAGTTTTCCTTCACCTAGATGGGTAGCCAGCCATGGCTAACGAGCCCCTCCTGCCCGAAGCTTACTGGTTCCGAAACAAAAGTACTAAATGAATGCTAACCCCTGTCAAAAAAGTAAACTATGGCCACATCACAAGGTCCTCAAGGCTTGCATTGAACCTTTCTTCAGGAAACAGTACCAAGAAGAAGAAGATGCAGAGAAAGTGATGGGAAGACAACATCAAAGAATGGACAGGTCTGTCATTGAATAAAATTCTATCCAAGTCAAAAGACAGAGAGGAAAGGACAGACGGTGAACAAGAAACCATTAGACCAGGACAACGTCAAAATATGTCTGCCTGGTCTTGGGGTATGCGTCGTCTCGATGGTCCCGGGTTCTATTCCTGCCTTCTGCAATCCCATGCCGACCTTCTGGAGGATGTAGCAACATTCAATTCTGAAAGGAATTCTTTGTGTATATATCAGAGTCTCTGAACCTCAAACTAGTGATAACTACAATCCTGCGTACATAATGTATATTGAAAGCTTCATTGCTTCTCATAGCATCGATGTTGCCTTTTTTGATAACGGCTAGCGTAAGCATTGCAGGATATTTTACACGTAGAATACGGACATATCTTATATTTAGAAAGCCTTCAGGAGAGAAGACTCAAAAGTAAAGTAGCATTTATGCATAAAACACTGAACCATAATCTTCAAATACAAAAATAAAAACCTAATAAAATACTCTGAAAGACACAAAGATAAAGGCACATTCCTCGTCCCATATGCTAGGACAAATGTGTACAAATGCTTCTTCTTCCCAAGTGCTCTTAGAGCATGGAATGGGTTGCCTGAGCCAGCCAGGAAAGCCGAGTGACTTGGCAGAATTTAAGTCAGTGGTTAACATGCATGACTAGATGCATGACGCGTAAGACGTAATCATCCTTTTTGAAGTTACAACTGTATCTTATAAGATAAGATAATATATGATAAAAAATGATTTCAATTACATTGCAACACAAACTGCCTATTAAATCTTGTTTTAAAACATTTGAAAAATTATTAGCATACATTATGCATATTCTTTTTAGGTAAATAAAAATTCAACTAAGTATCTAGAATCATATTTTAAAAATATTTTTATCACATTCTTTTCAGTAGTAAAATACTTTATGTGTAAATATTTTTTTAAAATAAAAAAGCACCTATGTATTGTACTTATCTAACCTCTGTAACAAACTGTAGTAAACTTGTTAATGTTTTTTAATGTATTTGCTGTATGAGAGAACTGTGTACATAATTAGAACTAAAAACAAATTCAGGCACTTATTTTTAACACGCTAAGGAATATGAAATTGAATTTAGCTTTTTAATTTTGAAATCTTATCGTGACAGACAGGCGTATAGACGGACAGACAGATAAAGAGACATATAGACTTCGCTAAACAATAGCGGTTTTTCCCATTATGTTCACCCTAAGAAGTTAAGAATCACTTCCTAGTAAGACTTGGTTAGACTGATTTAAAAAGTGGCTTGAGCTAGATAAATGTTTATGGTTTCATTTGTATCAGTTTTCATATAGATAGATGTATTCATATTTAGTGAGCAGCCATTGAGAATTCTACACTAGTTCATATGTTAAAAGACATGTCTATTAGAACTTTAATTACAAATATATGTCTATGAATTTCGTGTTCTCCATTGAGTTACGGATATTTCCGACATTATTTATATTGGACGCTTCGAGCAAAGGAAACAAAGAATCCATTGTAGTTTGATTTCAGCTCATTTCCTAAGTTTTATATCTCTCTATAAATCGATACTATAAATACATAAACAAATCTAATGAAAGGGAAGTGAACCAATTAAGTTTCTTTGTTCAATACATTTTCTATTGATTGTTATTCTAGTTTTATTTCTTACTAATGCCTGCAAAAGGAAAATTGAATGAAAAAGATTTTAAGCGGCTTCAGGATAATAGCGTCTATTTAGTGGAACAGATTGAGCCTTTAGATCTTGTTGATTACTTATTTGAAAAAGATGTGATTGATCTGAATGATCAAGAAAGTATCCGAAGCAAAGTCACTCAAAAAGAGAGAGCTCAGGAGCTGTTATGGATTATATTTCACAGTGGTCCAGGAGAAAGTTTTAATCTCTTTCTGCAAGCGTTGCAACAAACAGGATACCCACATGTGTTTGAAAAACTTCAAGACTCAGGTTTTCTTTCGTTTTATAGCTCACCTATATTTGTACATTGTTATTACAATCCTATTTTTAAGTTTGCAAAATCTTCATTGGATAAGGTTGAAAATTTTAAAAATCTGCACACGCTTCTCGAAAACGGCTCTAACGTTTTTCCTAAAAATTTGACAGTTGATCTGCTAATATATATCTTTGGGAAAATAATAATAATAAGACTAGTCTTCGAGTCCAAAGATTATTGGTGAGGAATGAAGTATTTCCCGTGGCTGCGCAGTCCCAGCTGTACCTACATATTTTGCCACATTCAGGGCAAACATAACCATTGTCTGCAAGTGGTCGATTTAGATTTTCTTTTCGCCGTCTACGTTTGTCTTCGGCAGCAGATTTTCTTTTGGAAAAATAATTACTAGCTAATTAGCCACACTGGGAAAACTCTGTTATCTATATTATATTGTAAAATTAAATTTGGTCTAAACAATATGTATCTTGAACAGGCAAAGCAGGTATTTCAGCTTTCTTCGTTGAATAGTTATTTAATTAAATAGACGTGAAGGAACAATGTGTGCAGCATCTTCTAAGTCTGAATCTATAGGTCTATCTTTAGAATATGTCAATTGTGCAGCATCTTCTAAGTCTGAATCTATAGGTCTATCTTTAGAATATGTCAATTGTGCAGCATCTTCTAAGTCTGAATCTATAGGTCTATCTTTAGAATATTTCAATTGTGCAGCATCTTCTAAGTTTGAATCTATAGGTCTATCTTTAGAATATGTCAATTATGCACCATCTTTTGAGTCTGAATCTATAGGTCTATCTTTAGAATATGTTAAACTCTGACGAGAGTTATACATTGGCTCAAGATAAATTAAGATATGTTTATTGGTCCACACTAAGGAAGTCCAGTTCCATAGCTATTGTCCAACTCAGTATTAGTACTTGGATAATAACAATAGAGTTGCAAACACTTGGTTTTGTAATCCTACATGAACGTGACCTAAAGTTGAAAGCGACAACTTTACTGTAAAGTGCTTTATGTTGGCTGGTGGATTATAAGAAGCGTATGAGGACGGTGTTATGTGAATGTATAAATGTATGCTACATGGAATCTGACTAAAAAAATGTTTTTGACCACTCATGCGATGTAAAGTTAGTTACCTCCACCTCCTGTTTCTTCTTATCGTCTCTGAACAAACACTAATACATTATCTATTTTCTTGTGTTGTTTGCATCATAAGTAGCATATATTATTAAAAAGAATAATTAATTTTTATTTAACACATCTATAATATAAAATCTGCCATTCAGAAACAGAATTTTGTTTTGAAAAGAATAAATTAAAAATTAAAATGAAAATAAGGTAATACCGAAATGACAGAATGAATATTTGATAGAATCAAGAAAATCAAAGAAGCAACATTTGTTAGAATCTAGAAGATAAAAGATGAAACAGTTGTTAGAATTATGGAGATGAATATTTAAAAAAAATAAAAAAATGACCACTATTGATATGTCTTGCTTTATGGTACAGATAGGAATCACGTTTTCATACCGTTGCTTGTCCAGTGTGTCCATACATATAATGGTGCGAGGTGGCCGAGTTGCAAATCACGTGGCTTTCCAACCAACCTAGGGGTCTCTGGTTGAAATATCGGTGAACACTGAGGTTTTTTCCTTAACTATTCAATACAACAGCAAGCATTACAATAACATCGCTTTATTATTCTAGACATTCCTCATTGCCAACCCCGAACTTTTAGGCCATCCCAGTTTTTTTTTTTAATCCCACAAAGAAAAGGCCAAAGTAAAACAGTTTTAAATAATGCGGGCACTTCTTTTAATCAGAATTTGCATACTACCATATAAAAAAAAGCCCAACATTACAGTGTTACATATCCCTCCCCCCCCAAAAAAAAAAAAAATCTCACTTTCAATAGGTCCTTGTATTTTCTGTAACAATTTAAGGATTTTTAATGTTTGATTTAGAACAGAGGCCTATTTGTAGATCTGGATCTAGTCGTTCTAAATTGTTCTGCGCATTTCAAAATGTAACAAATTTCTCCAGACAAACACATACATACGCTTTCATACACATTTGTCTTCTTGTTTGTAAAAAAAAACAACTGATCTAAGGATAATCCCTAACATTCACTCTGACTATCATCTAGATCTAGAGGAGATTTATATGTAGATCTAGATTTGTGTAGAAAAAATCCAAACTTATAAATTGTAATCAAAGTTACACGTCAAAATACTAAGTATTAGTACTTGAAGCACAAGGAATTTTTTTTTTTTTTTTTTTTTTGTGCATTAATTTCATTTTTGCGTATTAAGTCGAAATGTGGAAAAAAAAGTGTTTTTTTTTCCAAATTTAACCGTGTAGTGATTTCGATCTTAATCCTAATTGTTCTAGGCTTTAGTTGTGTAATAACGGGTTGAATTTTTATGGTTTTATTATTATGGTCCATGGCAAGACGGAGAATTATTAATTCTCTCTCTCTCTGTCTCTCTATCTCTATATATAAATATGCATGCTGAAAGGAAATTTCCGTTATCATATATTCACAACTAATAAACGAATTCACACTAACGGATTTAAAATGATTGCAGTTATTTCTAAAATATATTTTTTTTAAATATAGGAACTACATTTCGTTTGAAATATTCCATTGACCAACTTTATTAGTAATATTCCTGTCTAAACTTTAAACATTTTTTATCCATGTAACCAGAGCAACTAGACACACCAACTGCATTACCAATGGCAGATAGTAGTTTGTGTGAAAAACTGTTTGCATTTCATGGTGGTAAGTTTTTGAAAGATAAGGCAACAACTGTTTGACTGCTAGTGTCTTCATTTTGTATAGAAATAAATATAAATAGAGTGCTTCAATAGTGCAGGGGTTCTCTACCCGTGGGTTGAATAACAAATCGCCAGGGGTCGCCTAAGACCCCCGGAAATAATGACTTTTTGTATTTTCATCATTGGAAGATTTTTGTGTTGCTATTTTCTTTGTCTATTCAAACGTCGCAGTAGCAAGTAGTTTTCTTTGTCCGAATTTAAAAGCAGACTTGGGGCATAGGATAAGATTAGTTTTGGCTACTGAATTCCTAATCTGGTGTAACAGAAACAAGCTCAAACCTTCGCACTACCATTGGCGTGTTTGTAAATACTGTGGAAACAATGTAGTTTACTTGTACCAGTATCCAAGGCATCCAAACTTCACCCATACTTCGCAGTGTTCACTTACGTATGCAACTTGTATATTGTGAATACGATAGAAAAATACGAAAAACAATTAAGGCTGGGGGTCGCCTCTTAGTGAGAAATTATATTAAGACAGTGATGCCCAAAATACGGCCCGCGGGCCAGATCCGGCCCTCGACAAGGTTCCATCCGACCGAAACGGTCGGCACAAAGAGTAGAAAATCGACCTCTTTTCCAAAAAAAAAATGTTGAGAAATGTATCTTACCTACTTTAGGGCCCTCTGATGGATTGGCAAATTGGCACCATGACCTTAATCATTTATACGTTAATGAAATTGAAGAGTTCAAGTTGAATTTAGAATCCACCAGGAAAAGTGAACGGATATTTTGTTGGAACGATAATAAGCCAACATATTTGATTTGTATAGAAAGTGTAGCCGTTGTTGTTTTTTTAACAACAGATAAACGGCATTATATAACAAATATCAAATATTACATCATTCTTAGTTTGTGCGCGAATAAAAAGATTTTTTAACTACTAGAAATTGGAGGCTCGATGGGAATATTTACCAAAAAGAGACAAGAAAATGAATCGTTGACTAGCTAACTATAATTTTCCTCACATTTTAAGTAGAGAAATGACACCAGTTTCCGTTGAAAAACAAAACAAATATCCCATTAATGAATGTAAGCACATGAATTAGTGAACTGCTAGATGGTTTCTATTTAAATTGTTTTAGGTCAATTTCTTTTCGTTTTTGTGTGTGTGTACGTTTTCGTTCATGTGGCCCGCGACACGAGTGTTGGGAATTCATTTGGCAGGTTGAATTAGATTGGGCATGACTGTATTAAGAGGTCGTGGAACTATAAAGGTTGAGAACCGCTGTGATATAGTGTTTCGTAATTATATAAGAGATACAAAAGCTAGATATTGTTGCTGTGGAAGAAAATGTCATCACATTAAAATAACGCCTTGGTAACTAGGGTAAATGCAATTATGATGACAATAACAGCATTTCTTTGCACACCCACTCCCCCCCCCCCAATTGGAAAAGCTGCTGTTAGTTTTGCGTGGTCTGTCTGTCTGTCTGTTTGTATGAAAAGTAAATTAAGATGGGTCATATTAAGAAAATGATTTTTTTTTTATATCAAGTTTTCTGATTGTCATTTTAAATGTTATGTTTTAATATTTAGATGTTCATTATAGTCTGTTGAGTTGTAACTAGTATTCTTATGTCTTTGTATTAAGTGTTCAGTGCCAAATCGAAGGTAGTGCAATGTTTGCAAATTCTCAGGAACTTTCTTTCTAAGTGGGTCCTTAAGTAACTAAACAATGTGTTTTAAACTCTTTTGTTTTAAAAGTTAGATTAAAATTACAATTTCTGTTAAAGTATATATATAGTTCATGCTCATTTAATTTTAAAACCAATTTTCGAAAACATTTGCACACATGAATATTAAGTAATTAAAATTGTTGTCTAATTATTTTTTTTTATTAATTGCGTGTGCGCGTTTAACTCTTTCTCTCCGTAATTATTTTTCCATTCTTGTTTTGTTTTGTTTTTTTGTTGTTGTTTTTTCAAAGCATTTCTCCGTGTGAAATTGCTTTAAAGCCCGAAAAGTACTAAAAATATGTATCAGTGAAAAACGAAATGATTTCCATGCTAATGAGTTTAAAGTGATAACAAGCCAAATATAAAAAACTTAAAAGAACAAAAACAAACAAAAAAAGCATACATAAAGGTCGGTACCATTACACAACTCTGTCTCTCTATATTGTAGAAACTTTATTCGATATCAAACATAATCATTATATGTACAAAAACAATTGTCTAAAGCTTTAACTGCATCCGAGAACCGGTGTGCAAGAAATAGTACAATTATCTAAGTGGACCGAACTGAATACTGAAGGATTAATTTCGCTTGATGGTATTAAAACCGAATAATTAATTATCAGAAATTATTTGACTATCGAGCTAGTTTTGTATTAATTTATAACTTGTCTATTGCAGTGAATAATTGTGCAAAGTTTCAAATTGATCCGAGAATGGGTGTGGGAGAAATAGCGTGCACAAACTTTTGACCAGACAGACAGACAGACTGAGTTGAGAGAAGCTTTGTAAAAATAACTGTACATAACACGCAGCCAGTTTTCTTTTAAAAATGTCACGCCATGACCTCCATGACGTCTTCCATAGAGATAGAGTCTAATTACGTGATGATCTGTGGTCCTAGGTCTAGAATAGACGTCCAAGACGTCCAACCTGCACACGTCCAAACATAAATTGTCCATTTGATTGATGTCTAGTTTATGGACTAGGCTTGGAAAGAACAAAGAGGGAAGGGAAAAAAACAAACAGGGGGGGGGAACAAAGAACTTTGGAATCTAGTTTTTTTTTAAATTCATTCTTCTATTTAAACATTGAAGTGTCTGCAAAATTAACTTTTCTTTGACAGACGGCATTAATGCGCCAACAAACTGGACCAAACTGGACTTCTTAGGCAGTGGTCGGTTCGGCACAGTTTACCGGGCTAACTGTAAGAAGGGTTCTGCTGAGTTTGAGTGCGCTGTGAAGGAGATTAGAGGAGGCTCACCTCGAGACATCTCTAAGCATGAGGTACATGTACAAACCTAGGAATTGATATCGAAAAACACAAATTGTAAGATATGCACAACTATCCTCATGCACCCTGTAAAGTATCTACGCGTGTTTCTCCTTTCTATTATCATATACTCTCCACGACCTACAGTACAGATTTTATAACATAGTAAATATTCAAAAAATGCTTTAATTATTTCATGATCTAAAAAACAACAACTAATACCTCAATAACGGAAGTCTGATGTGTGCAATGCATACTACACAAAGTAGCTGATTGTTTTTAGAATAGACACTTTTCTGGTTCCATATGCTAGCTATTAAACACTTACAACACCAATATTACAATTTCGTCAAACACTTAGACACATTTGATATGGAGCGGGTTGCCTGAATCAGCCATGAAAACCAACGACAGACAGAGTTTTTAAGTCATAGATTAACAGAGATGACTCCCGAAGCTTTTACCATGTTAGTGTAGAACTGCAAATCAACAGAAGTTTCAATTCATTGTTTTCCTTCTCCTAGGTGGGTAGTCAACCTAAAGCTATTGGTTTAGGCGCCAGTTATTCGCCTTTCTCCCATCTCCTGTTAGTGGCAACACTTCCGCCGACCCAATATTTGAGCCACACGTGAAGTCCAGTACTTATAATATTTTATATGTACTCAAATAATACTTATGTTTATGTGTGCTCAACATAAGCAAATGAATAGCAATACATTTTGGAAATGATATAATTTCAGACATCAGTAAGAAATGAGACAGAGACTATGGGGAAGTTGTGCCATGAAAAGATCATTCAGTATTATGGATTTTGTTCAACGAATCAAATGTTCTTTATATTCCTTGAATACATGAAAGGTGTAAGTAGAATTAGTCACAAGTTGAACTTTTATCATCTGCACTAATTATGGCTTCATGAAGGTTTTATTGTTTTTATATTATAATTAATATTTTTAAAAACATAAGCTGCATACAGACATATATCTTAAAGACAGACAATTTATCAGACAAACAATAGACACATAGAACAAGTGTGCCAATTAAATTGTATTTATAATTCATAAAATAAATATTTGGGTTTTCTGTATTTTTAGGGATCTCTGGAGAATTTTATTGGTGACAAGTACGACAAAGGGGAAAAGATTGAAGAGCTGTATGCTGGGAAGATAGTCAAACAAGTTTTAGAAGCTGTGGCCTACCTTCATAGTTTAAACCATTTTCATAGGGATATCAAAAGTAACAGAATTTTTTTTTTGTATGACTGATTAAGTAATTAACTTACACTTCAAATACTAATACGATCGCTATGCTAATTATTACAAAATATTTGCTTCTAGCATGGGCGTAGCCAGGATTTTTTTTTCGGGGGGGGGGGGGGGGGTTGAGGCAAATTTATTCCCCACCCCCCCCCGGCGCTATATATATATATAATTCATCTTTATTACATTCTGACTTTTCATTCTTTCGAAAAAGACGTTTATTATACCCTAGAATAGGTTCTTCCTGGAGTTAGTGGAAAATTTTTAGACTCCCCGCCCTGACAGCAATGGGGTCTGGGGGAGCTAACAGCTCAAAACACTATTTCCGGTATTGAAAGCCTAAAAATGCATATTCTGATGTATCTACAGTGCATTATTCTGCTACTAAAAAGTTTTATTTTAAAAACTGAATGTGCTATTCTTACTGACTCCCGCGCCGTTCGACTCATTGGGCGGCAAGCTGTTTCCACAAAAATCTGTCACTTGCAATGTCTGAAGCCTCTTCCCACCCTCTCTGAGGGCCTCTATGAAAGTGTGGCGTAAAGTTGTACTAGGATGTTACTGTTTGCGATTTCCTCGTAATGGCCTCCATGTCATTGCAACTCTTATTATGCGCAATTCATTTTGTCAGAATACATGTCCCGCAAACCTCATGCGACGCTCTGTCACAACCTTACCAAAGGGGTCGACTCCCAGTTCGGCATAGCATTTCCTTGATTTAGACCCGATCTCTATAACTGACTCCTAAAATCCGTCTTAGCCATCTTCGGCAGATGACTATTCACTGCATTTTATTAATGGAGTCCAGCCACTGGTAGAAATTTTGTAACCTCCTCTCTTGGCTACGCTCTTGGAATTAGGTGACTGTAGTTTGCTTTAGATTTTATATCGAAAAGGAAAGTTTTATCGTCAAAATCATCTGTTGTGGGGTTTTAAACTAAAACATCTCTGGAGTTGTTGTTTTTTAACAAATTCCAAACCCCATTTATCTACGCTCATAGAATTTGGTGAGTGTAGTTTGCTTTAGAATAATATTGAAGAGAGGTTTTCAACCTCAAAACTCTCTGTAGGGGAAAACTCAAAAACATCTGGAGTGGCTTTAAACTAACTAAAAATAAACATCTGGAGAAGGGGGTTTAAACTCAAAACTCCCCTTTGGCTTGGCTAAGCTCAAAGAATTTTAGGGTGGAATTTAGATTTTTTTTTTATAGAAGAGGTATTTTTTCGCTTCAAGCCCCGGTGAAGGGGGGTTTAAACTTTAAATTCCTTTGGTTACTTTCAAAGATTTTTGAGTGTGTAATTTGCTTTTTTTATATTGAAGAACGTTTTTCAGCTTTATACCCCTCTGAAGGGGGTTTTAAATTCAAAACCCCTTTGGCTACGCTCATAGCATTTTCAGTGTGTAATTTGCTTTTTTATATTGAAGAGGGGTTTTATAGTAAATTTGGAAGGGGTTTTAAAATTAAAATCTTCCTTAGTTATGCTCTTGGAATTTGGGGACTGTCGTTTGCATTATTTTTTGTTTATTTTGTTTTATAGAAGAGGGGAATTTAACTGTAAAACACCCTGGTAGGGTTATAAACTCAAAACCCCTTGGCTGCGCTGGGGCAAGTGATGGTTTAGTATTAAAATCTCACCTAAAATAAACAAAATCAAAGCAAAAAATTAGTCACTTAAGTCCGTCCGCAGGGGGGGGGATTTCATTTCGGGGAAGGGGTGTCAAGACTCCTTTCTACTCTAATATACGTATGTGTACTTCAATGCGGATTATTAAATGTACCCAAGTCCTGGGCAATACCGTAAAGACACATATAACGACAGAATAAAAATTCAGAATGCCAATTCACAGACATATAACATGTTTCTTACAAACGTTGTAATACAATACAGGCTCGGTTCAGACAATGGAAATATCCAGTATCAATTAAAATATAACAGCTTAATATCCCATAGACTGAATAATGACTACACAGAAAAATAATTAGAGTCTACACTTCGACTCTATCTAATTCCAAAAGTCCAACTGTCCTGGACTAGGAACAAAACCAAACTCCTTTTTTATGAGTTATGAACCCCAAACCTCCCCACCCCCGGCTACGCCCATGGCTTCTAGATAGATGAATTTAAAAAAACGGTGCGTCAGGTTGTAAATACGTGTTGGTTTTATGTAAATGCAGATTATACTAAATATAAATGGTTCTAAAACTGTAAAGTTATTTGCCAGGTGCCAACGTACTTATGCTGGATGAATGGAATGTAAAGCTTGCTGACTTTGGGCTGACCAAAGAGTTGGCTGAGATCACAAAATCTTACACGAGCTGTGTTGGGACTTATCGCTTCATGGCTCCGGAAATGTTTGACAGAAAACGCAAATACAACAAACCAGTTGACATCTGGTGAGCTTTCTGACATTTTAAACAAGTCATTTAACTAATTACAAGTATTAATGCAACACATCACACTTCATAATAGACTCATCCTTAATATTTCGAAGGACTCATTGATGCTACTTTTAAACAGCTAGCAACAGGGTTAGAAATGTTCAAGCTTTAAGATTTAATTTTCTCAGGGCGATTGGTTGCATCCTGGTTCATTTGCTGTCGGGAAAGCATCCCTTCCATGACGTAGAGGAAAATCAGCTGCACAAAGAAATGGACAACAATCCTTCACCTGCCCAAGAAATTCTTAACAAAGTCTCAGAGAAATGTCGAAGATTTTTCAAACAGACTTTGGCAATAAACGAGGCTGGTAGAGCAACAGCTGAGACACTTCTGCAGGATTGTTTTATCACAGGTAAAGTTTTCTTTCTACATATATTCATTCATACGACATTTAATTGTTTGCATTGATTTTCTTAGATTTGGCTGTACGCCAAAGTGAAGTTACATAGAGATTAGAAATTACATTAACCAGTGAAACTGAGTCATTCAGAAAGTTTTTAATTGAAAAAAACAACAACTCCATAACATAAAATTTAATATCTCTTAGAAGTCAATCTTTGAACTATTAGTATTCCATTAGAGTAGTTTACCATATAAACTATATTTCACTAAATATATGATTTTATACTGTTGAACTGTGTATTGTTATACATGGCGGATAAGCTATAAATAACTCGCTTTTTGGTGTATCCGGTGTATAAAATAATGGAGGTGTGGATAATCTAGGTTTTGTTTTAATGATTTAAAAAAAAGTTTGTATGCACTATTGTAGCACTGCAGACTTCTGGTTTCTAATCTCTTACAGTTATAGCACGAACTAATTGTTTAATATAATGTTAGTATTGAGGAAGTACTAGACATTCACTCTATGACTTGAAACATATTTAAAACAAATGAGCAGGTAATGAAAGAAGATTTGACCAGCTGCAGCAGCCCAAGATTAGATCTCAATTCTTTTTCATTTCGTGTCAACAGTCAAGATCAATTTAACGACCTTAACACTCTAACGAATCCAGAACTTTGGAGTTGGGGGGGGGGGGCTTTTTTTTCAAACCCCAACTCTAATGCTAAGTAAACCCTAACCCTGTGCCTAAACGCACACAACATATATAAATACAACTAAAATATATAAATAAAATACAAAAAGAAAAGTATTAGTTGGCGCAGTGGCCGAGCGGTAAAGCACTTGGCTTTCGAACCGGGGACCGTGGTTCGAATCCTGGTCGAGACTGGGATTTTTAATTTCGGGATCTTCGGGCGCCTCTGAGTCCATCCAGCTCTAATGGGTACCTGACATTAGTTAGGGAAAAGTAGCGGTTGGTCGTTGTGCTAGCCAATGACCGTAGGCCACAGAAACAGATGACCATCATCTGCCCTATAGACCACAAAGTCTGAAAGGGGAACTTTACTTTTTTTAGTCAGCCCGATATGCGGGAGGCGATTGAATGTATCACTCATCCCACCTGGTACAACCCTTTTTCATTTAATATTTACACATGAATGGATTAGGGTGTGGTGCTACATAATATACAAATGGGTTGAAATATCAATATGTAGGTTATATTATATAGATATTCAGCTAATATTTTTCATTAACCTTGATTTCTCCATAAAAATAATAGCGCCCCCCCCCCCCTCAGAGGGCTAGAGTGGTAGGGGCAGTAGAAGCAATCGCCCATCCCCACCCGACCGAATCGGCCAAAATATCAGAAGGGAAGCGACATAATATAAAATTATAAAGTAATTCAACTAATTAGGTTCACAAACTTTATGATTTATCCAGAAACGTAGGACCGCCCCCCCACTCACAGAGTAATGGTGGGAACGGCACCCCCCCCCCCAGCACCCCACCAAATCGGCAAACAGGGAACGATATAATATAAAGATCGGTTAAAATATCAATAACAAGTTTTAATCATATTTAACTGATTCTGTCAACAAGCTGTGTTTTCTATAAATAGGTTGGACCGCCCCCCCCCCCAAAGTTTATGGGTTGGAGAACGACGGGATTGATGCCATTGCCCTCCCTAAACACCCCACCAAATCTGCCAACATTCTAGAGGAGGGGGCGAAATATTCTAAAAATAGGTTGATATATAAACAATTAAATATATTATAAACATCAGTTATAAATTTGTATACAAATTGTGTGATTTCTTTACTAAATGTCATCCGTCCCCTACCGCCCTCCCCCCCTCACTCCTGCATACGCCAACGCCTTAACATTATGACAATTTCCAATACCTCATACATTTAATGTTTGGCTTGGCATGTGTTTTAGTGGCTCTATGGACGTCATGTTTGACTTGGCATGTGTTTAAAGGGCTCTATGGACGTCATGTTTGACTTGGCATGTGTTTTAGTGGCTCTATGGACGGCATGTTTGACTTGGCATGTTTTTTAGTGGCTCTATGGACGGCATGTTTGACTTGGCATGTGTTTTAGTGGCTTTATGGACGGCATGTTTGACTTGGCATGCGTTTTAGTGGCTCTATGGACGGCATGTTTGGCTTGGCATGTGTTTTAGTGGCTCTATGGACGGCATGTTTGGCTTGGCATGTGTTTTAGTGGCTCTATGGACGGCATGTTTGGCTTGGCATGTGTTTTAGTGGCTCTATGGACATCATGTTTGGCTTGGCATGTGTTTTAGTGGCTCTATGGACATCATGTTTAGCTTGGCATGTGTTTTAGTGGCTCTATGGACGGCATGTTTGGCTTGGCATGTGTTTTAGTGGCTCTATGGACGCCATGTTTGGCTTGGCATGTGTTTTAGTGGCTCTATGGACGGCATGTTTAACTTGGCATGTGTTTTAGTGGCTCTATGGACGGCATGTTTGGCTTGGCATGTGTTTTAGTGGCTCTATGGACAGCATGTTTAACTTGGCATGTGTTTTAGTGGCTCTATGGACAGCATGTTTAACTTGGCATGTGTTTTAGTGGCTCTATGGACAGCATGTTTAACTTGGCATGTGTTTTAGTGGCTTTATGGACAGCATGTTTAACTTGGCATGTGTTTTAGTGGCTCTATAGACAGCATGTTTAAATTGGCATGTGTTTTAGTGGCTCTATGGACGGCATGTTTGGCTTGGCATGTGTTTTAGTGGCTCTATGGACGGCATGTTTGGCTTGGCATGTGTTTTAGTGGCTCTATGGACGGCATGTTTGACTTGGCATGTGTTTTAGTGGCTCTATGGACAGCATGTTTAACTTGGCATGTGTTTTAGTGGCTCTATAGACAGCATGTTTAACTTGGCATGTGTTTTAGTGGCTCTATGGACGGCATGTTTGACTTGGCATGTGTTTTAGTGGCTCTATGGACGGCATGTTTGACTTGGCATGTGTTTTAGTGGCTCTATGGACGGCATGTTTGACTTGGCATGTGTTTTAGTGGCTCTATGGACGGCATGTTTGGCTTGGCATGTGTTTTAGTGGCTCTATGGACGGCATGTTTGACTTGGCATGTGTTTTAGTGGCTCTATGGACGGCATGTTTGGCTTGGCATGTGTTTTAGTGGCTCTATGGACGGCATGTTTGACTTGGCATGTGTTTTAGTGGCTCTATAGACGGCATGTTTGACTTGGCATGTGTTTTAGTGGCTCTATGGACGGCATGTTTGACTTGGCATGTGTTTTAGTGGCTCTATGGACGGCATGTTTGACTTGGCATGTGTTTTAGTGGCTCTATGGACGGCATGTTTGGCTTGGCATGTGTTTTAGTGGCTCTATGGACGGCATGTTTGACTTGGCATGTGTTTTAGTGGCTCTATGGACGGCATGTTTGACTTGGCATGTGTTTTTGTGGCTCTATGGACGGCAATTTTGACTTGGCATGTGTTTTAGTGGCTCTATGGACAGCATGTTTGGCTTGGCATGTGTTTTAGTGGCTCTATGGACGGCATGTTTAACTTGGCATGTGTTTTAGTGGCTCTATGGACGGCATGTTTGGCTTGGCATGTGTTTTAGTGGCTCTATGGACAGCATGTTTAACTTGGCATGTGTTTTAGTGGCTCTATGGACGGCATGTTTGACTTGGCATGTGTTTTAGTGGCTCTATGGACGGCATGTTTGACTTGGCATGTGTTTTAGTGGCTCTATGGACAGCATGTTTAACTTGGCATGTGTTTTAGTGGCTTTATGGACAGCATGTTTAACTTGGCATGTGTTTTAGTGGCTTTATGGACAGCATGTTTAACTTGGCATGTGTTTTAGTGGCTCTATAGACAGCATGTTTAACTTGGCATGTGTTTTAGTGGCTCTATGGACGGCATGTTTGGCTTGGCATGTGTTTTAGTGGCTCTATGGACGGCATGTTTGACTTGGCATGTGTTTTAGTGGCTCTATGGACGGCATGTTTGACTTGGCATGTGTTTTAGTGGCTCTATGGACAGCATGTTTAACTTGGCATGTGTTTTAGTGGCTCTATGGACAGCATGTTTAACTTGGCATGTGTTTTAGTGGCTCTATGGACGGCATGTTTGACTTGGCATGTGTTTTAGTGGCTCTATGGACGGCATGTTTGACTTGGCATGTGTTTTAGTGGCTCTATGGACGGCATGTTTGACTTGGCATGTGTTTTAGTGGCTCTATGGACGGCATGTTTGGCTTGGCATGTGTTTTAGTGGCTCTATGGACGGCATGTTTGACTTGGCATGTGTTTTAGTGGCTCTATGGACGGCATGTTTGGCTTGGCATGTGTTTTAGTGGCTCTATGGACGGCATGTTTGACTTGGCATGTGTTTTAGTGGCTCTATAGACGGCATGTTTGACTTGGCATGTGTTTTAGTGGCTCTATGGACGGCATGTTTGACTTGGCATGTGCTAGTGGCTCTATGGACGGCATGTTTGACTTGGCATGTGTTTCAGTGGCTCTATGGACGGCATGTTTGGCTTGGCATGTGTTTTAGTGGCTCTATGGACGGCATGTTTGACTTGGCATGTGTTTTAGTGGCTCTATGGACAGCATGTTTGGCTTGGCATGTGTTTTAGTGGCTCTATGGACGGCATGTTTAACTTGGCATGTGTTTTAGTGGCTCTATGGACGGCATGTTTGGCTTGGCATGTGTTTTAGTGGCTCTATGGACAGCATGTTTAACTTGGCATGTGTTTTAGTGGCTCTATGGACGGCATGTTTGACTTGGCATGTGTTTTAGTGGCTCTATGGACGGCATGTTTGACTTGGCATGTGTTTTAGTGGCTCTATGGACGGCATGTTTGACTTGGCATGTGTTTTAGTGGCTCTATGGACGGCATGTTTGACTTGGCATGTGTTTTAGTGGCTCTACAAATTATGTCGGACTAGTTGTCCCCTTCTCCACTTCACATTGCTTGTATTCTGGCCCTCGTCTGGCGCTCGTCTGGCCTCGTCTGACGTACTCAAGACAGCTGATAAAAATGCGGCTAATCTTGCATCATTCACCCAATCACTAACTCCTTGTCACCGTCATCACAAGCATACACACAGACACACACACTCACAAGACATATCACATATCTATTCTTAAAATTAAGGAACGGGCTAGGTACCTAATGAAATGTATAATTGCAAATTGCGAACATTGTGGATATGTAGGTTGTCCGGAATTTTGAAACTTCAACGAGTCAGAGAAAAAAGTTTAATTAACAACACAGTGATACACAAAAACCAAAAGCATCCCTTTAAGTCTAACAGAGGATACACCTACAATAAAACTTAACCAAGTTATGGATATGATAGATATTTGTTTACTAATCAGTTGCTACACTATAGAATACTTAGGTCTACCGACAAACTAATTCAATTATCTTTCTATCTTGCATTTATAGCAAGCTTTTAACTCTTTAGTCAACAGTCCATAAGAAGAAAATAAATCTTGTGAAGCAAAGTTTTCATAGAGATGTAAATATACGATAATGCCCTCATTGATGTCACATTGTCAATTTTATATTTATGTATTCATCAACAATTTTGAACTCAAACTCTAGGAGCCGAACAGCCAGACATAGAGCCTGATGCTGACTTGGAAGAAAAAAGGTATTTTATTTTTTATGGAGAATTTCTTTTTTTAGAGTTTTTAGTTTTTGGTTGTGCGACTCCAAGAAACTACATGTGTATATGTAACAGAGAGAGAGAGAGAGAGAAAGATAGAGGGTGAGAGTGTGTGAGGGAGAGAGATGAATAGTTGGAAGGATGAATAGATAGATATATGATAGATAGATAGATAGATAGACAGGTAGATAGATAAATAGATAGATAGATAGATAGATAGATAGATAGATAGATAGATACCGTCACAAAAAAGCCCTGTATGTACATATATATATATATATATATATATATATATATATATATATATATATATATATATATATATATATATATATATATATATATATGTATGTATATATATATATATATATATATATTAGACTAACCAGATGTTACCCGCGGCCAGCGGGTCTTCATTTGCTTGTGTTACTGATGTAAAGTTGTTTTACTAATATTAAAATAACAACTTAAATTTGAAAAAAAAAAGGTGAAAACACAAACTCAAAATCGGCCCCCGAATAGTCCACCCAGGCAAGTAAAAAGGCAGGTTTCAATATTTTTAGAATTTTATCAAAGACAAATGACAGAGAAGAATAGAGAAAGAAGGTTGACAGATCTTGTGTGGTGCCCAAACGGTCCAGCAAACCAAAGGATAGGTGAAAGTGAATGTGAAGTTAGATGTGGACCTGGCCAAACTGATGTCTTATAATGAATATCTAATTGATCTAATTGTTTTGTAAAGGGTCAATCTCTTATTACTTAAGAAAGAAAAACATTTCCGTAAAAAAATATTTTTTAAAATTTCTTTTAGTTCAGCAGCGCTGCAGTTCACCTGATAATATCAAAAACTACTTATTAATTGTTGATTTAAATTATGTCCAACTTGAATCCATACTAACTAGATTTTTTCTCTTTAAAAAGTTTACATTTTGTGTGTGTGTAAATGTAGTAGTTAGTATAACAGAATGTAATTAACTTAGCAATACAAATGTAGAAGTAAATAAATAAAAATTTGACATACATACGTACATACAAACATACATACATACATACATACATACATACATACATACATACATACATACATACATACATACATACATACATACATACATACATATATACATACATACGTACATACGTACATACATACATACATACATACATACATACATACATACATACATACATACATACATAATACATGCAAGAATTGCTCGCATAAGAGTATAGGATATTATTTGCAATATTGCAACGTAACCATATGAGATGTTACACTGCACAAACTTCCAAGCCAATTATAGCCCAATACTTTTAGGCAATGTAAACGACTCGACGTGAGCTGCGGTTTTCTAGACTGTCTCGTTACCTAATGAACTACACAGACGTAACTTGAAACAAGAAGATGATGACACGTCCTACGTGTCGGGACTTACTTGTCTTTCTTTCTTAATCCCCATGTACAGTCACATTTAGAACACGAATCTTTTCGAACTGGGAGTCTTTACACAATTCAAAATATGTAAATATACTTTCTCAACAAATTAAGTAGAAGAAATTATTGTGATGTACTTAAGACATTAAAATGTTGGCTTTGATCGGTTAACCACTGCATTTTTTATCTTGAAAATGACTTAGCTGTCCTAGGTTTCAGTTAAGTAAGAACAGGTCAAATTTTTTAATTTAACCTTGCACTGTAACTGGAAGAATTAGTGATGAGTGGTTAGTACCAAGGACTGTGTATTGTACTGCAGACCTGTCTATGAACGTAGAGGTTTTAAGTTATTTTTTCGCCTTATGTCCTCTTACACCAGCCCCAGATATCCCAGAGATTCCAGAGATTCCAACTTTACATTTTTAGTTCATTTAGTCAAATAGATAACTTAGAATGACTTTTTTTTTCATCTGTAGTGTAACAAGAAAACCAATTTCGCTTGTGGAGCCATTACCAATTCTTGGTGCTAGAAATATTCATTTGTAAGTAGTTGAAACTAAGATTACTATTTAGCATTTTTGTAATAGAGCTTTTAATTTAAATAAATTTGTAGCAATACATTTTATTTTGACAGAACCCATCAAGATAATTCAAGGAAATATCAAAGCGGCGGAGACATGCATTTCCACAATATTGAAAATCTAAGTGCGAATAACATTAATTCGCTGAAAGCTGATGCAGTTACCAACGTGGAGGCTAAAAATACTGGTAAAATGGACATTGGTCAAGCTTCCAATTTAAACATCGCCTCTGGAACTGTTAGTGTGGCTAAAGCTGGTAGTGTTAAAGCTGAAACTATAAATATTGAAACTCTAGACACTCTAATAATACAATAAAAATAACATCTAATTTAAATTATGTTAAAATTATGTTTTTCAATAATATTTGATTTTTTTTTATTTTTTTTTTTTAAATTGAGAAAAAAAAATTTGTAAAAGGGACGTAATAAATATTGGATATTTTTGTAAAATGGAGACAAATCTAAATATAGCAAGCGTTTTGTTGTATCCGGTGTACAGACGACGGATAGTTTGAGCTATTTTCTTTTTTATAATTTTTACAATACCTCTATTCAAGTCAGAATTTCATGGACGCTGACTGCCGATCTCAAAAATGACTCTAACGATTTTTCTTGAAATTTTACAGTAGATCGCCGAGAAAAGAATTACTAGCTCTTTGGCCACATTAGGAAAACTCTAGTTTGACCCGTTATAATTTTTCTAAGTAAAACAATAAATAAATGTAAATTTGGTTTGAGTACTAGACTTAAAATAATTTAGATCTAGAGGCAACATCGGTTTTGAAAAGACAATCGCGTTCTTGAAGGACCATCACGTTTGGGAATTTCCGAATGTAAGAGATTATAGGTTCAAGAGATATATTAATGTTCAGGAAAATTGTGTGGCATCGTTTTCTAGCTCTAGATCTAAAGGTCTATCATTGGATTTATTCAATAATAATTCTAAACACGGTTACAAAGACAGTTTGTGTGGAACGAACATCAGAATGAAATTCTATCCAAGACAAATGACAGAGAAGAATAGAGAAAGAAGGTTGACAGATCTTGTGTGGTGCCCCAGGGGTCCAGCAGACCAAAGGATAGGTGAAAGTGAATGTGAAGTTAGATGTGAGCCTGGCCTAACTGATGTCTTATAATCAATATCTAATTGATCTAATTGTTTTGTAAAGGGTCAATCTTTTATTCCTCAAGAAAAAAAAATTCCTCTAGTTAGTAAAGTTCCATGGTTAAGTGTTCTATAGTAATTGTGCACCGCTGCAGTTCACGCGATAATATGAAAAACTACTTATTAATTGTTGTTTTAAATTTTGTCAAACTTATATATATACTAAATAGATTTTTTTCTCTTTAAAAAAAAGTAAACATTTTGTTTGTGTGTAAATGTAGTAGTTAGTTCAACAGAACTTACTTCATTTAGCAGTATTAGATTTAAACGGGACGGACGGACGGACAGACATTCTACATAATAGATGGCGTAGTCACCCGTAGTCTAGGCGTCTGATTAAGTGAATAAATTCAAATTTGCTTTAAGTTTATTGAAAGATTATCTAAGTTTTATTTATATTGGTACGTATACCTAATGTAAGAGTAAATCTAGATTCTAGATATAGAAGTAGATCTAGATTAGATCTTAAGAGTTCAGAAGTCTAGGTCTATTTTTAAGTTTCGATGGCCATATAATGATAATATCAATAAACAATTGCAATACGTATGCCTTACCCGCTGGCCGAATTCGTAACGACTTACGAACACGCAACTGACTGTCAAAATCACGGATCGGATACCCAGTTTGGAGCAAATATTTTTTTATTTGAAATATTTTTTTAATATTTTAAGTTGCATAATAGAGTTATGTCTTTTAATTAATTTTTTTTTATGTTTTTCTTATTTTCAATATTTTAGCATATTAGCAATGTAGAGTATAAAAAAAAAAAACAAGAAATGAAACTTGTAGCAATGAATACATTACAGTGAATTATCTTCAGTAATAAAAAAAACTCCAATAGTATCACTATTTATTTTACAATTATAGAATAGTTATGTAACATGTTAACTTAAGACGTTGAAACTGTAATTACAAAACTCTTCCTTTTATTTTAAAGTTTTTCAATGTTTCAATGCGTTTTCTGTATGAAAATAATTAATAAAGATTTCATGCTGTTTGGCCTCTGGTTATGATTTAGTTGGCAATATCTGGTGTCTATTCAGTTGTGTTCGTCGAAATTAGTCTATGCTATAGTCACGCTACTTTATGTAAAAAGTCTGCATTTCAATTTTACATTTACTTATTTAATAGGGAGTTGAATGGCCGGATAGGCATTTGGTCAAATGTCCGGTGGGCCTGTTCCAATTGAACCGGGGGCTACCGACGAATAGGGCCGCTTGGAACAGCAGTAAGGCCCGTATTACACTGTAAACGATTTTATATTATTATTATAAAAGTTGCTCATGGCGCTATCTTTTTGTCACTTGTAGTGCTAGACATTACACAGTTCTTTAGTCCGCGTACACGTGTTTTTATGTTTTCTCAGACTTGACATATGAGAATTAAACAATTAAACACACATATCATTATTTCTATACATGCACATATAAGCCAGTTTTAAAACAAGATACATAGTATATATCATCATCATTGGCCTCCTTCAGTCGTGGAATAATCACGGTTCACATCGAACATTTTTTCATATGGCTGTGGAGCCCTATTTTGGAGAGACACTCCCGTCCACATTTATTGCATGTCAAAGTGGCTTTCTCTTTGGTGGTAGAGGAGTTGGACATTTTCCGTGTGGTACGCTTTTCTTCAAGAGCTAAGGCCCCTGTTTTGTCGCTATTGGTCGGAATATTGCCAATTAAATTGTAGTATTACCTCTGGAGTTGGCACCTCCCAGCTGATGCTCATGCTGGCAGACTAAAAACACCACCAAGGCAGAGGGATAAGCTTCTAAGACAACGACCCAATCCAGTAACCTAAGAACTAAGTCATACAAACAACAGGGCATTTACACATTTTACAGTCAGGGGTCAATATGATGTTTTTATCATCTCATTTATCTTTACTTATAGATATGTTACATTAAGATATATAATTATACTCCTCACCGTTGTAAACCCTCCTCTTTTATCTTTAATTACATTAAACTATTTTATCTTGTTAACTAAAGGAATTCTCTTCTCTAATGTATGCTAACTGTGTGTTCTGTTTCCGATCTGCACGCTGGTCTATGGTGACGTTAGAAACTCCTAGACCTGATGTCACCAAAACTAAATTATTTAAATAATTAATTGATTTTAATTACCCCCCCCCCAGAGTCGCATGGCAATGGGGGTCTTTCCCAACAGCGCTTGACAATGGCGCGTATACTAAAAGTAAGAAAAAAACTTTATTATCTGTTTGTATTTTACATACATTTTTTACATTCATTTTTCATTAAAAGCGACAATACTTTTTTTTTAAAGTTGTTTTACTAACATCAAAATAACAACTTAAATTTGGAAAAAAAACAAGGTTACAAAGACAGTTTTTGTGAAAGCACATACTCATAAATCGGCCCCCGAAGTGTTCCACCCAGGCAGATAAAAAGGCTGGTTTCAATATTTTCAGAAAAAACATCAGAATGAAATTCTATCATAGTACAAATGGCAGAAGAATGGAGAAAGAATATTGACAGATCTTGTGTGGTGCCTCCAGCGGTCCAGCAGACCAAGGGATAGGTGAAAGTTAATGTGAAGTTCGATGTGAACCTGGACTAACTGATGACTTATAATGAATATCTAATTGATCTTATTGTTTTGTACAGGGTCAATTCCTTATTCCTCAAGAAAAAATCTTTCCGCAAAAAAAAAAAAAAAGATTTCTTTATCTTGCGGAAGCGCTGTAGTGCACGCAATAATATGAAAAAAGCTACTTATTAATTGTTGTTTTGTCCAACTTTTATGTATACTAGATAAATTTTTTGTCTTTAGAAAAAAGTAAACATTTTTTGTGTAAATGTAGTAGTTAGTATAACAGAACTTAAACTTAGCAATACAAATGTAAAGAAAAATAATTTTTTGAAAAAAAATCTAAAACCGTTTGCATAAATGTGTTTACAATGTTGATGTCCCCTACTAAAGAGCCTCCGTGTTTGTTACCATTAATAGTGGGAAGCGTGGTCGAGAGGCTAAGTGCGCTTGAACTAGCTTGTCTTGGCTACCTAGAAGGGGGCTCGAGGTTCGACACCCGACTCGGGCAGAGGCAGCCCGAGGCAGCACGGAAAACCAACTCCTAGATACCCCCTCCCCACCACCGGTCCACAAATGAGATTAGACCAAAGCATGAAAGTAGCGCTATATAAAAGCTTTAATAATAATAATAGTGAATAGTTGTAAAAGTGGTTTATTTATATGAAAAAACTGCTTGCATAAGTTTGTTTGTTTTTTTAAATTCGCTTTCAAAAAAGAAACTTTGAATGGTCTAAAATATAATGATGTCAGATTTTCACTCTCTTTTCTAGTTGACGAGATCTAAATGGGACGGACGTACAGGCATTCCACACAAAACTAATAGCGTCTTTTTCCCTTTCGGGGCTCTAAAAACAATATAAATAAAGAGCCTAGTCATCTGCTTAGAAGGCATTTGTGGGGGAAGGGGGGATACAAGTTAAAGCCCAGGTTCCGCTCTTAATTATACCCTCTCAAAGGTCGTACTCATGAATCTCTGAGCTTGCACACTGTCGTCTGCTAGAATGAGAAAATACAGCTAGACGACCTGGCCTCATCTTTAAAAGATAAATTCCGCAAGCTTTGTCTTCTGTGACACATAATTCTTCTGCAGACATTGTTTATATCAAAATGTTAAGCTTGTTTGAGTTACTGGCAGGGCAGGATTTACCTATAGGCAACAAAAGCTATAGCTTTGGGCCTCAGCACTGAACATATTATATATGCATTTATAAAGAGACACCATTATCCCCAAATAGATTAGGGCCTTTTGTCAAGTTTTAAAAAGATACTGCCAGGATGACCGGCGTGCACTTAACACTCCCTCTGTATTTAAAGTGAGTTTATATGGAACAAATCGGAGCAGAAAGATACACATTTGTAAACATTATACCATGTGAACACATTTCTTTCTAGTGCGGGGATACAACAACTTTTTAAAGCCCTATTGAACATCACTTTGCAAATTAAAAAATTGACTTTAAAAATAATTAAATTTCCTAGTAATAAACATCGGTCAAAAACTTGCTGAAGAATATTTATGCCTTCAAACAAACTTGATTCTTTGAACTAGACTATTATTGAAGTTGACGTAGAGATCTTGGATTGAATTGTCTTGCACATTCTTATTTATCCAACGTATCGAATGTGTTTTGTTCCCCATCACATTATTTGATTATAAGAAAACATTATAAAAAAAAACTGTCTCTGAGCAGACAATAAATAGAGCTCTAACCATAAAATAAACAAACCTGTCTCTGGGCATACAATAAATAGAGCTCTAACCATAAAATAAACAAACCTGTCTCTGAGCAGACAATAAATAGAGCTCTAACCATAAAAAAAAACCCTGTCTCTGAGCAGACAAATAATAGAGCTCTAACCATAAAATAAACAAACCTGTCTCTGCGCAGACAATAAATAGAGCTCTAAATATAAGATAAACAAACCTGTCTCTGAGCAGACAATAAATAGAGCTCTAACCATAAAATAAAAAAAAACCTGTCTCTGAGCAGACAATAAATAGAGCTCTAACCATAAAATAAACAAACCTGTCTCTGGGCATACAATAAATAGAGCTCTAATCATAAAATAAACAAACCTGTCTCTGGGCATACAATAAATAGAGCTCTAGCCATAAAATGAACCTAGCTCTAACAAAACGTTGGCTTCGAATTTCAAGGGCTTCATAAAAATGAGATGAAAAACCAAGAACTGAGACAATATTTAGATCACGATTTCTCTTGTGGTACTTTGTCTGCTATTCAGGTGATCGTCAGAAATAGAATAGGAACGTCCAGTTTACTATAGAAATATTAGAAAGTGTTAATCTGGAGTCAATGAGCTTTCATCAAATGTTACATTTTATTCTGATTAAAAGATAAAAACAAGGCTTATCATGATTCTCATTACAATGTCCATTTTGACAATACAATTATCAATATAGTTATTAGCTAAAGAAATAAATCTAACTAACTTTATTTTTGTGTAAATTTTAGTCATTAAACCTTAATTAAATGTTTTCCCAAAATCCAGGAATCGTTGAAATTCAAACTCAGAATCGGTCCCCAAAGTGGTCCCCTCAGGCAGATAGAATGTCAGGTTTCAATATTTTCAGAAAGACTATCAGAAACTGTGAACTACAAACCACAAACTACATGAAGCAAGACGGTTGACAGATCTTGTGTGGTGCCCCAACGACCCAACAGACCAATATTAGAATATTAGAGAGTCAACGTTAGAGAAGTGGACATTAGAGAGTCAACGTTAGAGAAGTGGACATTAGAGAGTCAACGTTAGAGAAGTGGACATTAGAGAGTCGACGTTAGAGAAGTGGACATTAGAGAGTCAAGGCTAGAGAAGTGGACATTAGAGAGTCAAGGCTAGAGAAGTGGACATTAGAGAGTCAACGTTAGAGAAGTGGACATTAGAGAGTCAACGTTAGAGAAGTGGACATTAGAGAGTCAACGTTAGAGAAGTGGACATAAGAAAGTCAACGTTAAGAGAAGTGGACATTAGAGAGTCAACGTTAGAGAAGTGGACATTAGAGAGTCAACGTTAGAGAAGTGGACATTAGAGAGTCAACGTTAGAGAAGTGGACATTAGAGATGTAAACACATAACGAGATTATTACCTCTTACCATTTTTCGTAATTTCTGCCAACCTCATTGAAAGTCTTTTCTCTAATGCTGAACTCTCACGTGACTATATAAGTCTAGACCCGATAGATCGATATAGCGACTGTTGACTAGCTTGACAGAAAAATTATCCAGCGTAAACCATGATGACATTAATGTATGCATTATATCTAATCAGCAAAGTTAAAACACGTCACAGTTTTGGATCTGATCTAGAACTGAGAGATTTCATTGTACGTCCATTAGAGAGCTCGCGAGTGTGTGTGTTTGTGTGTATTAGTTCGTATTAAGAAGCCAGTAGTAGTTCTATTTAAGCTTTTACATCGAGTCAGATCTGTAGATAGGCATTATATGAACCTCTAACATTGTCAAGTTATATATACAAGACAATTATGTTGTTTGTTCAGGTTGATTCCTACTGTCAGAAATGTTGGTCCCCCTCTTCTCCTTCAACGTATTTCTAATGCTACATTGTTGCAGGAAGTCAGCTCTGCACAAATCTTCTATTAATTGTCCAGCTCACGATTGTACACGGGCAAGTGGACTAGAACTTTTACATAAGACGGTGCGCAAATGTTAATGGACGTGTCCTTATTGATTCAACTCTTAAATAAATTCAAAGAAACTATTGAGTCGAGTTCGGGAATTCCCACTGAAAGGATTTTAAAAAAATAAATAAAAAGACCTCAGCCAAATTTAGTTTTAAGATGATTATAGAGTGAGCAATTAGAACAATCAGACCAAAAGTTTTCATCATTACTTTTTTTCCCATAAATATATACATACTTAACTCAGAGATTGTCATATGCAAATACATTGTGACCACCGTTATGAAAAACCAGTCCCCCCTGTGTCAAAGTTTTACCCTTGATAAGCTCGGCAAATAGAAATTGTGATAGTCGAAGATTCTCAATTCGATATAAGTGATAGACTTTAACTTTATTATACTACAGAAAAGTGTGGTGGCAAACATGCCAAAATTGAAAACTTAAAAAACTTTTTTCTTTCATGCAGTGCTAATTACGTAAACACAAGGAGCAAGTGAGATGAAATGTGTCAAGTAGTATTTCAGGAATATCATAAAAACATCAGTAAGTTGATACAACTCCAGTTCGTCTTCAAGCCGCCAAGACATTATTTACTCATCAAGATATTAGTCATAAACAGACAGGAATATTGCAGCTAGTCATCAAGTCAGGAATTCACCAGTGAATCATCAAGACAGAACTATTCCAAAACACTAAGTTATTTAGATGTGAATGCTCCAGTTAGTCTCTAAGATATGATCTAGCTAGTGATTAATACTGGAATATTACAGTTAGTCATTAAGACTAGAATGCTCCAGTTAGTCTCAAAGACTGGGATATTTTAGCAAGTGATTAAGACTAGAATATTCCAGTTAGTCATTAAGACTAGAATGCACCAGTTAGTCTCAAAGACAGGGATATTTTAGCAAGTGATTAATACTTGAATATTACAGTTAGTCATTAAGACAAGAATGCTCCAGTTAGTCTCAAAGACAGGGATATTTTAGCAAGTGATTAAGACTAGAATATTCCAGTAAGTCATTAAGACGTGAATGCTCCAATTAGTCTCAAAGACTGGGATATTCTAGCTAGTGATTAAGACTGGAATATTTCAGTTAGTCATTTAGACTAGAATGCTCCAGTTAGTCTCAAAGACTGGGATATTTTAGCAAGTGATTAAGACTAGAATATTCCAGTTAGTCATTAAGACTAGAATGCACCAGTTAGTCTCAAAGACAGGGATATTTTAGCAAGTGATTAATACTTGAATATTACAGTTAGTCATTAAGACAAGAATGCTCCAGTTAGTCTCAAAGACAGGGATATTTTAGCAAGTGATTAAGACTAGAATATTCCAGTAAGTCATTAAGACGTGAATGCTCCAATTAGTCTCAAAGACTGGGATATTCTAGCTAGTGATTAAGACTGGAATATTTCAGTTAGTCATTTAGACCGTAATATACCGACCACCCTTACTAATTACCAGTCCTAATAAGTTCATTGATAAGCTATAAAGACATCTAGTAGACCTTGCTGGTCTCACATTAAATGTGTAATTAGCAATACTTTTACCATGTGATTGAGTAGTGTCCGTGCATGTAGTTGTGTTGTGATAGGCTTGATTGAGCGTGAGTTTAACAGCTTTATATTTTCGTAAACAAAGAAATTCAAGATATGATTCACTTCCATGTGTTTCCAGCTGTAGGACTATTTACATCAACTTTTGATTTTCTTACATGTCAACTGAATAAATCTCATTTCTCCTGATGTAATCTACTTCATTGTTTTTTTTTTTGTGTGTTTAATCAAATACAATAAAAGAAGAAAGTAATTCACTTCCAAGTTTTGCCTTTATTAAATTATCAAACAAACAACAAAACTGTCAGACGAGAGGCTCTATTTCCGTTTATGGAAAAATAAAAAAGTTAAACAACAAAACATAAAAAAGGAATCAATTCATTCAGATTTTCTGCAGGCCGCTGGCCGAGTGAGAGAATACACTGTCACGTGATGTTATTACAGGCTGTTCAAGCATATTCTCCTGTGACTCGCTAGGCAATCAACACGCCTGTTATGAATCTAATCTATCTGGCATTCTGTGTATAAGATAGACATGTGTTTTTGTAAAACAATAGAAGGGTTAGTATTCAACTCAATGTAGGTCAGATATTTCAATAACATTTTTTTCCCCGAGAAAGTTTGAAAATAGTGCTAGGTCTATATCTCCCACTTTAAACGCTCTATATCATCTCACTTTAAACGCTGTTAATAGTTAGGTCTATATCTCTGACTTTAAACGCTCTATATCATCTCACTTTAAACGCTGTTAATAGTTAGGTCTATATCTCTGACTTTAAACGCTGTATACAGCTAGGTCTATATCTCTCACTTTAAACGCTGGTAATAGCTAGGTCTATATCTCCCACTTTAGACGCTGTATACAGCTAGGTCTATATCTCTCACTTTAAACTAAGACTTAACTTAGGCATTGTAAAGCTTAAACTAGACTTAGACTAGACCTTTAAAAACTAAAATCAACAACAGTCATCATGAAATTGCTCTGGCTAATTATCCTAATAATTACTAAATGCACACTAGCTGAACACAGAACTAGATCTACCTCAGTCAACACTAAACTTAAAAAGAAAACAACAGTCATAATCAATCATCACACTTTAGATCAATGCAACTTCAAAAATAACCTAACATAAACATCCATAACATTAAATAAGATTACCCATCACAAATGGAAGTTCTCAATCAGACACAGCAGAAATAAATACCTATCACTGTTAATATTAATAGCAGGAGATGTAGAGTCAAATCCAGGGCCTAGATCTAAAGATAGATGCAACATCTGCAAAAAAGTATGCACCACGAAACAGAAAGCCATTCAATGTGACACCTGCGATGAATGGTACCATGCATCATGTCTCCATATGAATACACCTGTGTATTATGCCTTAGGCAATAAAGACGCATCATGGCACTGTGTACCGTGTGGGTTACCTCAGTTTACATCAGGACAGTTTGATTCCTTTGATGCCGACACTTCTAACCCATACAACTTCCTAAAACCATCCCAAACCAAACTCACCAACCACTAGCCAGATCCACTCCTGATAAACCTAAATCTACTAAAATTAATACAACAGCCTCACTAAAAAAAACTACTAAAGAAGTAATACCAAAATACTTTAAAACTTTTAGAACTAAGCAATGAGCTAGCTCCAGTGTTCTAAATACTCTTTCACGCATTGCTTAACCAGGGCAGAGTACCAAAGGACTGGAAAGAAGCTAATGTCACCCCCCTATTTAAAAAAAGGAGAAAAATCTGACCCAGGAAACTACAGACCAGTATCACTTACCAGCATCACATGTAAAATCCTAGAACACATAATATGTAGCAACATTATAAACCACTTAGACAAACATAATGTCCTCACCACATACTAGCACGGCTTTAGGATATATAGATCATGTGAAACACAACTAATAGGACTAATTGATGACTTTTCAAAAGGTTTAGATAATAGTGAATAAATAGATGCTATCTTACTAGATTTTTCCAAGGCTTTTGACAAAGTTCACCACCATAGTTTGCTTAAAAAATTAAAATATTTCGGCATTAATGGTCTACTGCATCAGTGGATTAAAGATTTTCTGATAGGGAGAGAACAAACTGTAATAATAAATGGCTCTAAATAAACACCAATAACAGTAAACTCATGGGGAAACTCAAGGAACAGTCTTGGGTCCACTACTATTTTTAATTTACATAAATGATTTACCAAATTGCATTACTTCAGGAACAAAGGTCAGATTATTTGCAGACGATTGCATAATATATAGAACAGTAAAAACAACACAAGACACAGATATTTTACAAAGAGAATTAGATAAATTACAGACATGGGAATCAAATTGGAGCATGTCTTTCCACCCAGAAAAATGTCAGTTGTTAAGAGTAACAAAAAAACTAAAACAAATTAATTCCACTTATCTTATTCATGGCAAACCAGTAACAGAGACTAAAAACGCAAAATATCTAGGTGTTATAATAAATGAAAAACTGTCATGGAATCCACATATTGATGAAACTATAAAAAAAATCTATCAAAGCATTAGGATTTATTAAAAGAAATTTCTATAAATCAAATAAGAACATAAAACTATAATGTTATTTAACCTTGGTTAGGCCAATAATAGAATATGCATCCACCGTGTGGCACCCCTCAACTCAAGAAAACATTAAGAAACTGGAACAGACACGAAATAGAGCAGTGAGATTCATAACAAACGAATATTCACATTTGACTAGAGTAACACATTTAGTAAAATCACTAAACTTAGAAAGCCTTCAGGACAGAAGACTCAAAAGTAAAGTAGCAATTATACATAAAACACTGAACCATAATCTTCAAATACAAAAACAAAAATTAATAAAATACTCTGAAAGATAAAGGTACATACCTCGTCCCAAATGCTAGGACAAATTTGTACAAATACTCCTTCTTCCCTAGTGCTATTAGAGCATGGAATGGGTTTCCTGAGCTATCCAGGAAAACCAGTGACTTGGCAGAATTTAAGTCATTGGATAATATGCATGACTAAATGCATGACGCGTATGACGTAATCATCTTCTTTTTTGAAGTAACGTCTGTATTATATAAGATAAGATTTTAACGCTGTATACAGCTAGGTCTATATCTCCCACTTTAAACGCTGTATACAGCTAGGTCTATATCTGTCACTTTAAACGCTGTATACAGCTAGGTCTATATCTCCCACTTTAAACGCTGTATACAGCTAGGTCTATATCTCTCAATTTAAACGCTGTATACAGCTAGGTCTATATCTCTCAATTTAAACGCTGTATACAGCTAGGTCTATATCTCCCACTTTAAACGCTGTATACAGCTGGGTCTATATCTCCCACTTTAAACTCTGTATACAGCTAGGACTATATCTCTCACTTTAAACGCTGTATACAGCTAGGTCTATATCTCCCACTTTAAACTCTGTATACAGCTAGGACTATATCTCTCACTTTAAACGCTGTATACAGCTAGGTCTATATCTCCAACTTTAAACGCTGTATACAGCTGGGTCTATATCTCTCAATTTAAACGCTGTATACAGCTAGGTCTATATCTCCCACTTTAAACTCTGTATACAGCTAGGTCTATATCTCTCACTTTAAACGCTGTATACAGCTGGGTCTATATCTCTCAATTTAAACGCTGTATACAGCTAGGTCTATATCTCCCACTTTAAACTCTGTATACAGCTAGGACTATATCTCTCACTTTAAACGCTGTATACAGCTAGGTCTATATCTCCAACTTTAAACGCTGTATACAGCTGGGTCTATATCTCTCAATTTAAACGCTGTATACAGCTAGGTCTATATCTCCCACTTTAAACTCTGTATACAGCTAGGTCTATATCTCTCACTTTAAACGCTGTATACAGCTAGGTCTATATCTCTCACTTTAAACGCTGTATACAGCTGGGTCTATATCTCTCAATTTAAACGCTGTATACAGCTAGGTCTATATCTCCCACTTTAAACTCTGTATACAGCTAGGTCTATATCTCTCACTTTAAACGCTGTATACAGCTGGGTCTATATCTCCAACTTTAAACTCTGTATACAGCTAGGTCTATATCTCTCACTTTAAACGCTGTATACAGCTGGGTCTATATCTCCAACTTTAAACTCTGTATACAGCTAGGTCTATATCTCTCACTTTAAACGCTGTATACAGCTGGGTCTATATCTCCAACTTTAAACTCTGTATACAGCTAGGTCTATATCTCCCACTTTAAACTCTGTATACAGCTAGGACTATATCTCTCACTTTAAACGCTGTATACAGCTAGGTCTATATCTCCAACTTTAAACGCTGTATACAGCTGGGTCTATATCTCTCAATTTAAACGCTGTATACAGCTAGGTCTATATCTCCCACTTTAAACTCTGTATACAGCTAGGTCTATATCTCTCACTTTAAACGCTGTATACAGCTAGGTCTATATCTCTCACTTTAAACGCTGTATACAGCTGGGTCTATATCTCTCAATTTAAACGCTGTATACAGCTAGGTCTATATCTCCCACTTTAAACTCTGTATACAGCTAGGTCTATATCTCTCACTTTAAACGCTGTATACAGCTAGGTCTATATCTCCAACTTTAAACGCTGTATCTACAATTTCTTTTACAAATTTCTTTGTTTCTCTCTCTTCCTCTCCCTCTCTCGCTGTTCTCTTTGTTTCTCTCTCTTCCTCTCCCTCTCTCGCTGTTCTCTTTGTTTTTCTCTCTTCCTCTCCCTCTCTCGCTGTTCTCTTTGTTTTTCTCTCTTTCATTTCCTCTCTTTCTCTTTTTTTCTCCTTGAAAAACAAGTTATGCAATGTACTCTAATTCCACTAATTCAACATGCAATTCATATCCCAGATTAAACTCTGGCGTAAGTCCCGCCGGGCATACGCCCCTGACTCATAGTGGCACCTGGGTCGAAACGGTCTTAAGAGGAAAAGATTATGTCATATTTGTAGCAGAACAAGACTCCCGTGGGGGGGCCTAAGAGAGCGAGGGTATTACCAATGTCCTAGCACTGTGCGGGGTTGTAAAATAGCTCCCAAAACGTTGTCAACAATCCAGGCGCCGTTCTTTTAGGGGCCGTTTCATAAATGACGTACCCCGCACAGTTTAGCCTGGTATAGAATAGGAGGATGGCAGTCTCGGTGTACACGCCTTCGAGGGTTGGTCTTCAGCTTCGTTCTACTCTCTACCCAGTGGCGTAGCAACCATGGCGCAAAGGGGTTCATTGCGCCTGGACCCTCGACCACTAGGGGCCCAAACGGGGCTATGTAAGTGAGTGTGTTGACTATAAGAGTTTCAATGCATCACATTATTGCAGTGATGCTCAACCTAATTTTACCTGCGGGCCATTTTAACTTTCGACACATGTGTTGCGGGCCACATCAACAAAATGGTAAAATATGAAATCAAAATTCACCTGAAACCATTTGAAACTGTTGGATCTAGTTCTTACATAAATTAATGGGATAGTTAAAGTCTATCATTTTTTACGCGTCTAAAAATATTGCTTCATTTCTACTTAAAATAAGAGCAGCATTGTAGCTACCTTTACCAGCAACTATTTTCTTGTCTCGTTTTGATCAAATCTCTAGGCGTAGTTTAAAGATATATAAGTCCGGTTCTGTCCCGCGGGCCGTACTTTGGGCATCACTGGATTATTGTATAACTTTAATTAAATCTTGTTCATTGCTCGTAAGTTCTATTTCTGGTGTCCGAGCAAATTAACAAAGCCATGTAAATTCTATTACTGTAGTTATAGTATGTAATCTTCAAAAGGAAGATAACTCTTACATTGTCAGAATAGCGTTTCATTTAGATCTAACGTTTTAAATTTTTTATTTTATAATAATAATCGTTGGCAGTAGGCCTATCCATTGTGAAAGTGTCCTATATAATGTATAATATTTGTGCTTTTTTTTTGGTCCAAATGTTATTTATTTCTTTAATATTACAATGCAATTACAATTACAAGTTAATATACTTGAATTAATTATATTATTATTATTATTATATTATAGCTTTTATATAGCGCTACTTTCATGCTTATAACATGCTCAGAGCGCTTTGGTCCAATTTTATTTGTGGACTAGTTGGGGGAGGGGGTATCTAGGAGTTGGTTTTCCGTGCTGCCTTTAGGCGCTCAGTAAACATAACTCTGCCCGAGTTGGGTGTCGAACCTCGAGCCCCCTTCTAGGTAGCCAAGACAAGCCAAGTTCATGCGCACTTAGCCTCTCGACCACGTTTATATAAGTAAACTGTAAATTTAACAATATTTTATATGTCAGAAAAGAATGGGATGTAAGTAACGCCATATTTGCCAATGGCTGTATATGAGATGATATTTATAAATAAGAATACCGTAACACATACAGACAATATGTCTTCCAATTATCAGAAGTAACAAACATTTGCGCACGGAAAACGAGCCTGAGATCACAATGGACCTTCTGCTCAGAAGCCTGAACTTTAATTTCTTGACAAAGGTGCGCCCTAACTAGACGAAGCTGATGTAAAACAGGCCTAGTGCGCTGTGAGAAGTCATCTAGTTCCCATATATGTGACGACCATTACACGTTCAGAATATCTGAGCATTCAGCATGTGAGTCGGAGTCCCGAAATCAGTAACGCAGCTAGGTTGGGAGGAGGAGGGAGATAATTTGAAAATCCCACTGGGCCCCCACTTGAGAGGGGCCCCCTAAATGAGTGCCTTTTACATTAAAAATTAAATATAAACGCAAAAAGCACGGACCCAAAAAGGTTAAGCACCCCCCGGGCCCCCAAACAATGGGAAATTCCTAGCTACGCCCCTGCCCGAAATGTTACATGGTTGACCTATGACATTTGCCCTTCAAATGATCTGCAATAATCTAGCTTTTCTTTTGAGATTATGTGAGTTTTGTAAATAAATACAGTGTGCTAAGATTTTAGCGACGGTAAAAGTAGTGACGTAGTGTGACAGACGAATGAGGTTGTAGAACACGGCGGCTCTACATGATAGGAGAAGACTATGGCCATGGCTTGTAGCAAGATGCAAACTAATGGATAGAGAATAGACTGCTAATTAAAACTACGGATAGAGAGACAAGACGATCATCCACATCTGTAAATAAATATCAGTTGAACTCTTCACAAGTCTTATCAAATATATTGGTTAATCTTTATGTCCCTTGGATGTGTTCGGACTCGCATAAGAATAAGTGAGTTAGAATCAGACAACACACAAACTCCAAGACAGGCCAGATCCAAAGCTTGAGGAAATTGTTCTCCTTCACCCCGTGAAGAACAGGTGTATCCGGTGTACTGTCTGGCGTGTCATTGTTTTCATTGGCATTTAGTTTCTCATTAGATACCTAGAGCCCAGTTTGGGTTCAGTCACACTATAAGAGGAGGCCCAACTTCACATTTCTGAACCAGGGCTCAGGGGTACCCTGCTACGCCACTGTCTCTACCAACCCTCGAGCTGGTATCCAACGCTATCCGCTTTTCAGAGAACCTCTCGACGTCTCCTGTTTGTTTAGAGCTAGATCTCACCAGTGACATATGCCAATTCAACAAAAATAGTGTTTTTCAAAAGGAAATAATTGCTTTGTATTCATCCGAGATATAAAAATATTAGATAGAAGGAGTTAAAAGAAAGATAATATACTTACCTGAATTTTGGTATTCTGTGGTTAAGCCAATAATAAATAGAATAACACAGAATTGGATGGTTCTTCTCATTGTTACATTGAACTGTTAGTTAGATCACTTGTACACTTAGTAAATGAGTCCCTGTACTCCTTAGTCACGTGTGTATGGGAGGCAATTGAATGTACTCTGTAAGTTTTCTGTAATAATGAAAATAAAGAATTATCACAGCAGTGACGTTAGAGGCCGAAATTCATTGACAGCGCTAAGTAAAATTAAATATAAAATTCATATACATTCATTCATATTTATAAAAGTATATCTTGCATATGCATTGCTATTAAAAAGAGCTATTAGAGATTAGAGTAGAGGTGGATCGCGACCCCCTTGGGGATGGAATGACGATTTGCCGTGGGTCGCCTAAGACCATCGAAAGTATGGATTGTTATTGTCTATTCTAACGTTTAAAATATAGCATTGTATCAAGTTGTTCAGTTGAAAGTTACCTTTTTTATGCTGTTATTCAAGCATAGACAACTAAAACTAATTGATTTGAAGCAATTATCGCATCCTATATATTTTAGACAGTTGAAATTAATGTAAAGTAATACATAAAGCAACGTTGCGGAATCATAGATTTGTTTCTATGGTAACGTAGTGACAAAATTGAAAAGCGATTTTAGTTTATAGCTAATAACAGTTTATAGATAATAATAATTATCTTCTTTTTTGAAGGTTTATAATATATAGGCAAGATAAATAATAATAATAGTAATAATAATAATAATTTTATTTATAAAGCGCTATTAACAAACAAAATGTAGGCTCAAGGCGCTGTGATAATATTTCAAACACAAACACAGGAGTTTAAAGGACAAAGTAATCTAAAAAAAAGTTTTAAACAGGTAGGTCTTAATGTTCTTCTTGAAAGTGGTGTAGCATGTTGTTTGTCTGAGATCGACGGGGAGTGAGTTCCAAACCTTTGGGCCGTGCATTGAAAAAGCCCAAAGATAAGAAACGTTTAATCATTTTTGGAAAAGCAGAAAATCTCATCGAAAATTATGAGTGCTGCGTGCAGAGTAGGTGCTCCAAGTTTGATTTTGAATTCTTTTCTATGACTCTCGATGAGTCAACTGATGTAATGGGTGTAGCACAGTTGGCTGTATGCATAGTGGCATGTGACAGGAATTTTGAAATGCATGAGGAACTACCTGAGTTCTGTTCTATGCATAACACCACAAAAAGCGAGGGTGTTTTAGAGAAATAACAGGAGGTGATATTGCAATACTATTTACATTTGATAAAGCTAGCTAGTCTAGCAACGGATGGCGCACCAACCATGATTGGGGTTAGATATGGTGTTGGTGCAAAGCTGCTTACAAAAATAAGAGAGACATGCTAATTTTAAATGTGATCATTTTCAGTGCATCATTCTCCATAAGCATTATGCGCAAAGCAATTACAGTTCCAACATGTACTAGGACCAGTTCCAGTCGCTATCAATTTTATTCGTGCCCGTGGCTTAAATCATCTCCAATTTTTAAACGTTTCTGGATGACATTGGAAACGAATTTGATTGTGTTCCCTACTACACAGAAGTCCGCTGGCTCTCATGTCATAAAGTATTGAAGAGATTTTTTTGCACTGCGTGAGGAAATTGTATTGATTCTGAACATGAAAGTTGAACCTGTTGAACATTTCCAAACTGGCATTTGCAGTTGATATCACTGCTAACCGGGAAGACATGAATTGGAAACTTCAAGGTAAAGACAAAATTGTCACAACCTCGTGTGATGATGTGAAGTGCCTTCAAGCAAGCTTACGACTGTGGATAAACCAAATATGAAGAGAAAACCTTGTTCACTTCTCAACGTGTCAGAAACTAAAAAAGATTAAATACGTTGACAACAATTGATAAATATGTCTTACACCTGGAATCGTTAGTAGATGCTTTCAATGGCCGTATTCATAACCTTGTTTCATACCAGCAAGAATTTTCATTGTTTGTATCTCCATTTTGATTTGTCTCTGAAAATGCAAATAGAGCTGATAGAATAGCAGTCAGATTCTTTGTTGAAAGCGAAGTATATAGAAGTGGCTGTGCCAAAATGTTACATTTATTTACCTGAACGGTACGTTGAATTGTGGAAATTTGCAGCCAGAAATATTTCTATGTTTGCAAGCACTTATGTCTGTGAGCAGTTCTTTTCCATAATGAAAGCTACAAGAACACCTCACCGTTCGAGATTATCTGATCAATATTTGACATTAGTGATGAAAGTGTCAGTGACAAACAAACTTCAACCTGACATTAATAAACTTGTATCCCAGAAAAGATGTCAAGCATCAGGACAACGAAAATAATGCGTAATCATAGTAATTTTTAATTATACATATAATATTTAAAAATTTGCTAACCAAGGGACATGCATTCCATTATTTATTGTATTCTATTGTTATGTTTCTAATTTACATAACACTAGTAGGCTACATTTTCCAATTAATGTTTGACTGCGGCCCTTCAGGTCATAGAAAGTTGGGTTTTTTTGTGTGGCCCATACACCTTAATGAGTTTGACATGCCTGAATTACGTATTGTTTAGTGATCAAATATAAAACTTTGGCAATACATCGATCTATCAGATATTCACATGCGGATTACGTTTATTCACTATTAGCTGAAGCACAGTAACCTAGGCTTATGAACGAGATTTATTTTATTGATAGGGGTCGCCGCATATTTGGGAATAGTAAAAAGGGGTCGCCGAGCTTAAAAGGTTGAGAACCGCTGCCTTAGAGTGTCCGTTTTTTTTTTATATTTAAGTTATTATTTCATTTGTTGTCAAGCTGAATATAATAAGACTTTTAGGCGTTTAACTCTATACGTACACAATTATGCATATAGTGCCACACTAGGACTAAGCATAAGTTTTATTAATGTTTTTTACAAATTCTTAAGTAGGCAAGTTATTGGCACACTATATGATAATAGACTGGGCCATTATTCAAAACTTATTTTTAACTCTTTCTCTCCTAATCGACCATACCATCGTTGATTTGGTATCATAAAATTAATTTTTGGCTTACAAACTAATCTGTGTTTTATTAATATTTTCTGATAACAAAGTTATTGAAGTTTAAACATAACTGGAAAGTGAACTACAAATGAATAATTCCGTAGAGTCAGGAAAAATAATTACGGAGCGAAAGAGTTAATATAAAAATATTTTACATGTCTTTTCAATAAATGTTAGCAAGAAGTTGATATTGCCCTATTGGTATTGAAATATCAACTTTGAATGTAGAACGGCAGAAAACCCTACTCCAATATATTAAAGCACTGATGCACTTCTGGTGCACTTTTGTTTCAACATTGGAATCAATTTGTTTTTTTTAAACTATCGAGATTTACGCTAAAACATTTTGGCTCAAAACTTTGAAAATATGTTAAAGAAAAGATAATTAAGTATTGATTTTCTAACACTACGGGAGTATATGTGCTATCAAAATCAGAATGTGTACAATAAACATTGGAATCTGTTTTGAATGAATGGTTTCTGACTTACGGATCTCGGGTCAGTTACGGCCGTTTCGCTGTACTATCCGGACCATACATAACTTTGCTTAGAACGCATAATGAACCAGCAAAGAAAATCTTTTAAGCTCGAGTGATTTTTTTTAAGTCTTCATAAACATAGACTTCAACGCAGACTGAGCCCACTCGAATGGACATACACGCATGCACATACACATACACAAGTGCAATCATAAGTATTGACACATGCAGAGATACCCAATCATTCACCGTCACACATACACATCAGTACCAGTCTTCTTTCGTTTCCAATCCAACCTAAACCTAAAACCTGAATGACTTTAATCCGAACAACACACACTCATGCTACAAGAGGTCAAAAGAAAATCTCCCAAGCAAAACGAGCACGTGACTGAATGACTGAATGAGACTCAAAAACACTCCGCAAGCTACATCTCCCCAAGACTCCTGCCAGAAATATTTCCGACTCCACAATCCTCATTACTGTCATCTTCCAGTTACATCAACTTCCTCCATTTCAAAAGAGCTCAAACCAGCATCCCGTAGAAGTACACTGATCTGCATACATTTGGTTTTTTTTTTTTTTACTTTTTTTTTCCCATAAAACGTTTTTTAAAAATTCAGAACTCAAGTTATTCTGAATCTGATGACAGTTGAAACATCTTCTTTGAACTAGCTTCTTTGAGACAGACACAGATTATTGATAACTCGTGCACTGTTTTTTTATAGAATAGATCAGCCTATTGAAATCAGAGGAATGGAAATGCCATCCAATCCCTAATTGTGTATGTTGGTCAGACTATTTTCGAATTTTCCTAAGATACATACATACATTGACTTCGCTAGATATATTGAATATGATTTATTCTGTACGTGACATTGTGCCAGTGGTATCGTACGTTGGTAGAAGAGCATTGCTGGATGCTTACAGTCAAAGTGGTTTGTTTTGAGAGATTTTGCTATTTGTGGCACCTTTGTCTAATTTTCCTAGACGCCATTATTTTATTTTTAAATAAAGTCAATTTTTTTTGAATAGACAGTCACACCACTTAACAGATTCTAAAGGCGTAGAAGCGTTTTTATGGAGTGTGTGTGTGTGTGTGTTGCTATGGTGACGGAGGGAAAAAGTTAGTTATGTAGTGTGAAGGATGCAAGATAAGCGGCATTGTCGTCAGCGGTCTTATGTACGACAGATGACCCCGGAACGTCAGACTGAAAAGACATGATTTTTGTACTGAAATTTTTATTCAGAATACCATGTTATGTTATTAATAATGTCTACTGCATTTTCTTCATTGCATCTCAAGTTGAATTTTGTCTCTATTGAAATAAAAGTTCAATGTAACATTGTCCACAAAGGTATTCAAGTTATTTCCAAGTTTTTACAAGTTAAAATATAATATAGCGGTTTAGTTGTCTATTAGCAATGTGATGCTACAAGTCAACAGTTATGCACTACAAGCGTCCACTTGATAAACCGATTCGTCTGAGAGCAGCAGTCCCGAGAGTAATGTGTATGAGATACTTACGACTAAAGAAGATTGTATGGTTATATTTTGTTTGTATCAATTTAGAGAGGGAGACCTAAAAAGGGGACTAATTCAGCTTATACCACCACGTCAGTCAAGTACAATTTCTTTCCCTTGTTTGAGATACCAAACAAAATAATTAATCACCTATATTTAATTAACTAATTGGTTTAATTTTGTTTTATATTGATACTTGTGTTGTCAGGTGAAATAATAATTGTGAAAACTTTCAGCTTGAGATTGGGTGTCGGAGCAAATTGATATAAGCTTTGTGAAAACAGAACAAAAACTTCACAAATCATTGAAAGAGAACAAAAATAGAAAGACATACATGAACTATTTTATGTATTTATAGCAAGTTACGTCTGTATTTTATAAGATAAGAGAAGTTGTAAAGCAAGAGGGAAAAGAAGTGCTAACTATAAGTTCAGATAATTGAACATTTAGCGCTGACCACCATCACTGCCACCCGCTCATCAACGACAACACACATGTACGTACACTGACTCATACACACACACACACACTCACACACACATTCACACACACACACTCACACACGCGCGCGCACGTCCTTTAAGCACTGGTTTAAATTAAATCCAGCCCTAAAAAAGCGCATGATACGAGCGACAGTTTTATGCATGTATTTATCAAATGAGATTACTCAGGAAAGTGTCTTTCAGTGTTCAAGACGCTGAATACAGGGGAGATAAAAACGTTTTCTGGAGACGGCATAATTACTGGCCTTGATAAAAGGAAACAAAATAACGTGTTTTAGCTGGAGAAAGATCGCAAAAAAAAATAATCTTTGAGCAGTTGAATGTGTTACTAGAGAGCAGTGACCACAATACACTCACTAGACTGGACTGCAAACGCTAAACACTAGACAGAATAATACAAGACTACAGACACTAAACACAAGACTTGACAAAGGATGTAGATTTCTTGACGTTATATCTACATAACCAGCACACACTTCTTACTATCCAATCTACCCACCATAATAATAATAATTCAGCCAATAAGCCTATTTGCTTTTTTTATTTTGTATGATTATTAAATTATGCGTATGTATATTAACTAGACCAGATTTGATTTAGCAACTGACACGTGACCTTAAGGCACTCATTATCATTGCAGAGGACATAGTGCAGACACGAAGAGAATATTGTAACAAAGCTTATATCAACTCACTGTCTGGTAAAAAAGGTTATACGAATGAAGTTTAAATTTTGCACAGTTATTAATTATTTCGTGTGCCTGACAAAACATAATACATTTTTAAAAAAAAAAGCTTATTAACTACTTGTAATTGATTGTTGTGTTTGGTATCAAACAAGGAAAAGAAATTGTACTTAGCAGAAAATGTGGAATAAGTTGAATTAGTATCCTTTTGGCGTGAGCCTAGAGTTCTACTTTAAGTCGTACAACCTTTGTATGCATTTCAAAAAGTGATCACTGTAACATGTACAGATACATCTCATCGATTCCCCAACTGGTCCAGTCACGTGATAGGATCATGGCGCACTGAGAAAGCTAAAAGCATGACATAGCGCTAAACAAAAACAATTGATAACAATATTTCTAATCACACAGTCTTATTATTGTTAGTATAGACCTATTACACATTTAATTCCATGACTTATCCAAACTAACTGATACAATTACACATAATATAAGCTTTTTTAAAGGATTTCTTATGATTATCTTTGTGGATTGTTTAAATTAGTTTTAATTGAGTATTAACTGATTATGTGTTAGTTTAACAGGAAGAATAAGTTTGATCAATGACTTAGCAGAGTTTCAGTCACTGATTAATTATCTCGACGAGATTCCCACGTGAACTGCGTAGGACGCCATTATGTTCCCTATAAGTGACGTCTGTAATCTATAGGACAAGTTTACTCATAGAAACAAATAGGACTAAGAATAAGTTTGATAGATGGACAATGAATAATGCAAACGTTCGACTTGATCCGAGACTCGGAAGTGGGGGAAAAACGTTTCAATACGAAATAAGGGGACCTAATCCATACAGATATATATATACATCTCTCATTCATCTCGTTTCATCTCTGCCTGTGGTCCCTTCTGGGGCATAGGCCACCAACCAGCTTCCTCCAGGCATCTCTGTTCTGGACGAGTCTCTCCAACTGTCCCCATGTCATGCCCATCTGCTTGGCATCTACTTCCAAATCGCGGCGCCATGTATTCCTGGGCCGTCCCCTCTTCCTCTTTCCTTGGAGGTTCCAGATTAGGGCTTGCCTTGTTATGTTGGATGCAGGCTTGCGAAGGGTGTGACCTATCCATCTCCAGCCTCTCTGAAGGCCAGTCTCAAACATGGTCCGGACGTTCCATGTACCGATGCTGGTGGTGATCCTGGAAGAGATGATGGTCTTCGGCCTGTCAGCTTCTAGATGACTCTGGCTTTCACCGACATGCATCATAAGCCTTCCAGCTTGAGGTCCATCCTCTCCCAAGTCCGTGACTTCTGTTTTCTGATTTGCTGCTTGGTTTTCTGTAGGTCGTGGTTTTTCTACAGGGTAGGGTAACTAGCCCTACACCCAACCCTCCTCCTTTCTCAGCAGGGCTTGGGACCGTCCTAAGGCGAAGTTACATCTCTCATTAAGTAGCTATTATTCACCTTATTTCATAAACAAAATAAAAATAATTAATCGCCAACAATCAATTAACTTATTGTTTTTTTTTTTATTAGATTCATGTCTTGTCAGGTTTAATGAATTATGTACAAAGTTTTAACTTGATCTGAGAATGGAAAATGGGAGAAAAAACATGTTTAAACTTTTTACCAGACAGACATACGGGCGGACAGACAGACTGGCAGACAGAGTGACTTGATATAAGCTTTGTAATAAAAATAGATTATAATGTTGAAAAAAATATATTAAACGTAATCTTTTTTTTTTTTTTCATTGGTTCGCCAATTAACTTTTTTTTTCTTTAGATATCCTTTAATTACAAAAATCTGAGAAATGACTTGCAGGCATTGACAGAGAAAGCAATGCTTTTTTTAGAACTCCTTAGAGCAGCGCTATAGTAGAGATAGACAATTACAGTGGATTTCGTTGATAAAGTCTTAACAGTAAAAGATCAAGATTGATGGCTATTAGTTGAACACAGATGAGTTTGTTTTTTCCTTTTTGATTGGTTTGAAATAATTGGATCTATCAGATATATATGTAGTCTAATGAAGAAAATATCTGGGTTATTTGGAAAAATATAAAGTCCATATAAAAATGGGTCTAATTTTTTTTTAAATATGTTTTTTCAAAAGACAAAGCTTATATGGAGTGAAATTGAATAAGTTTTTTTTATCAAAGATGTACTGTGGCATTTTACGTCTCGAGAGACGATCTTTTCCCTTTGCAACTTCTTGTGTGACTAAAGAGGCCAATCCTTGATACACAGCTGCGATCGCAGGTTGGGCATATATAATCACCAGGCGCCGTTGCATTTTCACCCTTCTTTCTGCTTCTGTTGTGTATGGCATCTGCAATCTTTGACCCTTCCTTTATGCTCTCTCTCCATGAGGATCTGTCCAGTGCCACCTCTTCCCAGTTGCCAGTGTCGATTTTGAAGAGCTTCATGTCGCGTTTGCATACATCCGTATAACGTAAAAGTGGGCAACCAGCGGCTCTCCTGCCTTCTATTAGATCGCCATACAGGATGTCCTGTGGAAGTCGACCTTCTGGCATTCTACGAACGTGGCCAAGCCAGCCAAGGCGTCTGCTGCTGATAACAGAGCGGATGTCCTGGCACCCTGCTCTTTGTAGCACTTCCTCATTGGTTTTCTTATCTTGCCACCTTATTTTAAAGATCCGCCTTAGGCATCGGAGGTGGAAAACATTCAGCTTTTTTTCCTGCCATGAGTAGGTTGACCATGTTTCACTTCCGTACAGCAAGGTGCTCAACACACAGGTCCGGTAGACTAGGGCTTTAGTACTGTTAGTCAGCAATATGTTGTCCCAGACTCTTTTCTGCAGCCGTGACATGGTGGCCATTGCCTTGGCTATCCTGTTGTTTATGTCTTTATCCAGTAGAGTGTTGTTGGATATGATGGAGCCAAGGTAACAAAAGTGATCAACAATTTCTAGTGGTTGGCCATTAATGCTTACTTGAGGTGCAGTGTTTGTGTTTTGGACAAGTATCTTAGTCTTGCTTTGACTGATGTTTAAGCCGAACTTCTGGCAAGCAGCAGATAATTTGTCAACCAGGCACTGTAGCTGAATATCAGAATCAGCCACAATAGCTGCATCATCAGCATACAGGAGTTCCCTGACGAGTAGCTTTCTAACCTTGGTTTTTGCCCGCAGCCTTGATACATTAAATAGTTTTCCAGAGGATCTTGTATGGAGAAACACACCTTCGTTTATGTCATTGTACGCATAATGCAGTAGACAGGAGAAGAATATGCCAAACAGAGTAGGTGCGAGCACACATCCCTGCTTGACACCACTGCAAACCTCAAAAGGTGCTGATTGGGCTCCATTGAATTTGACAGTGCATTTAGTTTCCTCGTGAAAACACTCAATGAACTGCAGTAGTTTGGGAGGGCAACCTATTTTCCTCAGGAGTTTGAAAAGGCCACTTCTGCTGACCATGTCAAAAGCTTTAGTCAGATCAACAAAAACGATGTAAAGGGGTCTGTCTCTCTCTCTAAATTTCTCCTGCAGTAGTCGTAGAGAAGATATCATGTCTACAGTGGATCTACCACTCCTGAATCCACACTGAAACTCTGGGTAGACTCTAGAAGCTATCACTTGCAGCCTGGATAGTGCCACTCTAGCAAAGATCTTGCCCACTATACTGAGGAGAGAGATACCCCTGTAATTGTTGCAGTCACTCCGATCCCCTTTGTTCTTGTATATTGTGACTATAGTTGCGTCACGCATGTCCTGTGGGACATGACCTGTTTCCCAACAGCGGCAGAGGAGAATATAGAGTTCAGGGAGCAGGAGTGATTCGTTGACTTTCACTACTTCCACTGGGATACCATCACTCCCAGGAGATTTTCTATTTTTTATGCAGTTAATTGCTTTTTTAAGGTCACTGAGGCTCGGAAGATCATCTAGGCATTCCAGTACTGGAAGATCTGGTAGAGAAGCCAGGGCGACATCGTCTACTGTGTTCTGTGTGGCATAGACTTCGAGGTAGTGTTCTGTCCAACGTTCTAGCTGCTTGGTTTGATCTGTAATTTTTTCTCCTGATTTGGATAGAAGGGGGGCAGGCTTAGACACTGTTGAACCCAGGGCCGCTTTAATGACATCAAATAGAGCTTTGCTATTTCCTGAGTGGAGACTGTCTTGGATTCTGTTGCAGGTATCCCTCCAAAAGTTGTTAGCACATTTTCTAGCCATTTGTTTCGCCTCTTTATTAACACTTTTGAAGGCCTCCAAAGATCTTGGACTTCGCTTTGTCTTGAGAGCGAGGTGTGCAGATCGCTTTTTCTCGATGCAAGGTTCCATTTGTGCTAGATTCGCCTCAAACCAGTCTACATTTTTGTGTTTTTGAGGCCCAAAGGCGGTGATTGCCGAACTGTAGATTACATCTCTTAATTTCTCCCATCTGATAGAGATGTCTTCTTCATCACTTAACGAGGGATTGAACTGTTCAGGAGCTCGCCAAAGAGTGCACACTTCTCTGGTTCACCTACATGGTTGACGTTAATTCGCCTAGTTCTGGGTTGAGTGGAAGTATAAGCCTTCTTGAGAAGTAGTTTGATTTTGCTTAGCACTAGTGAATGGTCTGAGTTGCAGTCCGCAATATGGTATGAACGGGTGTGGATGACACTTTTCAGATCCATCCTTCGGGTGATGCAGAGGTCAAGCTGGTGCCACCTTTTTGAGCGTGGGTGCTGCCAAGAGACTTTATGGCGTTCCTTGCCAGAGAAGAATGTATTTGTTACACACAGTTCATGAGAGCTACAGAACTCGAGTAGCCTTTGGCCATTGTCATTGATTTTGCCAACACCATGAGGTCCCAAGCATTGTGGCCATGCATCATTTCCATCACCAACACGGGCATTAAAGTCTCCATTTATATAGAGGTGCTCGGATTTTGGAATACTTTTAATTACGTCCTCTAGAGCTTGATAGAATCTGTCTTTGTCCTCTTCCGGTGCAGCAAGGGTTGGTGAGTAAGCACAGATTATATTAACTTTGCCTTGCGGTGATGCAAATTACATGTGTGCTAATCTTTCATTGCCAATGGGAAACATCGCGATGCAGGGGACGAGACTGTTTCTTATTGCGAAGCCGACGCCATGTATTCTAGGGCTTTGTTCTGGTTTTTCTTGCCAGTAGAATGTATAGTTGCTTTCTGTAAGAAATCCGCTGACTGCCAGTCTGGTTTCTTGCAGGCAGGCCACATCAACGTTTAGTCTGCTGAGTTCTCTGTCGATGATAGCTGTTTGACGCATGTCGGTGACTAGTTCAGGGTCAGTATTGAAGCCAGGACACATTGTCCGTATGTTCCAGCTTGCTAAACGCATTAATGTTGAGGGTTTTCTTTTGATTGTGTTTGCAGGTGCGGGTGAGCAGCTTGCTTTTTGATTTTGTCTTAGCACCAAGCACCCAGTGGTGCGGCAAGCTGTGGCAGGATAGCACTTTACTGTCCGAGGGCTGCTCGGCTTAAGGCAGGCAGTAGCTATCCAGTGAGGCTAAAAAGCCCCTCCTAACGTCAAGAGTGGTCCCTGGCTTTCCAGCTTACGCCAATCAGCTAGGAACTTATCACCGGTAACTACCACTCTCCGTGTTTTTCCAAAGATGTAATTTACTTTTAATAGATTTAGAATGACAATAATAAATGTGTGCGATTAGAAATATATTTTTTTGTATTTGTTCGGATCAACTTTCATGCTTGTAGAATGCTTAGTGCGCTATCTTATCTTATAAAATACAGACGTTACTTCAAAAAATAAGATGATAGGTCCTAACGCGTCATGCATCTAAGATAAGATAAGATAAGATAAGATAATTTTATTGATCTAATCAAATGGAAATTCAGTTAGACTACAATGGACAACCTCTAGTCATGCATGTTAACCAATGACTTAAATTATGCTAAGTCATTGGTTTTCCAGACTAGCTCAGGTAATCCATTCCATGCTCTAATAGGGAAGAAGGAGCATTTGTAGAAATTTGTCCTAGCATATGGCACGAGGAATGAGCCTTTGGTCCATTCACTTTTGTGGAACAGTTGGAGAAAGTTTCCGCGCTTCTTTTCCGAAAGCTTTTTTTTTTTAAATTCCACGATTCTGAATTCAAACTCGTTGTTTCCAGCCTCCAAGGTGGAAGGCCGACACGTTAGCCACTGAGATTTACAAGTGCTTATAAAAAAAGAAGGTTTTATAGGCTAAAAAGTCTATGGTTTAAATATTTTAGCAAACGACCTAACAAGTTCGGGGAAAAGAAAAGCCTAACAATGAAGGAAACATTTCAGACAAGTCTTTGTACGAGGCTAGATAAGAGAAGCAGAACTATTTATAAGATTCATTGTTCAGTAGATTGTTCATTAGTCACCATTATATGATGGATAGTTTTTGATCGCTAGTATCTTCAACGGCGCTACTGGATTTACGTGGTAACGTGATACACTGCACTCATTCTTAATCTTCAGAATCGAAGCTATCGCCAAGTGATTTACGGTTAATGTTTGTTCATTGCTGCATTATATGTTTTCATTGAATAGAGTTAGCGAGTATTGAACTCAAGGTAAATATATTCGAAGCTATATTTCTTCCGTGTGTTTATGTAGAGGAATTGAGGTACTTCCAACTCGCATATGTCATGTAATTGGATAGACAATACTGCTCTTTGACATAAGTCTTAACATGGACATTTTCAAGGCACAGTCATTCTGTTATTTCTTACAGTGGTTTTGACAAAACTTAACAATCAAAATAAATAATTGACCTTTTACCTTTGTCTGTCACTGACCTAAGTAGTGTTGGACGGTGGCTGAGAGTTTTTGAGCCTGGGGTCCTATGTTCTAATCTCGGTGAAGACTAGGATTTTGTATTTCGGGATTTTAAGGGCATTCCTGAGTTAAGCCAGCTCAAATGGGTTCCAGACTTTAGTTGGGGAAAGTAAAAGCGGTTGATCGTTGTGCTGGCCTCGTTAACCGTAGGCCAAATAAACAGACGACCTTAACATCATCTGCCCTATAGATCGCAAGGTCTGAAAAGGAAACTTTACTTTTACCTTGACTGATCTAACCGTTCAAGCGGGCTTAAAAGTTGACGTTTAAGAAGATGGGAGAAACGCAGACTTCTGGTGCGTATGTAGATAGACACGAGACACTGGCTGCGTATGGACATTGACAGGGCGCAGTCACTTTGTTGTTATGTCAACTTAGTCCGTTGACTCGGCCCCGGGACGTGGAAATGGAAATCGTATTATCCAGACTCACACCGGCACGCGGTTCCTTGCAGGATTACCCTAACCTAATTAAAGATGTGGAACACGATGCTATGCCTAGTTCAGCTAAATGGGGGAGCGCTGGTGTGGGGCAGGGTGAAGCCTGTAGAGTATAACCTAATGTGTATATGCATGATGTGAACAGATGTACATTCATGTAAAATGTGTACATTTATACTCTCTTTTTTATTTTGTTTTATCACTTTTGTTTACTATCTCTCTCTCTCTCTCTCTCTCTCTCTCTTTCTCTCTTTCTTTCTGTCTCTCTTTCTCTCTCTTTCTCTCTCCCATACCGAAATGGCACATTAGTTGTCTGTGTGTCTCTTTTTGCTCTACCACTAGCTTTCAGACGTTTTGAAAAAAAAACAAATGTGTAACAAAACAACTTCCGTTGTTATTGGCAACCATTGACATGTTTTATCACGTGACAATGGACCTCCATTTTTTCTTCCCACATGTAATTTGATCTAATTAGCTTCAAGGAAGCATCATTCTCAGAACGAACTCATATTTGTCAACAATCAAGTCATGAATGTGTAGGAAAACTTTAAATAGTTTTTCGTAAAAGTCCAGATGAAATATCTTGTTATGCTCACGGAGTGAAGCGATAGATTGAATGGATGCTCTAGGAATGATTGCTACCGCCGTGTACACATCTTAGTGCATGTATACTTTCTAGGTACGTTGGAACATGTGACCAAATAGTATCTAGAATAAAAAACAAGCAAACTATTTCTTTCAAAATACTTTTTAAAAAAATAATCTTATATCAGGGAAAATAATGCACATTTCCATCCATATCTCTCAAAATTATAAGAGTTATTTCCCTTTGCAAAATCAAACAAAATTAATTAAGTACCACTAATATATTTATTAACATGTTCATTTTTATATTCATTCCCATGTTTTGTTAGGATCGATGAATAATTGGTCAGTTTCAACTTCATCCGAGAATGGGAGATCAGAGAAATAACGTGTCCGAAACGTGTACCAGACAGAAAGACAGATGGAGTTGATATAAGCTTTGTAACTCTAATCACCCGCTTATAAATCTAAATGTCTCACGATTGTAGCGCTCGTTATAGGTTGTTATTTCCCTTTCTTACTACACAACGACCAACAATACGCTTGTAGTTTGCTCTTTGTTATTTCTCTTTAGTACGGTCAAAGAATCTGCAGCCTACAGTATAACAAACTCGATCTGTTTTCCTCATATCAAACGTGAGGTACTACTATTATGATTATTGTCTCTATAATGAATGTGTGTTGTTGTTGTGTGTGTGTCATTAAATTGTTTTGTTTTGTTTTAAGATTTATCCTTTCTTTTGTAATCTCCTACATTTTTTTTATAACTTATTGATTATCTCCCTTACGTTGTTTTAAACAACTCTCCCCAGACAATACATTCTTAGATTACCGCCCCTTCTAATAGCTTCGTTTTTTCCTCTTTCCACTTTCCGCTGACAGACCTGTCCAACTAATGATGAACTAGCCATGTTGGACTACACACGCTACAACAGCCTGATAGTTGAGATAGAAGACGACATAGTTTACATGTATGTTCTTTTAAAAAAAATCTCACTGCTCTAAATGTTATCAAATGACTGCACCGGGAGGTAGATCAAAATAACATGATATTTCAATTTGAATTATCTTTACCCACAAAAAGCGAAGCAAACGATCCTCCAGCAGGAATCACCACAAGACGTTTACATACAATAAGTTCTTTATGGTACTGCTTTCAAAGCCTAAATCTATCCTGGATATCAACAAGAGTTGCCCCCCCCCTTCCCCACCCATTCAATGACCTGTTTCACGAAGTGTTCTTCTTTCTTTAGGAAATAAAAAAAAAACTTAAAGAAGCGCACTATATCTAGTTAATCTTGATCAAAGTCTGTATTTCTGAGTTTTTATGTTGAAAACAAACTTGTTGAATCTGTAAAAGATAGAATCTCCATCACACATGCATCTATTCTTCACACTGCCCAATCAGATTCCATTCTGATCATCCATTTGTTAATTGTCCAATTAGACGCAGCTTATACAAACGGCGCATGTACGCTTGTTTCAGATTCCGGTTTCCGTTGACACCCAGAATATAAACGAAATCATCGAACTGAAAGTACGCAAAGCTGCAAACAGTTTATATAGGTCAGTGAAATATTTCCACAGCTGAAGACGTTTGTAGCACGAAAATGTTTTTTGTTCATTAGCCAGCACATACGTTAACAAACTAATTCAATATTTAAATTTGTTTCAAAAATAAGCTGAGTTCTATGATACCCAAGGCAATGTTCTATGATACCCAAGGCAATGTTCAATGATACCCAAGTCAATGTTCTATGATACCCAAGGCAATGTTCTATGATACCAAAGGCAATGTTCTATGATACCAAAGGCAATGTTCTATGATTCCCAAGGCAATGTTCTATGATACCCAAGGCAATGTTCTATGATTCCTCGACGCTGAGTTCTATGATACCCAAGGCAATGTTCTATGATTCCCCGACGCTGAGTTCTATGATACCCAAGGCAATGTTCTATGATTCCCCGATGCTGAGTTCTATGATACCCAAGGCAATGTTCTATGATACCCAAGGCAATGTTCTATGATTCCCTATGCAAAGTTCTATGATCCCCGATGCTGAGTTCTATGATACCCGATGGTATGTTCTATGATACCCGATGCTATGTTCTATGATACCCTATGCTATGTTCTATGATACCCGATGCTGTGTTCTATGCTTCCCGATGCTATGTTCTATGATACCCGATGCTGTGTTCTATGATTCCCGATGCTATGTTCTATGATACCCGATGCTGTGTTCTATGATTCCCGATGCTATGTTCTATGATACCCACTCTGTGTTCTATGATTTTCGATGCTATGTTCTATGATACTGGATGCTATGTTCTATGATTTCCGATGCTATGTTCTATGATACCCGATGCTGTGTGGGTAGATTTCAATAGAAATATTTCAAGTACATAAATAAAAACGTGTTCTCTGCTTGTTACTTTAGTTACTTAAGTCGGAAGCTATGCATATCCAGATTTGGATTACATACAGTTAACATAAGTAATTTGACCTGTAACATTTGTGAAGTCAATTCAAAAGTTTTGTCTGACGAAATCATTTGAAAACTGAATTCGCATTCAGTAGATGTCCCACGGAAATAAATTAGTTTAACAAAAATGACAGTAGACACTTTTATCTGAATCTATTGCACCCACCGTCTCCGGTCTGCACTTTATCTTTCCAATCGTTTGGGCTTTCCCCATGACATCATTTCCAGTTAGTTATCACGAGACGCCGAATCTCTCAGGGGAGACACTCACACGTTTCCTGTTCACTTCTGCTCGCATTGTTGTGGCGATGCTCTTCCGGTTTCTTTACTTCTGACACGGAGATCAATGGAAGCAATTCACTTGCTGTCCCTCGGCCCTGACGGAACTCTGCCCTTAAAAGAAATTATCTTTACGCACTAAAGGATTCGAACCCTTTTCGCTTGCTTCCATCTTCACAAAGTTATGCGAAAAAAAAACGTGTCATGAAGATGGAAAGAGTGTTGATTTCTTCAGATGTTTGCTTGAATCTTTTAATTCAGATGTTTGCTTGAATCTTTTAATTCAGATGTTTGCTTGAATCTTTTAATTCAGATGTTTGCTTGAATCTTTTAATTCATATGTTTGCTTGAATCTTTTAATTCAGATGTTTGCTTGAATCTTTTTATTCAGGTGTTTGCTTGAATCTTTTAATTCAGATGTTTGCTTGAATCTTTTAATTCAGATGTTTGCTTGAATCTTTTAATTCAGATGTTTGCTTGAATCTTTTAATTCAGATGTTTGCTTGAATCTTTTAATTCAGGTGTTTGCTTGAATCTTTTAATTCAGATGTTTGCTTGAATCTTTTAATTCAGATGTTTGCTTGAATCTTTTAATTCAGATGTTTGCTTGAATCTTTTAATTCAGATGTTTGCTTGAATCTTTTAATTCAGATGTTTGCTTGAATCTTTTAATTCAGATGTTTGCTTGAATCTTTTTATTCAGGTGTTTGCTTGAATCTTTTAATTCAGATGTTTGCTTGAATCTTTTAATTCAGATGTTTGCTTGAATCTTTTAATTCAGATGTTTGCTTGAATCTTTTAATTCAGATGTTTGCTTGAATCTTTTAATTCAGATGTTTGCTTGAATCTTTTAATTCAGGTGTTTGCTTGAATCTTTTAATTCAGATGTTTGCTTGAATCTTTTAATTCAGATGTTTGCTTGAATCTTTTAATTCAGGTGTTTGCTTGAATCTTTTAATTCAGATGTTTGCTTGAATCTTTTAATACTCGGATCAGTTTGAAACTTTGCACAAATATACATTATCGATGACAACACATGAATCGATAGATAAATTTGCAAATAAATTAATTTATTAGTGATAACTTATTCATATTCTTTTTTTTTTTTTGTAAAAAGGAACAAAATATTACATTATTGAGAGAAATGGCAGTAATTGAGAGGTTTTTTCCTTTGTATAAGCTTTGTTTTTAGATTATTTTTAGCGGCCCCGGAAAGGGGAAAAGACGCTATTAGTTTTGTGCGAAATGTCTGTTCATCTGTCCGTCCGTCCCGTTTAGATCTCGTAAACTAGAAAAGATATTGAAAATCCGACATCACAATATCTTAGACCATTCAAAGTTCTGATGCAACGGCTACTTTTTTTTCTACTGAAAGCGAAAAATCTAATTTTTAAAATCAGCTATGCAAGCAGTTTTTTTAAAGTGAAAAAGCTAATTAGTATGCATTATAAGTTAGATCTAATTTCAAACGAATAGTAATCTTGTAAATTTCATATTCTTAATTTTTTTACAATGCTGGATATAATTTTATTTAATTTTTTTTCTGAGGATTCGAATTAGAGATTGAGCCTTTTCAAAACAATTAGATCAATTATAAGACCATTTAGGTCAGGGGAGGCGCGGTGGCTGAGCGGTAAAGCGCTTGGCTTCCGAACCGGGGGTCCCGGGTTCGAATCCTGGTGAAGACTGGGATTTTCAACAATGGAATCTTTGTGCGCCTCTGAGTCCACTCAGCTCTAATGGGTACCTGACATTAGTTTGGGAAAAGTAAAGGCGGTTGGTCGTTGTGCTGGCTACATGACACCCTCGGTAACGTAGGCCACAAAAACAGATGAACTTTACATCATCTGCCCTATAGACCACAAGGTCTGAAAGGGGAACTAGTTAGGCCAGGTACACATCTAACTTTACATTCATTTTTACCTATCCTTTGATCTGCGGGACCGTTGGGGCACTACACAAGATCTGTTAACCTACTTTCTCCATTCTTATCTGTCATTTGTCTTTGATATAATTTCATTCGGATGTTCTTTCTGAAAATATTGAAGCCTGCCTGGGTGGACCACTTCGGGGGCCGATTTTGAGTTTGTGTTTCCACACAAACTGTCTTTTGTAACCTTGTTGTTGTTTTTTTTATTTTTTTTATTATTTTTTTTTTGCGTTTTCTCTTTCTTTATTCGGTATCCCAAGTTTAAGAGAGACAACTCCAGAATCAAGTTTACGCTAGACGGAAGCATGAAGTAACTCTTTCTTCAACTATTGAATTCTTGTTTGGAGGAGAGATAATGTATTCTTCAAAATGTTTTATCAACAAGAAAGACTTTCAAATATCCTAATTACAGCGAAATAGTCCACAAGGGAATACTTCAGAAGATTTGGTTTCTAAAGTGAAATAGTACAAAAGCCGATCCCACTAAGAGCTGATTATAGAAGTGGGAAAATTTTGAAATTGCCTTAAAATAGGTCACGCTATTCAAGTTGTTTACTAGTATTACAAATTGTCAGCAGTCGAAAACTTTCTCTTCTTCTCGTCAGCTGAAACAATTTTATACTAATTTCTGGGATTTCTATTTCCGATAGAAGTAGTGTATTTAAAAAGACAGGAAATGAGGGTATCCGTCAATGTTTGAAAAGTTATATCAGAAAATAAACATTAAGACTGGTGTTCAAAATTGAGCCATTAATCCTAGCGCATAATTGGCCGCAATGGAATGGCAGACGACAATTATATTGTTTTCAGTTTCCATGAGGCCAACAATCAAAGACATTTTATGGGTTCTTTTATGTGACTTCCTAGTTGAACATTGGTAAAATCCCTGGGAATGGACATCGTAGAAAAAAAATTCAAGGGAGGTAGTAAATCGGAAGTGGTTGATCCTGCCCATTTGAAGAACCAATCTGAGCCAATTTTTCATAGGAATCTGGTTAAAAATGAAACTGTCTCTTCTGGCATTAAGCTGAAATTTGGAAAAAAAAAATTGTGATATTATAAAGCGATCCTTTTACCACTAAATAGTTTATAGTCATTATCCTAACCAATGAAACCACTCCCCAGTGACTACAAATCTACATTGCCCACGCAGTTACCACATTTCACAGTCAGTATTGAAAGCACATACCACTGTCCACAAAACTCACACATTTCACTGTCCACACTGTTAGAACATTTCACTGCCCACATCTTTTGAAGTGCCCACATCTCTTGGTATTATGTTTACTCTGTTAATAACAAAAGCCATTTAACAAACTAAAACGACAGACGAACAACAAACAAACAACACACGGATATGTATAATCCATTCTAATTTTTCAAGACAAATTGGCTGATTGAGAAAGAAACACTACAAGAATTAAACATAAACACATCTTCTAGTTCTTTGGCCTCACATCTGGACGTCTTCCAAGTCTTCCTAAGAAGACGCTTCCTTTAACTGATATACAGTAAAGTGAACTAAAATAGTGAACAGTTTATTCACTAGTTCATATCTTTGCTAATGAAATCAAGATATCAAAAGGTGTATTTTTAAACTTGTTTACTTCTGCAACCGTAAAGTTAGCAAAGTGTTCCTGTCTTAATTCATGACCGCATTGGACTTGTTTATCATTCACAACATTAGTTACAATATTAGTTACAACAGTTTATACAAATTAAAAAATATATATATATATCTCTTCAAAGTGGATTTTTTAAACATGAGACATGAAAGAACATCTTTTTTTAAAAAATAAGATATGAAAGAACAGCTTGTTTTCGATTTTTGTTTCACAAGTCAGTAGCAGACGAATAAGAAAGCAGACGTGGGTTTTGAAAGAAAAGTAGGACAAGAACTAGAACTGGCCCCCCCATTGATTGTCTTTCTTTATCATCCCCTTGACTCTGTTCTTTTGAAAGGGCCCTTTGCTTTTTTTTTTTTTCTGACTAGGAAAATGGCTATTTGCAGAGTGGCGGCATCGCTCGATTCTATGAAGTGTGCATAGATAGCGTGCATAGTCTGACTGCTGCTCTAGATGTCATTTCAATAGAGAAAGGAAGCGCTGCAGGGAGACTCTAGACAGACACTTCCAACAGTAATGAATAGTCAATATATAGACTCTTAATCTATCATCTTTTATAGAGTCACTTAGAGTGCCCATAACGTAATCACGTTTGATAGGAAGAGACAGTGTAGTAGATGAGTCTATGAAAGTTTATGTCATACATTTTTGTGCTCATGTTCAATAGTTATTAGAATGTTTTAGAATTGTTTATTTTTTTAAGTCGCGGCAGTAAAAGAAAAATTTATTGTAGATTTTGTTTAAACTTTTTTCTTTAATTTTATATGACTCTTCCTAATATTACAACACATTGATTTTCTTTGTTATTATATGTAAAGATTATTTTGTAAATGCATTTCAACCAGTTGAGTTGTGAAGTTTTACTCAGAACACAAGGCTGAAACTAGTAAACACCCAGGACCATTGTATTATTATGAAATGTTTTTTATTGTCACATCCTTTATGTTTATAAAGTTCATGTCTGCTGATTGTGTGTCCACTAACTGATACATGATTCCAACGTATCTTCTATGAAAATGTAGAATATGTCACGTTTAGGTCTTTGAAGGGTTTAAATTCACTCCATTTATTTGATGCGCATCATGAAATCTCGATTGAATTGTGGTGTTTTGATCAGATTTAAGATCAAATTTGATGAGATTTTATATTGATATTGTCAGATTTGATATTTTTATTTTATATATTATTTGATTCTCCAACAAACGTGAAATATAATTTTAAAAAGTCCTTTTACCTCTTTATGATGCTTCCTCAGACAACAAAAGTGGCCAAATAGTTGGACCTAATGATTGGACCAAATAATTGAACCAAATGATTGATATTTATTCTATTCTCATTCTTACCGTTGTTCATTGCCTTTTTGTATGTTTAGAAAAGCTCTTCTATTATGGAGACTGTTTTACATTAACAAAAACAACTGGACAGTTCAGTCACAAATACTTATCATTCCCCAAATACTAGCTGGTAAGTTAATACCAGCATGGGCTTATCACTTCCGTTGCGTGTATCGCCAGATTTGAGCCACCGATCGCGTGTTTAAAAGGGCTTATGTTTTGCCCAGTAATTACTCATCGGGGACCACTCTCCCCATCATTTGGTGGGAGATAAGATTTATCTTCCCATGTCGACGGCCATCATGACGATGATCGTGTTACGGCCAAGGGGATGTTCAGACGTAGAGAGCGAAGGAGAGACGGGAAGGGAGCAGAACTAAGATAGTCGTCAACCTTTTCAATTACTCATTATCATTCGTGGGTAAACCTTAGTGGTTTTCGCTGATCAATTAATAAGGTCAGGCTAGATGAGTTCAATGACTAATACTTATGAAAACCTAATTATCTCTCTAGAATGTTCGATCTCGGCTTAATAAAGATTTCGACTTTCTACTTGATGAATGACTTTCTACGTCGAAATTGTAATACTTTTGTATCTTTTGGGTTACATTTCAATGGTGATGTCAGCATTATATATAGATATAGATATATATATATATATATATATATATATATATAGAGAGAGAGAGAGAGCTATGGCGAGAGAGAGAGAGAAGAGAGCTATGGCTCAATAGAGAGAGAGAGAGATGGATTTGATAACTATTTATGATTTGTTCCGTTACTTTAAGATTCGAACTGACTTAGCGGCTTGTCGGCGAAGCTGTTATCCGAATAACCGGATTTGACTGTATATACACCAATAGGAAAAGAATAGGCGGACCTACCTTTACACTATGCCATAGCTCTAAAACACGAACCTATATTATATATATATATATTCCTAAAAACATAATAGTATTAGCTATAAATAACGGACTTCTATATATACAACAGAACAGCATCATAAGTAGCAATACTTAAGGGGTCAATTTGTAAATATACATGTTCCTGTTGTTGATGATGTTTTTGTCTCTGTGGATATAAAGACATTGAACATAGTTCACGAAACAATATTGACTTGACTAACGATCTTTAGTTGAAAAAGAATTATTTTAGCATCTAGAGCTCCAACCCCCTTTTTTGTTTCTCTCTAATTTCTTAGTTATAATATACTTGGCCTTCACCCCCCCCCCCATCCACTGATCAAATCAATGGATGGACAAACCTTGGCTAGTTTCTCGCAAAGTGAACACATACTCTCTAGACCTGCACTATTTGTCCACAAGTTGAAATGAAGTTCTCTGAGAGATTGTTGATTCGAGAGTACTTCGTGACGTGCGGAGGGGGGAGGGGAGGAGGCTATGCACGTGATGGTGTGTTGTGGTATGTGATCGTGTGTGTGTGTACGTCTGTGTCAGTGTGGTTTCTTTACCGGAAAAATTTGGAGGGTCATCTGACAATTGAATTCCATTCCTCGCAACGATATTGGATGACCGTCTGTGACTGTCAGTACTGGAAGATGACCACGTGGTGGGCTTACAATAGCCTTCAGTGATCGGTGAGCCAAGAGGAACTTAGTCAGGTCTAGCCAAGTGTAAAATGTTTTGTCTGGAGTTCACAGAATAAAATGATTTGTAGAGGGAAATAACACGAAAAAAATCTGCTAAACATTTATTTTCAAACACACCTTTCCTATAACATTAATAATAATAATAATAATAACAATTTTTGCAGTAGTAGCGCCACCGACATATCGTATACGATGTCCATCGGAGGGGCAGTGGCTGAGTGGCAAAGCGCCTGGCTTCCGAAACGAGAGGCCCCCGATTGAAGACAGATTTTACATTTCGGATGTCATGGGCTCCCCTGAGTCCATCATGCCTTAATGGTTAATTGGGGAAAAGTAAAGGCCGTGGGTCAAAGAAGCAGATGACCTTTACATCATCTGCCCCATAGCTCGTAAGGTCTGAAAGGGGAACCACCATTATCTCACAATGTTAATTCTCGACAATGAGAGAAAAAAAAAACAAATGGCAAAGATCCGTTTCATAAACAGAGAGTCATTTTGTTAACTGATTCATCAATTATATACCCCACCATGATACCCCCTTAACGGGATGCCTGAGCTCTCCCTGGATGTACATACACTATTCTTATTGTAATTCAGAGTGCTGTACTGTCACATCATCAGGACATGTGTATGTAATAGCTGAGAAGTGTGAAGTAAATTAGAATAAATTAAAATAGTTTCCTTTAAAGAATCGCGATCGTGTATCCAGTGCCATGCCTGTGCCATAGAATTCAAGCCTTAAATTAAGAAAAATTATTTAGATAATTTAAAAAATCAGGGATTGAGTTATCTAAGTTTGTTTTTTTATTAACACCAATAATCGCAGGGCAAAGTGGCTACGCTCAAACATATAGTAACTAGCCTCGGGCACTGCAATTGTGTTTATATTATGACACTTCAAACATATTAAACATAAGCAGTGCGGCATTAATTATTATAGGAATATTATTTTTTAAATCTATATATAAACCCAAGCATTTATGTTATATAAACTTATTTTTAAATATAGACATTGAAAGAAATGTTTCTGTATAGAAGCTGCTAAATCTCAAAGCAGTAAAAAAATATAGAAATAAAATTTAAATACAGGCTAAGGTAATTTTAAAAAATTGTGTTGATTTTTATGAAATGATTGAATTTTTGTAAAGTCGGTTATACAGTATTTTCAAATAACAAACAAATATCACACGTATATCAATGTCATTGTTTATACGCTTATCTCATTCATATGCGCTCAAGCCCTGACACACACCCTCACATTTACCTAATCTCTCACTTGCTCTGGACCAAAAACACGAACATTAAACCTGTTATCACTTACCTTGCGCCTAGAACAACGAAACAAATTGGCACGGTTGAAACCGCAGCGGTTTGATTTCCCCGAAACGTTTTGTTTTTTATTGGCAATTTCGTCCCAATGTTTTAAAAGCCGACAAGCTGAAGACGTTTTGTAAGCGCGATTTCTTCGATGTTACTGACTACTGTAGGATTGATTTTAAAAAAAAAGAAAACATTTTTAAACTGCACCCAGTCCCCTACCCCCCCTACCCCTTCCCCCCCTCCTCGTAAAAAAATCAGGGTTACACCCATGCGTAAATCTATTCCGAGCATTTAAAATTCTAGTTTGGTGATATAGATCCGGACATGGTAGATTAAAAGACATTAGTCTAGAGAAATACTAGACCTAGATCTAGCTACAGATATGGTTTAAAAAAAAAGGATTAGATTATATTTAATATTGGAGGCGCGGTGGCTAAGCGGTAAACCATTGGCTTTTGAACCGGGGGTTCTGATTCGAATCCTGATGAAGACTGGGATTTTTAATGTCGGGATCTTTGAGTCCACCCAGCTCTAATTGGTACCTGACATAAGAGGGGACAAGAAAAGGCGTTTGGCCACATGGCACTCTCGTTAACCGTGGGTCACTGAAAGGGATGACCTTGACATCATCTGCCCTAGAGACCACAAGGTCTGAAAGGGGAACTATTAACTCTTCTATGTTATATTATAGATCCAGACTTAGAAAATAAAATATTGCGCATAATGTTTCTGAACATTGAATTGTTTCTTGCTTTCTTTTGTGAATGTGATCGGGAATTTCCACTGATGTGTCATCAAGATCTATATTGTCTAGAGCTCCTGACCGACTTGAATTTCAAAGTTATTATATTTTGAAAAAGTATAACGGTCAAATCAGATTTTTCCCTCTGTGGACAATAGGCTAGTATATTTTCCCCAAAGATATACTAAAACTTTCAAATTTCTAGGTAAAATCGTTAAAGGCGTTTTTGAGATCAGTGACCACTGTGTCCACCCACTTTTTTCTACTCATGAAGAATTAGCAAGCTAACTAAAGGAATCCATGGCCAAATAAACAATATATAGCCTTCGACCAAATAAAGGGGCCCAGCTGGTGGGTAATACTACTGGTACTGGTACAGTATATATGAAAGTACGATGAATTAAGGTCCATAATGATTTTTGTTCGCTAAATTAAAGACTAATTTCTAAGCATCAAAACAAAGACAAGTCACTCTACAATCTAAAGATATAAATGTATCAAGCTGCCTGGTCGTGTAAACTGTTGTTTGGTCGTCTCGATGGTCTCGGGTTCAAACCCTGGCCTCTGCCATCCCCAGTCGTCCTGCGGGAAGTTTGGACTAGAATGTAGATTATTTTCAACTTTGAAGGAACATGCGAAACATGTCAAACATTTTACAAAACATTTTGTACTCATTACATCGTACCTGAAACTTGAAACCATTAAAAAAAAAAACAACCAGAAAATATTTGTTAAATATTTTTTTTAAAAGACAAAGCTGATATAAAGTATAGTTGTATCAATGTTTGGCTCATGCATATAATTACATTTGTAATAGATCTAGACTTACAATTTAAAAAAAAAGCATTTATAAAAATAAAATTAAACATTCTCTCGTTCTGTTTTTATGTTGTGTTCTTATGATTCAGACAACGATGCATAAAGGAGACTAATTCAGCGTATACCACCACTTCAGTCAAGTACAATTTTTTCCCTTTGTTGAGATACCAAACAAAATAATTAATTGCCAATAGTTAACTAATTGTGTTTTTTTTAAATTGATTCTTGTGTTGTCAGGTAAAAGAAACAAGTCTGCAAAATTTCAGCTTGATCCGAAATTTAGTGTGGGAGAAATAACGTGTACAAACTTTTCACCAGATAGACAGAGTGAAAACCCTTATTCGATACCATTTAGCAAAACACTAAGAATAAAAAGTCAAAGGTTTGTAAGGATACTCTACACAGCTATTTGTTCCGTACAAGGTTTCCTGCTGCCGACATTTTCAGCCTCGCTTCAGCTTTTTTCTTTTTTTTGTTTTCATTGATTATCGCTTTCCATCAACCCCGCCAATTTTCTCTTCGCTTCCGGTGTCAGATGAAACTACATCTGTGACAAGTTTGTTTGGTTACAAGTAATGACTAGCGGGACACCGGCATGGAATTCTTCACTTCCTGAAGTTTAATTAAACAGAAAGTTTGTCACAGTCCTTCGAAGAGCAAAAAAAAATTGAAAACTATATTCAGTTGATAGAACTGAATTTGGAAGTGGAACTACATTCTATTTCACGTCTGCTTCAAACTCCAATCATTTTCCTTTTTTTAGACAACTTATACAACGTTTCACGTATGGGTTGAGTGTGGCCAGGAGCGTAGCAAGGCACAGGTGGCCCTGGGGTCAAGAATATGGTGGTCGGTACCCGGCCAGAAGGTCATAAAAACCCCGTTCCGTTGATGGCTCTTCTCAGGGGTCTGAGGGAGTGCTGTAAGCTCCGAAAGCCGTGTTTGTCCTTACCTCCCCCACCCTCCCATGACTTAAATTTGGAAAATTGTTTTTATATTTTCAAAATGACCGTTGTGGGGCCCCTAGTGGTTACAGGCCCGGGTGTTATGAAACCTTTCGAGTCATTGTTGCTATGCTACTGTGTAGGGCCTATTTAAGGGCTGTAGAAACGACTTTTGAGAATATCGTACACCGTTTGGACTAGACATTAGTATTGTGACTTTCTGAAGATTTCCCTTTTTTTTTTTGGAAGATGTCGTAAAGTATAATGTAGTGCCGGTGTACACCACTTGGGTGCCTCAGTAGTGCGATACGTCAAAAAATGCAAAGCAATTCATTAAAATTTAGCCTTCAGCCTTTTTGCATCTGTTATTAATATTGAAACGCTATCGAATCAACGTGTAATTCAAAACGCTCATAAGTTTCTGTTTGATCTAAATGTCTGAAATGTGGACACATTACCTTATGGTTATTTTGTGTGTCTGTGTATGTGTGTCTATGTTTGTGAGTGTGTGTCTATGTTTGAGGGTGTGTGTGTGTGTTTGTGTGTGTGTGTTGTCAAGGTCACGATTAAGAAAAGAATGACGAAATTATGAACTTTCTGTCATAATTTATGTTAAGTAGTCACGTGGGTGAGGTTTGAACGGGAGACGAGAGATTTGAAAGAGTAGCGACTTGTTTTTTTTGTCGAGAGATTTCGTTTGAACTACCATTTCCTACTATTATTACTAGATCTATATATGATTTTAAGTTGAAGCTGTGTATTGTGTTAATAAAAGATTCGTTTTAAAAAAAAAGTATTTGTAAATTTTTTAAAGTTCTACAATTAAAACTATTATACGCCTACATCGACTTAGTTGTACTAGCAATGGGACGCTACTATACAACGCCCAAGCATTAACGTTAATAATACTAATATTGCTATTTAACTCTTTTTAATTGAATTCAATATTGTGACAATACTACTACTACAACTAATAATAATGATAATAATAATCTTTATTATCCATTATGGGTGTAATAATTGTTTCGTCTATAACAATAATACATAAACACTAAACCATACTTTAAATATAGAAAAACAAAACCTAATGAAAGACTCAGAAAGACACAAAGATACAGTTACATTTCGTATTCCATACGCTAGAACGCATTCATACAAGTGCTCCTTCTTTTCCAGTGCCATAAGAGATTGGAATGGGTTGTAAGAATCAGGCTGGTAAACCAACGACTTAGAAGAGTTTAGGTCATTGATTAACATGCATGACTAGATTGACACATGAAGTGCGTAGGGCGTATTTATCTTCCTTTCTTTTGTAAAGTCACGTCTGAAATATGTAAGAAGATAAGAATTTTTTTTTATTGAATGCACACAGCGGATATTTGTGTTCATTGAATGCACACAGCGGATATTTTTTTTAATTGAATGCTCACAGCGGATTTTTTTTTTAATTGAATGCACACAGCGGATATTTTTTTTTATTGAATGCACACAGCGGATATTTTGTTTTATTGAATGTACACAGCGGATATTTTTTTTAATTGAATGCACACAGCGGATATTTTTTTTAATTGAATGCTCACAGCGGATATTTTTTTTAATTGAATGCACACAGTGGATATTTTTGTTCATTGAATGCACACAGCGGATATTTTTTTTAATTGAATGCACACAGTGGATATTTTTGTTCATTGAATGCACACAGCGGATATTTTTTTTAATTGAATGCACACAGTGGATATTTTTGTTCATTGAATGCACACAGCGGATATTTTTTTTAATTGAATGCACACAGCGGATATTTTTTTTAATTGAATGCACACAGTGGATATTTTTTTTTAATTGAATGCTCACAGCGGATATTTTTTTTTATTGAATGCACATAGCGGATTTTTTTTTTATTGAATGCACACAGCGGATATTTTTTTTAATTGAATGCACACAGCGGATTTTTTTTTTAATTGAATGCACACAGCGGATATTTTTGTTCATTGAATGCACACAGCGGATATTTTTTTTTTATTGAATGCACACAGCGGATATTTTTTTTTATTGAATACACACAGCGGATATTTTTTTTTATTGAATACACACAGCGGATATTTTTTTTTATTGAATACACACAGCGGATATTTTTTTTTATTGAATACACACAGCGGATATTTTTTTTATTGAATACACACAGCGGATATTTTTTTTATTGAATACACACAGCGGGTATTTATTAAAATTAGTTAGTGCTAGAGTTGGAAATCGTATGAAGTTAGAATCAATCCAGTCTCTAAAAGTTGTCAGTACAATATATTTTCATCCTATACTTCCCTTAGTTGAATGATTGTTTTGAGACTATTTGTTTAGCATGACACCTCATTTTATTTCTATTTCGCTTCCTAGAAAGAGTGCAAATATTTATGAACCAACACAATCTTATGATGAAAATCAAGAGGTCTGTTTGCTTGGAGAGATCGTCTTGAGCAAATACATTTTTAAAAAAATACATCTAGTTTAAATCTACATACAAAGGGCAATCAATCTCTCCTTCCTATGTAATTATGGCTCTGCAGTAATCTCCCTCTACTCCAGATGAATATAAAAAAAAAAGACATCTTTTACAGAAGACCGTGCAAATATGGAGGCTAGATCTTATTTCAAACAAACGGGTCAGTTCCTGGCTGCCGCGATTGTTTGGGAGGAGGGGTGGGGGTGACAGAAAGAATGGATAACAAATACAATCATTGAATTTCAATAGCAGTGTGAGTCCTTTCACTTAACATGTGAAGACGTTTTCTTTGTCCTTCTCTCACTCCCCCCCCCGTCTCTCTCTTTATCTACGCCAATTTCTTTCTTTTTTTCTCCATCTCTTCCTCTCTATTTCTTTCCTCTCTCTTTCTCTCCCTTTATCTCTCTTTTTGTTTCTTTCTTTCTCTCTGTCTATCCCTTTTTTAATCTTTTCCACCCTCTCTCTCTCTCTCTCTCTTCCATTCTCGACCCTCTCTCTTTTTCTTTACCCCCCCCTCTCTCTCTTTCTCTTTACCCCCTCCCTATCTCCGCTCTGTCTCTGTTTCACTGTTTGTTGTATCTTGTCCTTTCACTCTCTATGTCTTTCTTGAGAACAAACACACAAACAGTGAAACATCCACACTTTCAAACCATTCAAACATCCGTCTCTCTGTCTGTCTGTCTGTCTGCTTGTCGCCCTGTGTCATTAATCAATTTAAATCACACGATATAATTACCCTTTTATATACGCCCCTGTGTAACCAGATCTTTCGCAGCCTAGATTATTTACTTTCATATCCATAATATTTGTCAATATTTGTTCTATGTCAGTGTGTTCAGCTCTCTCTTTATACATCCATTTATCTTTCTGCTGGTGCCGTTTTTCTGTTCATCTAAAACAGTCTAACACACTTCCATTCGTATACACACTTTCTATTTATGTTTCCTCATTCATTTACACATACACATCTTTTCTCTTTTCCATAAGACTAAATCAATCAACATTCATTTCTCATAGCTTGCTAGTAGATCTCCATTATCTGTCAGTCAATCAATCTCACAACTTTGCTGATGTATGTTCAATCTTTGATCAATTTTATTTTATAACAGAATAACCACATACCACAGAAACACATTCTATCACAAAAAACAAACTGAGAACCCATGAAAACTTGACTCTAGACCTATAGGCACACAAAACTACTGAGAGTCTGCAAACGAAATGTCCTAAGTATCATTATTGACGAACAAATAACTTCTGTGAAGCATTTTTTTTTTGCTGCAGGCAATTAATGTCAACTAAGACACAAAGATAAAGGAAGAGTTCTTTTTCCATATGCTAGGAGAAATTCACACAAGTCTCTTTCCTAGTGTCATTACTTGAGCTATTTCAGTTTATTGAATCTTTCTTCCCTGTATGAAGTTGTCTTTATAAAATTATCTCACAATTTCGTGTGACTATCTCAACAGTTCATTCAAAAGTAGATCTACTCTGTTTTATTGCTGTGAATTTGGTCGTAGCCTATTTGCTATTTCCTCCATACTAAAAAGTATTTAGTGCTACAAACAAAAGACCTTTGATGGTGCCTTAAAAGTTATCGTATTCCTTTTGAAATACATACGAGGCGAGGTTGCTTAGTGGTAAACGCCTAGCTCACGAACCGGGGTATGGGTTCGAATCCTGGTCTCCACCCAGCTCTAAAGAGTACCTGACAGTTGAGAAAAATAAAGGCTGGCCGCATGACACCCTCGTGAACGGTGGGCCACAGAAACAGATGACCCTATAGATCGCAAGGTCTGAAATGGGAACTTCTTAACTTTTTCTCTCTGTCATTATTTTCCTCGTCTCCATAGAGTTATTCATTTTGCTCATGTCTAGTGTCACTCTCCTATTGTGATCAAACGTTCATAAACTTGTGTGTTTGTTCTCAGAAAATGTTCTATATTTGGTATCGAGTTCTAGGGGAACGCATTCTCTTTTTTACACAACATAAATTAAAGTTTATAAATCCAAAAATCAATTTAGTTTAATAAATACAAATCAACGTTGGCGTCGTCAAAGTAGGAGAGAAAGAGTTAAAGTACATAGCGCTTCCTGTTTCTGGACAACGAATAATAAAAGGTAGCTATTTATAGATATGTGCCGTAGACGCTTATCTCCAATCTTAGGACATCTTTACATTCATTACTGCACGTCTGTCAACGATGATGTTAAATCTAAGCTAACAGACACAAAGAACTCCTTTGTTCCCTCGGTTAGATATTGTTATCTGTAATGCACAAATAGTAAAACACATTTCCTAACGGATAATCAAGACCATTATCATTATTACTTCAAACATGAATTAATATACCAGGGACGAGATTCGTTAGAGAGAAACAAAATTCTTCGTAGTCCCTTTAACAGTGTCAACTCTGGAATTTTCTGGTGATGTTGTAGGTCTGCAGGATCCTCTTCTTATGAATGCTGGGGACTTGGAATGTGCGGAAGCAAGGTTGAGTCAATTGAACACATAATGGCAGGATGTTCAGCTCATTATTATTATGTATTTTTAACAGACTTTGGTTATTGATATCATCCCTGTCTCCTTATAGACATAAAAAAAATCCTTTAGAGAAACTGTCATCTAGCCAAAGTTGACGGACAAACAAAAAGGGAACTTGTCTTTATTTCACATCACTCAAAACAAAAATTAAACATTAGGTAAAAGTAAAATTAGTCCTTTCAGACCTTTTCATCTATGGGGACAGATGACGCAAAGGTTATATGTCTCTATGGCCTACGGTTAACGACGGTGTCATATAGCCAGCATACCGCTATTACCTCTCCAAACGTATGTCGGATAGACTCAGGGGCGTCCTAAAAATCTCGAAATACAAAATGACAGTCTTCACCGGGACTCGAACACCAGAACCACCCGGGACGGAAGCCAAGCACTTTACTGCTGATCCATCACGACCACATATTTCAAACTAGCAATATTGTTTCCCCTTTTGACTACGTACTTCAGCAAGAGGCCATCTAAGGGCATTAATTTGAGTTCATCGATTCACTCTCTCCACTAGAGCAGAATCAGCTAGGGATTAAATCTTTTAAGTATCCTTGAACTTTAGGGGATAAGGTTGAGGATAACACGAATCAATGTTTCATTCTTTCCGAATCAATGTTTCATTCTTTCCGAATCAATGTTTCATTCTTTTCGAATCAATGTTTCATTCTTTCAGGGATCAACATCTCATTCTCTTCAAACGTTTTCCACCAACACCACCACCACAGCCACCACCACTTTTGCTGCTTGATTCAGTTGCACGCGTTTCTTGTTGATGTCATCTAGCCTTGTGGAGTCCTACATCCATTTCTTCTTTAAGGTGTAATCGCTAATTAAATTATCAAATGTTTCTTTTATCTTGAGATTTAATTAAGCTGGTCTTTAGCTAAAAAAAAAGGGGGGGAGGGGGGAATTTATCTTTCTTTCAAAACAAAAAAAAAATTCCCTTTGCGATCTATAAAGCAGATGATGTTGAAGCCATCTGATTCTCTTCACATGTGACACTATCTTTAATAGATATACTTCTTTAAAAAAAAACTATCACACTCGTTAGAAAGGAGGTAATGGAGACTCGCTGACAGTCCTAGGAAAGAAGTATGTACCTTTGAAATCTTTGTTAATAAAACGAAAAGCTCAAAAAGATCATTTCCCCTATTCAGTGTTGTAATCTTTATCTGTTGAATACCTTAACACAGTTCTTTTATGTTTCCTACACTTTTTGTTTGTCTTGGAGTCACTTCACGCTATTTCAGCCATTGTTTATAATTTATTATTCTCTATTCGTTACCCAGTTCATCCAGTGGCGTAGCTAGGATGGGAGGAAAGGTAGTACAAATTTGAAAATCGCCCTAAAATGAGTGTCCAAAATTTTTTTTTACATTATAAATAAGCCAATGTCATGTTATCTTTGCTATTCATGTAAATTAGTGACCATGTTGCAAGTGTTCCACTCATAAAATTATTTGTTTAGAAAGTACATTATCTCATGTCATGTTGTCGAAATGCAGGAGCCCATAGAGAGGCCAGACCCTTCATCTGTTTAAAAGCTTGTTATGTGTACGTTTTAGTTAACTGTACATTAAAACGATAGTGTCAGGGAATCAAGTCAAAAACAATTTCAATATTTATGAATTTTAAACGTTTGATAAAATACAAGATGAAACATTTTTATATGGAAGCCTTTGATGTCAAAACAACACATAAACAAGCAAAATAAAACAAAATATTTTTCTTTTTAAATCAAAGCTTATATTAATCGTGATTGTGTCAATTAGTTTGGATAATCATGGAATTTAATTTGTAATAAAGGTAGACTAATAATAATGAATCTGTGCGATTAGACAAATTAGTTACCAGTTGCTTTTGTTTAGCGCAATTTCATGCTTTTAGTTGTTGTTTTTTTCAATGCGCTATGATCCTGTCACGTGTCTTGAACAGTTGGGGAAAGGGATTGAGTGGGGAGAAAGAAGGTGGGGGGGTATCTGGGTGAACGTGATCGTGATCGCTTTGTAAATGCATTAAAAAAAAAAGTTGTACGACTTGAACTCGAAGCTAACCACTGTGCCAAAGAATAGCATATGAAAATAGAAAGATTTTTATAGTGATCTTTAATTATTAGCAAACCTTAACCTACGATCTAATTCTCTTTTCAGAGTATAAAGGGGACTAACTCATTTTATACCACCACATCTTTCAATTACAATTTCTTTCCTTTATTAGATATCAAACAAAATAATTAATTAGTGAATTCTTTTTTTTTTATTGATTCTTGTTTTGTCAGGTATAACAAATAATTGTGCAAATATTTCAACTTTATTCGAGATTGGGCTTGGGAGAAATAGCTTGTATAAAAAACTGTACCAGACAGACGGAGTGAGTTGATATTTGCTTTTTTTTTTAAATTAGTTAATGTTTTATATTTAAAATTCTAACACGTGACCAGCTAAACACAGTAGACGCATGCTGGGTTGTGGTCATAAATACGTCTGAGGATAAATTGAAATCCTTTAAATCGAGAAATTTTTTTGTGATGTTTGAATTTTTTTTTTACTCAGCATAGATCTACCTGATGTGAAAACTGAAACACAAAACTCGGCCTCGTTTGAACTGAAACCAGATAGCGATCCAATTAACTAAAACAAAATGGCTGCCGTTACTTTGTTAATTCTGACAGTCAATTGGATACAGACGTATAAATGTGGATCAATGAAGGAAAAAATGATATACTTTGATGTTGTGTTCTCATTACGAGTGGCATCTGTGTGTTAGAGTCATCTCCAAGTTCTCCAAAGTGAGCAGTTTAGCTGTTAAAACTTCCTAATGTAACGTGTTAGAATTACACTTGTTTTAAATCTAGTTAGGGATAGACTTGTTTTAACTCTAGTTAGGGTTAGTTTTGTTTTAACTATGGTTAGGGTTAGACTTGTTTTAACTCTAGTTAGGGTTAGACTTGGTTTAACTCAAGTTAGAATTAGACTTGGTTTAACTCAAGTTAGAATTAGACTTGGTTTAACTCTAGTTAGGGTTAGACTTGGTTTAACTCAAGTTAGAATTAGACTTGGTTTAACTCAAGTTAGAATTAGACTTGGTTTAACTCAAGTTAGAATTAGACTTGGTTTAACTCAAGTTAGAATTAGACTTGGTTTAACTCAAGTTAGAATTAGACTTGGTTTAACTCAAGTTAGAATTAGACTTGGTTTAACTCAAGTTAGAATTAGACTTGGTTTAACTCAAATTAGAATTAGACTTGGTTTAACTCAAATTAGAATTAGACTTGGTTTAACTCAAGTTAGAATTAGACTTGGTTTAACTCAAGTTAGAATTAGACTTGGTTTAACTCAAGTTAGAATTAGACTTGGTTTAACTCAAGTTAGAATTAGACTTGGTTTAACTCAAATTAGAATTAGACTTGGTTTAACTCAAATTAGAATTAGACTTGGTTTAACTCAAGTTAGAATTAGACTTGGTTTAACTCAAGTTAGAATTAGACTTGGTTTAACTCAAGTTAGAATTAGACTTGGTTTAACTCAAATTAGAATTAGACTTGGTTTAACTCAAGTTAGAATTAGACTTGGTTTAACTCAAGTTAGAATTAGACTTGGTTTAACTCAAATTAGAATTAGACTTGGTTTAACTCAAGTTAGAATTAGACTTGGTTTAACTCAAATTAGAATTAGACTTGGTTTAACTCAAGTTAGAATTAGACTTGGTTTAACTCAAGTTAGAATTAGACTTGGTTTAACTCAAGTTAGAATTAGACTTGGTTTAACTCAAGTTAGAATTAGACTTGGTTTAACTCATGTTAGAATTAGACTTGGTTTAACTCTAGTTAGGGTTAGACTTGGTTTAACTCAAGTTAGAGTTAGACTTGGTTTAACTCAAGTTAGAATTAGACTTGGTTTAACTCAAGTTAGAATTAGACTTGGTTTAACTCAAGTTAGAATTAGACTTGGTTTAACTCAAGTTAGAATTAGACTTGGTTTAACTCAAGTTAGAATTAGACTTGGTTTAACTCAAGTTAGAATTAGACTTGGTTTAACTCAAGTTAGAATTAGACTTGGTTTAACTCAAGTTAGAATTAGACTTGGTTTAACTCAAGTTAGAAATAGGATTGGTTTATCTCAAGTTAGAATTAGACTTGGTTTAACTCAAGTTAGAATTAGACTTGGTTTAACTCAAGTTAGAATTAGACTTGGTTTAACTCAAGTTAGAATTAGACTTGGTTTAACTCAAGTTAGAAATAGGATTGGTTTATCTCAAGTTAGAATTAGACTTGGTTTAACTCAAATTAGAATTAGACTTGGTTTAACTCAAGTTAGAATTAGACTTGGTTTAACTCAAGTTAGAATTAGATCAATAGTGTATCGTTGCACTCAGGTTTGGTTTGTTGAAGTGAGGGGGTGTGTGTGAGAGAGAGACAGAGAGTGTGCGTGTTTGTTTGTGAATGTGAAGGTGTATTTCAGTACAGAGAAAATTAAATTGACTGCATGAAATTTTAATGATTTTTTTTTATTCCGCCTCAAGGTTCAAACTTTAAAAAAAAATATCTCCAATACATTGGCCCTGGACCAGATGGTTTGTTTTTATCCATTGTTTGTTTTTATCCATTGGTCCTGGAACATTTTGTTTGTTTTTATCCATTGGTCCTTGAACTTTTTGTTTGTTTTTATCCATTGGTCCTGGAACATTTTGTTTGTTTTTATCCATTGTTGTTTTTATCCATTGTTTGTTTTTATCCATTGGTCCTGGAACATTTTGTTTGTTTTTAGCCATTGTTTGTTTTTATCCATTGATGTTTTTATCCATTGTTTGTTTTTATCCATTGTTTGTTTTTATCCATTGTTTGTTCTAATCCATTGTTTGTTTTTATCCATTGTTTGTTTTTATCCATTGGTCCTGGAACATTTTGTTTGTTTTTAGCCATTGTTTGTTTTTATCCATTGTTGTTTTTATCCATTGTTTGTTTTTATCCATTGTTTGTTTTTATCCATTGTTTTTTTTATAATCCTTTGTATGTTTTATCCATTGTTAGTTTTTATCCATTGGTCCTGGAACATTTTGTTTGTTTTTATCCATTGTTGTTTTTATCCATTGTTTGTTTTTATCCATTGTTTATTTTTCTCGATTGTTTGTTTTTATCCATTGTTTGTTTTTATCCACTGTTTGTTTTTAACCATTGGTCCTGGAACATTTTGTTTGTTTTTATCCATTGGTCCTGGAACATTTTGTTTGTTTTTATCCATTGGTTTTGGAACATATTGTTTGTTTTTATACATTGTTTGTTTTTATCCATTGTTTGTTTTTATCCATTGGTCCTGGAACATTTTGTTTGTTTTTATCCATTGTTTGTTTTTATCCATAGTTTTTTTTTTTATTTATTGGTCCTGGAACTTTTTGTTTCTTTTTATCCATTGGTTCTGGAAAATATTGTTTGTTTTTATCCATTGGTCTGGAACATTTTGTTTGTTTTTATCCATTGGTCCTGGAACATTTTGTTTGTTTTTATCCATTGTTTGTTTTTAGCCATTGGTCCTGGAACATTTTGTTTGTTTTTAGCCATTGTTTGTTTTTATCCATTGGTCCTGGAACATTTTGTTTGTTTTTATCCATTGGTCTTGGAACATTTTATTTGTTTTTATCCATTGGTCCTGGAACATTTTGTTTGTTTTTATCCATTGTTAGTTTTTAACCACTTACCCTGGATCAGATTTTTTTATTCATAGGTCCTAACCAGATTGTTTTTTGATTGTATCTAGTGGCCTAAGACCAGATTGTTTGTCCGCATCCATTGGCCCTGAACCAGAGTGATTGTTAGCATCCAAATAAATGTTGACAATAGCTTCGTAAATCGAAAATATGAGATTGTGTTTTACAAACATGTTCAAAACATAGGCCTTGATGACCTTATACAGCCTTCGAAGTGCATGTTTAAAACATAGGTCTTGATGACCTCATACAGCCTTTAAAGTGTATGTTGATAGCAGAGAATTTGATGACCTCATACAACCCATGGTGTGAATGTTGAAAACTTAACATTAATGACTACAAACGATTTATGGATGTGGATTTATATCTCTAGTTTAATTATCGGTTTCATGACAAAGCATAAAACAATGGATTTGCTGTTTGGTGTTTCTATAGCTAGTGGTTTTTCTAACGTAAAATAAAATTTTAAAAATGCTTATAGCATGCTCAGGGCGCTTTGGTCCAATCTCAGTTGTGGACCAGTGGGGGAGGGGGTATCTAGGAGAAGGTTTTTCCGTGCTGCCTTCAGGCGCTTAGTAAACACAACTCTGCCCGAGTCGGGTGTCGAGCTTCAAGCCCCCAAGCCAACCCAAGTTCAAGCGCACTTAGCCTCTCGACCACGCTTCCCACAGTATATTCTGCCGTTTTTTTTTCTGTATATTGACTATGCTCAAGCTTTATGGAAATAATACTCATTATATACTAATTCTAATGCTAAGACTAATTCTATAATACATTCAACAGTTTTAAAATTCTGCTCAGATTTACTGTAGACCACATTTTGCCTGGAATTGGTCAACACGATGTGGCTAAAGTCACGTGATAAGACAACGGACACCGAGTTTTGTTCAAGAATGTAGTTGCATCCAAGACCGGAAGTTGTTCCGGAGACCACTGTTATGGAGTGTGTGTGTGTGTGTGTGTGTTTTCACGGTGATGATGAAGAAAGAGAGCATTCATTTTCTGAACACGGAGAATGATGAAATCACGAAAGGGTCTTTCATAATTTATGCTAAGAACTGCAGACGATCTAGAGACATGGAAGAGTAAAAACGTGTTTTTGTTGTTAGATTTTGTTTCTATAATACGCATACATCGGTTCAGTTGTACTAGCTGTTTGGAGCTACAAGCCAACGACTGACCAACAACAACCACGCCGTACGGCAATCTGCTGGCTGCATTATCACCCCACTTAAAGCAAGCTCAGAAACAAGTTTTATCAGAAGATTCATACTTTGCTTTTACCAGTGTTCAGACTTAATAAAAAGTACATATTTGTCAGCACTGTAGAATCAAATTTTAAGTTCTTTCTCTTGTAGCTCTGAGTAATTTTATATATATTTAGTTGGCCAGTGTCATCTTTCATTATGGTGTCATAGAGAAAGTTAAGTTTGTTCTACTTATGTTCAAATCTCGCCCAATCTTTTCCTTTGTTTAAGGTTTCTTTACATCGCCTCCACATTTTTAGATATCACTCTCTCTCTCTTTTTTTTTTGTTTTTACTGAGCTAAGTATTATTAAAACATAATTAAACGTACATATTTGTCAGCACTGTAGAATCTAATTTCTAAGTTCTTTCCAAAGTTCCATAGTTCTTTCCATAGCATGAGCCTAAACAAAAAAACGAAAATCTTGCTGATACATACTTCGCTTGGCCATCCTTTCATAACTCAACTTTGACCACTATATATTTGCTGGCTCAACTTTGACCAGCTATTAGACACCAAGAAAATGGAATTAAAAAACTATTAGCCAACACCAAACCAAATAAAGCGTCTGGACCTGATGGTATTCCAGCTAGATTACTCAAAGAACTAAGCAATGAGCTAGCCCCAGTGTTCAAAATACTCTTTCAGGCATCGCTTAACCAGGGCAGAGTACCAAAGGACTGGAAAGAAGCTAATGTCACCCCCCTATTCAAAAAAGGAGAAAAATCTGATCCAGGAAACTACAGACCAGTATCACTTACCAGCATCACATGTAAAATACTAGAACACATAATATGTAGCAACATCATAAACCACTTAGACAAACATAATGTCCTCACCCCATACCAACATGGCTTTAGGAAATATAGATCATGTGAAACACAACTAATAGGACTAATTGATGATTTCTCAAAAGGTTTAGATAATAGTGAACAAATAGATGCTATCTTACTAGACTTTTCCAAGGCTTTTGACAAAGTTCACCACCATAGTTTGCTTAAAAAATTAAAATATTTCGGCATTAACGGTCCACTGCATCAGTGGATTAAAGATTTTCTGATAGGGAGAGAACAAACTGTAATAATAAATGGCTCTAAATCAACACCAATAACAGTAAACTCAGGTGTACCTCAAGGAACAGTCTTGGGTCCACTACTATTTTTAATTTACATAAATGATTTACCAAATTGCATTAGTTCAGGAACAAAAGTCAGATTATTTGCAGACGACTGCATAATATATAGAACAATAAAAACAAAACAAGACACAGATATTTTACAAAGAGAATTAGATGAATTACAGAAATGGGAATCAAATTGGAGCATGTCTTTCCACCCAGAAAAATGTCAGTTGTTAAGAGTAACAAAAAAACTAAAACAAATTAATTCCACTTATCTTATTCATGGCAAACCAGTAACACAGACTAAAAACTCAAAATACCTAGGTGTTATAATAAATGAAAAACTGTCATGGAATCCACATATTGATGAAACTATAAAAAAATCCAACAAAGCATTAGGGTTTATTAAAAGAAATTTCTATAAATCAAATAAGAACATAAAACTAAAATGTTATTTAACCTTGGTTAGGCCAATAATAGAATATGCATCCACCGTGTGGGACCCCTCAACTCAAGAAAACATTAAGAAACTGGAACAAACACAAAATAGAGCAGTGAGATTCATAACAAACGAATATTCACATTTGACTAGGGTAACACCATTAGTAAAATCACTAAATTTAGAAAGCCTTCAGGACAGAAGACTCAAAAGTAAAGTAGCAATTATACATAAAACACTGAACCATAATCTTCAAATACAAAAACAAAATTTAATAAAATACTCTGAAAGACACAAAAATAAAGGCACATTCCTCGTCCCATATGCTAGGACAAATTTGTACAAATACTCCTTCTTCCCTAGTGCTATTAGAGCATGGAATGGGTTGCCTGAGCTAGCCAGAAAAACCAGTGACTTGGCAGAATTTAAGTCATTGGTTAATATGCATGACTAAATGCATGACGCGTAGGACGTAATCATCTTCTTTTTTGAAGTAACGTCTGTATTATATAAGATAAGATAAGACAGATATCGACAATGACAACGAATGGCGAGACAATGTGTCGGAGAGTACAACGTAAGAAATAGTAGCAGACGACCGAAACAGGAAGTAGACTGACAGTCTCGTTGTTTATCGCGTTAAAAATGAAAACTTTGATATCGATCTCACTTCCTCCCTCTCTCACGAGAAAAAAATCTTCATTAGTATCGCCCTAGGCACGGGTATCGCAAATTGATTTAGTTGACACACTTGTAGGATATCTCCCTTGAACGATTCTTTCTTTTTAAACTGTCCCAGTACATTATCTTGAGTACTCCTATGACCTCAAGTATCGACACTATTAAAAAAAAAGATGCTTGTACCGAATACCGAATACGCTTAACTTTCAAACTTTAATATTCTTAAGATTACTGCCATTTCAAATATTAAAATTATACAGTGACAGTCTAGTATTGAGACAACTTGAACAGTCTGTAGACGAGAGGCTCAGATAAGAGCAGGCTTCCGAAGAGGCAGATCATGTTCGGAGAAGCTCTTCGCTCTACAAAATATCAGGGATCCCAAGGCCGCGGTCTATTTGAACAAGCCAAGCTATTGGAGCTGAGACAAACACCTACTTAACATGGAAGTCGTCTGCCAAAATCGAGAAAAGACTAAATGTGGCTCAGCAAAAATGGCTAAGACGAAATTTAGGTGTCAGTTCCACAGATTTGGTCTCAAACAAAGAAATCCTATGCCGAACTGGGACTCAACCATTTAATTAGGTTGTGACCGACCGTCGCATAAGGTTTTTGGAATATGTCCTCCGACAGAATAAATTACACATGTCAACAGCTTCAATGGCATGGAGGATGCCAACAGCTTCAATGACATGGAAGATGCCAACAGCTTCAATGACATGAAGGATGCCAACAGCTTCAATGGCATGGAGACCAATACGAGGTAATCGCAAACATGGACGTCTTCATATTTATCCACTGTCATGGACTACCTCAGAGCAGTGGACACCAGGTGGAAATAGGTTTCAGACATTGTCAGTGACAGAATTTTGTGGAGACAGCTTGCCAACCAATGCGACGAGGTCTAAGTAAGTCTAATATTATACCTTTACGTAGGTAGGGAAGAGTTAATTTATATCTTTCTGCCTTACCATCATTTTGAATGTAGGTAAAATTGTGGTTGTTAGTCGATAGTTCTTCATAACTCCTGATAGTCGTGCTGAAAATATCGAAATCTGCCTTTTTATCTAAATTGCTTACCAAACAGCAGACCAACGTGCGGTAGGCACTTCCTCTGAGTTTGTGTAAAACACAAACTCTCTTTGTTATTTTGTATCTTTTATGTTGAGAAGTCTTTGAAATATTCTATATAATAGAGTCCTGTTTTGGTGTGAGAGAGGAGGGAATTTCTACAAGACATCTATAACAAATCTATAGTAGTCGTTTCTTTTGTACCTTCACAAACCTTATATTAACTCACTCAGTCTGTTTGATCACATGTTGGTTCACGTTATTTCTCCGACACCCAATCTCGGATTAAGCTGAACTTTTGCACAATTATTTCTTTTACCTGACAACACAAGAAACAATAATATAAAAAAAGCACATCTTCATCTATCCTTTAATCTGTTGGACCGTTGGGACACCATTCAAGAACTGTCAACCGTCTTTCTCCATTTCTCTATGTTCTTTGCATTGGATACAATTTCATTCACAGACACGCCTGTGTCCATTCTTTGATGTTGTCTTCCTCTCTGTCCTCTTCTTGCTGAGGCATAAAGGATACTGGAAAAGGGTAGTGCCATGGACGGTCAGGCAGCCGCAACCCTGGCGGACGAGCTTACTGGTTCCCTTTCTAACCCCTAAATCTCTCATATGTGGCTCCTGGCGCTATGCCCTGCTACACAGCTGGCGGACTAAACCATGTAAGGGGGAAGGGGGGGTGATAACATGGCACCACTGGACGAAAGGCCTTCCTGACCAAGGTCACCGGCCAGGTTGGTAGAGTCTCAAGATGGACTACAACGGCCTCATGATCAGGACCAAGGCAAACCATCTAATTGGAGGTACTCGGCTGTGGAAAAGTATGGATAGGTAATGCGAGTATCTGGCCCGTGTTACACCGCATTCGATCATGTAAATAAATAGGTGAAGAAAAAAGAACATATATTTTTTAATTATATACAAGATTTATTCGTCTTTCATAAGAAATAAAAATTTTGAAACATTTTCCAGAAGGGGGGGGGGGGTAGAGCGAATTAATTTTTTTTGTTGGCGGTGGACGGTGTTACAGACCCAAGTTTGAGAACCGCGTATATATGTATGTTAGTTTTAAGATAGCGTATAGAGTAAGGTGTGCAGGTACGTAGGTCAACAAGTAGGTAGATAGGTGAAGACTTGTTGTAGATGCTAAATGTGGACGGGTTCTGTACAGAATGGCTGTGATGGAGATATCGACCTAGAAATCATGTCCCGAGGTGGCACTTGCTAATCAGACTTAATGATGTAACAGTGCAAGACATTCAACATCAGTAGCACTTTAGAGACAGACAGTGTGAGACAGGAATTAGCTTCAACATCAGTAGCACTTTAGAAATAGACAGTGTGAGACATTCAACATCGGTAGCACTTTAGAAACAGACAGTGTGAGACATTCAACATCAGTAGCACTTGAGAGACAGACAGTGTGAGACAGGAATTAGCTTCAACATCAGTAGCACTTTAGAAAAAGACAGTGTGAGACATTCAACATCAGTAGCACTTTAGAAACAGACAGTGTGAGACAGGAATTAGCTTCAACATCGGTAGCACTTTAGAAACAGACAGTGTGAGACAGGAATTAGCTTCAACATCGGTAGCACTTTAGAAACAGACAGTGTGAGACATTCAACATCAGTAGCACTTTAGAAATAGACAGTGTGAGACAGGAATTAGCTTCAACATCAGTAGCACTTTTGAAACAGACAGTGTGAGACATTCAACATCAGTAGCACTTGAGAGACAGACAGTGTGAGACAGGAATTAGCTTCAACATCAGTAGCACTTTTGAAACAGTGTGAGACATTCAACATCAGTAGCACTTGAGAGACAGACAGTGTGAGACAGGTATTAGCTTCAAGATCAGTAGCACTTTAGAAACAGACAGTGTGAGACATTCAACATCAGTAGCACTTTAGAAACAGATAGTGTGAGACAGGAATTAGCTTCAACATCGGTAGCACTTTAGAAACAGACAGTGTGAGACAGGAATTAGCTTCAACATCAGTAGCACTTTAGAGACAGACAGTGTGAGACATTCAACATCAGTAGCACTTTAGAAACAGACCGTGACCTGTTGGCCTGCAGTGTTCCGTTGCTTATAAGGTGAACATTAATGTTCAAAGCGATACGCAGACAGTCTCGTGTAACAAATTAATCAAATGAAACCGCTTAAAAGCACGATCAAATTACTATTTCAGATTAAGTTTGATTATTGAACAAGCAAAATATTTTTTATAAAACTAAGCTCAAATAAGGGAAAGAACTGCACATGTACAGCCATATATCTCAATACTGTTAGAAGCTTACACGCTGTGTCTTATGCGGATGGATCAAACGAATATTGTCAAACCTTTCCATTTCGTGTCATAACAATATTGTGGGATTTATTTCCCCTTTTCTATAACAAACATAATTAATTATATTAATTGTTTAATTTGTTGATTGATGCATGTTTTGTACAAAGCTTCAATTTGATTCGAGAATGGGAAGTGGGAGAGATAACGTGCACAAACTTTGTACCAGACAGACAGACAGACGGAGTGAGTTGACATAAGCTTTGAAAAAACATTGTCAACTAAGAAAACGAGCAGGCGACAATTTTGTCTTAATTGGATAATATCTTTATGGCTGGCAGTTGGGGGAGGGGGGGGGGCGACCAATAAGCTGTCTAACAAGGCAACAGAAGGACGTCTGGAGTGCGCTGTATTACTCACCGGAATGTCAGCATGACCCGATAAAAGAGTCAAAATCTTGTTGTCAGGATGTGACCGTGTAGAGTCAAAAACACATCATTGTTTACAGTTCTTTCTCATTGTGTTAGGCCACTTTATCATGAACTCTATAGCGTTATGATCACGTGATCTCCAGAACGATAGGGGGTCACACAATAGTGACTTTGCATGGCGTCAAGATGTCACGGTATAGGAAGCAATCAAGGTGTAAGTCTCGGTTCAACGCTGTCCGATACAGGAGGTGGCAGTGCTCGCATTTACCTCATTAAACCGACCTTCAGCATTAAGTTAACCTGACATGAGCTACAGACATTTTCTTATCTTCTTATATATTGAAGGCGAGGTGGCTGAGCAGTAGAGCGCTTGGTTTCTAAACAGGGTGTCCCGGGTTCGAATCCTGGTGAAGACTGGGATTTTTTATTTCGGGATCTTTTTGGGGCAAAGTAAAGGCGGTTGGTCGTTGTGATGGCCACATGACACCCTCGTTAACTGTAGGCCACAGAAACAGATGACCTTTACATCATCTGCCCTATAGACTACAAGGTCTGAAAGGGGAACTTTACTTTTTTTTTTTTTTTTTTTACTTTTTATATAATTAAAGACGTTACTTCAGAAAAAAAAAGATAATTTGGTCCTACGCATTTCATGTGTCAATCTAGTCATACATGATAATCAATGACCTAAACTCTTCCAAGTCGTTGGTTTTCCAGCCTGATTCAGGCAACCCATTCCATTTTCTAATGGCACTAGGAATGAGGAGCACTTGTACGAATTTGTTTTAGCGTATGGAATATGAAATGTGCCTCTGTCTTTGTGTTTCTCTAATTATTTCATTAGGTTTTGTTTTTCAATTTGAAAGTTATAATGTAGTGTTTTATGTCTAATATCTACACTACTTTTTTATTCTTCTATCCTGAAGTGCCTATAAGTTTAGTGATTTTATTAATGGTGTTACTCTAATCAAATTGGAATATTCGTTTGTTATAAATGCCACTGCTCTATTTTGTATTTGTTTTAGTTTCTTTATGTTTTATTGAGCTGAGGGGTCCCAAACAGAGGATGCATATTCCGATATTGGTATAACTAAAGTTTAATTTTCCTTCTAACTCAGTCTTGACTTTCTTCTGGCATTGGTCTAAATGCTTACCAATTACATTAGAAGTGTGCCCTTTCAGACAATCATCATTTTCATAACACTGATTCGTATTTTTTGTTCATAATAAAAAAAAATCCAAAGAACGCCTAATTGAACTTGACTGCTGCCAACTCAATAAATAATTAACAGTACCCTTATTACCGCTAGTTACTTATTGCCCGTTTGTTTTGAATAAAGATAGTAAGTCATAAAGCAAAAGTCTGATGCTTTCTCCATGTTGAAATCATTTTGTGCTACAAACGGAAAGACTCAAAAAATTTGATTCTGCAGTGCTAACAAAGTGCACACACAAAGTGCACACACTAATTATGCTATACGTGTAAAAAAAAAGTCTAGCTTATAAAACAATTCCTATATTTTGAACACCGGATACACCAAAAAGGCAGCTATTGCTATTGATAGTTTGTCAGCTCTGTTTGAACATCTCCTGTTTGACAGTTTCCAGAAGAAAAAAAAAAGTGGGATATTTGACATTGGACGTTTTTAGGTTATTTTAACAAAATATTGTCCTTAAAACACATTTGTCACTTGTATCCACAATTTTGCAATTTTGGTTGATTACAAATAAATAAAGTCGTAAACTGCCCAAACAGGTGAACTTATCATAACTGTTAATTCGTACATCCAGTTCTGTGAAAACATGATTGTACCAAAGACGAAAATTAAAACATTCAGTAATAATAGACCCTGGATGACCAACATTAAAAAAGAACTATTCTGTCGTCATCAAGAAGTACAAAGTGTCTATTTATAAAGCGCTGGTTATGAGTGTGTATGCGTTTTTGGTGTGTGAATGTCGTTCGTATGTGCATCTATATTGTGCATCTATATTGTTATTGTACAGTAGTTACGCTGAGGTTGTCAATAGTAGTCAAACCGAATTTCCATTTGAGTGGATCAATGAAAGTTAAAATAACAATGTGCCTCTTACTCTCCTGTAAGAAACAAAGTTTATAAATGTGTTTCTTGGCCTATTAATTCTGAAACCTTGCAAAGGCGCGCATATGTACACAACTTATATAGCTAAATAGTAAGGGAATCGGTATAAGCTCCCTTATCAGTTCGTGTAGGAGCCCCAGCTCAAAGCAATTTTCTATATTATTATCTACAAAATGACTTTCCTGTGCCGTCTACAGATCGAACATCAAAACAATAGAATAGTGACAATAAAACGGCATAAGATTTATGAAAGAGATAAATTAATGTCATTATAACTACCTGAACAGATGTAAGTGCCGTAAAAGAAGTCATTAATAGTATTAAATTTTTAATAATTAACATAAAATAAGCCCTCCCCCTTTTTTTTCCAGACATGAATCTTTGGCAGACTTCCCCAATAGTGACATCATTGAAAATAAATAAAAAAAAGAGTGAGGGGGGGGGGGTAATTCAGTAGGAACCAAAAAAAAAAAAGGAGGGGTAGGGGATTTAGTGGATGACTTGTGGATAACCTCTTGGATTACTTGCTGGTGCGCCGACGGGGGAATCACTGTTCAAATACAGGATATTTAAAGAAGGACTCACCGTCCCCAAGTTGACAAGAGGGGACGTCTCTTCAATGTGAGTAATTTGGTGGACTTCAATGTTTACATTGTCGCCATGGTGATGCTGAACTACTCCCAGGCAAAGTTCCGTACAGAATTACTTCAAATTATATTTGTAGATACGTAGATAGAACGTTCGCTGCATTGGTAAAGATCAATTGAAATCTAGTGATCTCCTGGGGATGTCTCATTGTACGGCTACGTAGTTTATGTCGTTAATGTCAATGTTTACTTTTTAAAACATTTTTATCGTTAATACATTTTCTTCTATGTGGGTGAACACGTTTAAAAATAAACTAATTGCATAATGAAATGTCGTCTTAAGCTTAAACAAACCAGGTAGGCTCCAGCACGTCTCACTTCAGAGTAAGATGATCTAACTACCAAAACAAACCAGGAAGGCTCCAGCACATCTTACTACAGAGTAAGATGATCTAACTACCAAAACAAACCAGGTAGGCTCCAGCACGTCTAACTACAGAGTAAGAGGATCTAACAACCAAAACAAACCAGGTAGGCTCCAGCACATCTTACTACAGAGTAAGATGATCTAACGACCAAAACAAACCAGGAAGGCTCCAGCACGTCTAACTACAGAGTAAGAGGATCTAACGACCAAAACAAACCAGGAAGGCTCCAGCACATCTTACTACAGAGTAAGAGGATCTAACGACCAAAACAAACCAGGAAGGCTCCAGCACATCTTACTACAGAGTAAGATGATCTAACGACCAAAACAAACCAGGAAGGCTCCAGCACATCTTACTACAGAGTAAGAGGATCTAACGACCAAAACAAACCAGGAAGGCTCCAGCACGTCTTACTACAGAGTAAGATGATCTAACGACCAAAACAAACCAGGAAGGCTCCAGCACGTCTTACTACAGAGGAGATGATCTAACGACCAAAACAAACCAGGAAGGCTCCAGCACATCTTACTACAGAGTAAGATGATCTAACTACCAAAACAAACCAGGAAGGCTCCAGCACGTCTTACTACAGAGTAAGAGGATCTAACGACCAAAACAAACCAGGAAGGCTCCAGCACATCTTACTAGAGAGTAAGATGATCTAACTACCAAAACAAACCAGAAAGGCTCCAGCACGTCTTACTACAGAGGAGATGATCTAACTACCAAAACAAACCAGAAAGGCTCCAGCACATCTAACTACAAAGTAAGATGATCTAACTACCAAAACAAACCAGGAAGGCTCCAGCACATCTTACTACAGAGTAAGATGATCTAACGACCAAAACAAACCAGGAAGGCTCCAGCACGTCTTACTACAGAGTAAGATGATCTAACGACAAGGACAAATTAGGAAGGCTCGAGCACGTCTTACTACAGAGTAAGATGATCTAACTACCAAAACAAACCAGGAAGGCTCCAGCACATCTTACTACAGAGTAAGAGGATCTAACTACCAAAACAAACCAGGAAGGCTCCAGCACATCTTACTACAGAGTAAGAGGATCTAACGACCAAAACAAACCAGGAAGGCTCCAGCACGTCTAACTACAGAGTAAGATGATCTAACGACCAAAACAAACCAGGAAGGCTCCAGCACATCTTACTACAGAGTAAGATGATCTAACGACCAAAACAAACCAGGAAGGCTCCAGCACATCTTACTACAGAGTAAGAGGATCTAACGACCAAAACAAACCAGGAAGGCTCCAGCACGTCTTACTACAGAGTAAGATGATCTAACGACCAAAACAAACCAGGAAGGCTCCAGCACGTCTTACTACAGAGGAGATGATCTAACGACCAAAACAAACCAGGAAGGCTCCAGCACATCTTACTACAGAGTAAGATGATCTAACTACCAAAACAAACCAGGAAGGCTCCAGCACGTCTTACTACAGAGTAAGAGGATCTAACGACCAAAACAAACCAGGAAGGCTCCAGCACATCTTACTAGAGAGTAAAATGATCTAACTACCAAAACAAACCAGAAAGGCTCCAGCACGTCTTACTACAGAGGAGATGATCTAACTACCAAAACAAACCAGAAAGGCTCCAGCACATCTAACTACAAAGTAAGATGATCTAACTACCAAAACAAACCAGGAAGGCTCCAGCACATCTTACTACAGAGTAAGATGATCTAACGACCAAAACAAACCAGGAAGGCTCCAGCACGTCTTACTACAGAGTAAGATGATCTAACGACAAGGACAAATTAGGAAGGCTCCAGCACATCTTACTACAGAGTAAGAGGATCTAACGACCAAAACAAACCAGGAAGGCTCCAGCACATCTTACTACAGAGTAAGATGATCTAACGACCAAATCAAACCAGGAAGGCTCCAGCACGTCTTACTACAGAGTAAGATGATCTAACGACCAGGACAAACCAGGAAGGCTCCAGCACGTCTTACTGCAGAGGAGATGATCTAACGACCAAAACAAACCAGGAAGGCTCCAGCACGTCTAACTACAGAGTAAGATGATCTAACTACCAAAACAAACCAGGAAGGCTCCAGCACGTCTTACTACAGAGTAAGATGATCTAACGACCAAAACAAACCAGGAAGGCTCCAGCACATCTTACTACAGAGTAAGATGATCTAACGACCAAAACAAACCAGGAAGGCTCCAGCACGTCTTACTACAGAGTAAGATGATCTAACGACCAAAACAAACCAGGAAGGCTCCAGCACATCTTATCACAGAGGAAGATGATCTAACTACCAAAACAAACCAGGAAGGCTCCAGCACGTCTTACTACAGAGGAGATGATCTAACGACCAAAACAAACCAGGAAGGCTCCAGCACATCTTACTACAGAGTAAGGGGATCTAACTACCAAAACAAACCAGGAAGGCTCCAGCACGTCTTACTACAGAGTAAGAGGATCTAACGACCAAAACAAACCAGGAAGGCTCCAGCACGTCTAACTACAGAGTAAGATGATCTAACTACCAAAACAAACCAGGAAGGCTCCAGCACGTCTAACTACAGAGTAAGATGATCTAACTACCAAAACAAACCAGGAAGGCTCCAGAACGTCTAACTACAGAGTAAGATGATCTAACTACCAAAACAAACCAGGAAGGCTCCAGCACGTCTCACTATAAAGTAAGATGATCTAACGACCAAAACAAACCTGGAAGGCTCCAGCACCTCTAACTACAAAGGAGATGATCTAACGACCAAAACAAACCAGGAAGGCTCCAGCACGTCTCACTACAGAGTAAGATGATCTAACGACCAAAACAAACCAGGAACGCTCCAGCACGTCTCACTACAGAGTAAGATGATCTAACGACCAAAACAAACCAGGAAGGCTCCAGCACGTCTCAGTACAGAGGAAGATGATCTAACGACCAAAACAAACCAGGAAGGCTCCAGCACGTCTTACTACAGAGTAAGATGATCTAACGACCAAAACAAACCAGGAAGGCTCCAGCACCTCTCACTACAGAGGAAGATGATCTAACGACCAAAACAAACCAGGAAGGCTCCAGCACGTCTCACTACAGAGGAAGATGATCTAACGACCAAAACAAACCAGGAAGGCTCCAGCACGTCTTACTGCAGAGTAAGATGATCTAACGACCAAAACAAACCAGGAAGGCTCCAGCACGTCTTACTACAGAGGAGATGATCTAACGACCAAAACAAACCAGGAAGGCTCCAGCACGTCTTACTACAGAGGAGATGATCTAACGACCAAAACAAACCAGGAAGGCTCCAGCACGTCTTACTACAGAGTAAGATGATCTAACTACCAAAACAAACCAGGAAGGCTCCAGCACATCTTACTACAGAGTAAGAGGATCTAACGACCAAAACAAACCAGGAAGGCTCCAGCACATCTTACTACAGAGTAAGATGATCTAACTACCAAAACAAACCAGGAAGGCTCCAGCACATCTTACTACAGAGTAAGATGATCTAACGACCAAAACAAACCAGGAAGGCTCCAGCACGTCTTACTACAGAGTAAAATAATCTAACTACCAAAACAAACCAGGAAGGCTCCAGCACATTTTACTACAGAGGAGATGATCTAACGACCAAAACAAACCAGGAAGGCTCCAGCATGTTTTACTACAGAGGAGATGATCTAACGACCAAAACAAAACAGGAAGGCTCCAGCACATCTTACAACAGAGTAAGGGGATCTAACTACCAAAACAAACCAGGAAGGCTAAAGCACATCTTACTACAGAGTAAGAGGATCTAACGACCAAAACAAACCAGGAAGGCTCCAGCACGTCTAACTACAGAGTAAGATGATCTAACTACCAAAACAAACCAGGAAGGCTCCAGCATGTCTAACTACAGAGTAAGATGATCTAACGACCAAAACAAACCAGGAAGGCTCCAGCACGTCTCACTACAGAGTAAGATGATCTAACGACCAAAACAAACCAGGAAAGCTCTAGCACATCTTACTACAGAGGAGATGATCTAACGACCAAAACAAACCAGGCAGGCTCCAGCACGTCTCACTACAGAGTAAGATGATCTAACGACCAAAACAAACCAGGAAGGCTCCAGCACGTCTTACTACAGAGTAAGATGATCTAACTACCAAAACAAACCAGGAAGGCTCCAGCACATCTTACTACAGAGTAAGACGATCTAACTACCAAAACAAACCAGGAAGGCTCCAGCACATCTTACTACAGAGTAAGAGGATCTAACGACCAAAACAAACCAGGAAGGCTCCAGCACGTCTAACTACAGAGTAAGATGATCTAACGACCAAAACAAACCAGGAAGGCTCCAGCACATCTTACTACAGAGTAAGATGATCTAACGACCAAAACAAACCAGGAAGGCTCCAGCACGTCTTACTACAGAGTAAGATGATCTAACGACCAAAACAAACCAGGAAGGCTCCAGCACGTCTTGCTACAGAGTAAGATGATCTAACGACCAAAACAAACCAGGAAGGCTCCAGCACATCTTACTACAGAGTAAGATGATCTAACTACCAAAACAAACCAGGAAGGCTCCAGCACGTCTTACTGCAGAGTAAGATGATCTAACGACCAAAACAAACCAGGAAGGCTCCAGCACGTCTAACTACAGAGTAAGATGATGTAACGACCAAAACAAACCAGGAAGGCTCCAGCACGTCTAACTACAGAGTAAGATGATCTAACGACCAAAACAAACCAGGTAGGCTTCAGCACGTCTTACTACAGAGTAAGATGATCTAACGACCAAAACAAACCAGGAAGGCTCCAGCACGTCTTACTACAGAGGAGATGATCTAACGACCAAAACAAACCAGGAAGGCTCCAGCACGTCTTACTACAGAGTAAGATGATCTAACGACCAAAACAAACCAGGAAGGCTCCAGCACGTCTTACTACAGAGGAGATGATCTAACGACAAAAACAAACCAGGAAGGCTCCAGCACATCTTACTACAGAGTAAGATGATCTAACTACCAAAACAAACCAGGAAGGCCTCCAGCACGTCTTGCTACAGAGTAAGATGATCTAACGACCAAAACAAACCAGGAAGGCTCCAGCACATCTTACTACAGAGTAAGATGATCTAACTACCAAAACAAACCAGGAAGGCTCCAGCACGTCTTACTGCAGAGTAAGATGATCTAACGACCAAAACAAACCAGGAAGGCTCCAGCACGTCTAACTACAGGAGTAAGATGATGTAACGACCAAAACAAACCAGGAAGGCTCCAGCACGTCTAACTACAGAGTAAGATGATCTAACGACCAAAACAAACCAGGTAGGCTTCAGCACGTCTTACTACAGAGTAAGATGATCTAACGACCAAAACAAACCAGGAAGGCTCCAGCACGTCTTACTACAGAGGAGATGATCTAACGACCAAAACAAACCAGGAAGGCTCCAGCACGTCTTACTACAGAGTAAGATGATCTAACGACCAAAACAAACCAGGAAGGCTCCAGCACGTCTTACTACAGAGGAGATGATCTAACGACAAAAACAAACCAGGAAGGCTCCAGCACATCTTACTACAGAGTAAGATGATCTAACTACCAAAACAAACCAGGAAGGCTCCAGCACATCTTACTGCAGAGTAATATGATCTAACGACCAAAACAAAAGTTCATAACTACGAGTTGCTGTGTTTTAAAAAAATGTAACATTTAAAAAAAAAAAATGTTTTTTTACATAAATTCCTCGTTGATCAATCCGATGAGGGTCCTATAATTTTCTCATTCTTATTCATTGATTAATTTGCTTCATTATAGCAACTATTCCTTCCAATGAGCTTTGCACAATCAAGTTCTTCTCTGAAAAGTCTAGCAAATATTTTCTACATAAGACATTGCGCACAATGCTCACTTACGTCTTATTTATTTAGTCCCACTCTTTACTGAATAGAAAGAAACATTGGAGTCGAGTTCGGGAATTTTCCGTTAGGAGGGATGTGTAAAATAATAGCTATAACCCAAATTTAATTGTAAGATGATTTTATTTGAAAAATTATCATGGTCAAACAAGAGTTTTTGTGGCCAACTAGTTTTTTTTTATTCCCAAAATTCATAGATATATATAAACTGTCAAATTTCTAAGAAAATTTGTAAGAGCCGTTTTCAATTGTCCACCCACACTTTTGAACCCATGAAGAGTTTGCAAGCTAATAGGAGGAAATATTTAAAAAAAAAAAAAAACAAGTGCGATAATTTCTGGAGGTATTTTTTTTTTAACTGAAAACTGCAGATCTGTTTAATTATATTTTTATTTATAGCATTTTAAATACACATTTACTCTCTACTCAAAAACATACATCTAGTTCTGAATATGAATCTAAATTTCCATCCTTCACATTACGAAAGTGAGATTAATCTACATAGCGATGTATATGATTGGCTCTTAGACCCATTGAGCTTCCAATTAATGTGTACAAAATGTTAGTAAGTGCAACTCTGTGCAAGCCTTCAAAGGATCTTGAAAATAAACATGGAAAGAAAGAGTGTGCAATACTGAGATTCCTCGTGAAACGGGCCTTCCCAGCATCTTTACAGTCCTCAGACAACGCCGCCTGCGCTGACTCGGACATGTTCGCTGGATGGAGGACAATTGCATCCTGAAAATCATTCTATACGGTAACCGGTAACTCGCGTCTGTAGGACTATTATAGACCTACTATTGTAGACTATTTGTAGGACTAGACCAAAGAGAGTTTTGTAGACTATTGTAGATAAGGACTATTATAGACAATTGTAGACTATTGTAGACTAGACTTTTGTAGACTAGACTATTGTACACTAGACTATTGTAGACTAGACGTTTGTAGACTATTGTATACTAGACTAAAAAGACTATTGTGGACTAGACTAAAAAGACTATGTGGACTAGACCTATTGTAGGACTACATTTAAAAGACTACTGTAGACTAGACTAAGTAACTATTGTAGACTAGACTATTGATTCCAAAACTTAGTTGAAAACAATAGGACATTTAACTATGGTTAATAAAGACGATCGGATCCGTAGATCTACTATTACGCGTTTGAGATATTGTTTTAAATTATAGATCTATTCTATTTTATCCATTTGGCAAACTGAGCGCCCTTGACATTGTTGAAATTATCATTAAAAAATACAACATCAAGAGCATATAACAAAACATGATGACATATACTGTTTCCCAAACTGTGTTCCGCGGAACCTTGGTGTTTTCGCGAGGCCGGAAGGAACTACTGAAAATAATTCGCTAGTAGGCCACCGCGTGAATTAATCTCTCTGAAAAATAAGTAAAGTGCTCCGTTAAAGACTTTGAGGAAACAATCATTGAAATAACAGATTTGTTTTTTTATGAAAAGGATAAGAAATGCATATGTTTAGGTAGAAGTACAATCAGTACAATCAAATGTGTGTGTTTTCCAAATGTGTTAAGTTAAATATGGCATATCTTCGCAAAAACATTAAGACCCAAGATACATCTCCTCAACACCATTCTTATACCAGTATTTCCCCAAACTGTGTTCCGCTGAATACAGTCTTCATTTTTCTTATGCTTATGTCTGAAAGGGTTGTAGAGGGCAAGAAAAAAAAGTGCATACTTTGTGAGTGTGTGTTTAAATGAATCATGTGTTTAATTGGACCACGTGTTCTTGTGTTTAATTGTACCGCGTGTTCTTGTGTTTTAATTGTACCCACGTGTTCTTGTGATTAATTGTACACGTGGTTTATTTGTATCATGTGTTTTGCGTGTGGCATATGTTTGTGTGTACCATGTTTGTATGTGTTTCAGTGAGCGACATGTAGATGTGGACCACGTGTTGATGTGTACTATTATAAGACAGGCATATTTAGTCACGTGGGTTGATTCATGTTATGTGTGTGTGCGTGTTGGAGAAAGAGAATGTCAGACGAGGAGAAAGAAAGAGTTTATTTCAACTGAACTCACTTTCTCATTAGTCCTTGACATCTGGTCAGTACAAGGTCAGTCAGATCGAATACTGCCAGGAAAAGTGCAGGACAACTCAGCTGACCGGAAGAGAGCTTTTTTTTTTTTAATTCCCACCCACACACATCTACAAAAGTCACGCGATGGCAGAGTTCTACACAAGCACACTATCTACAACCCATACATTAAGCAATGCACGCGGCCACGCGGGGATAAAGAGATATTTATAGATTGTTTATGCCAAATAAACTGCTCAAGGCTTACCATGGTTTTTTTTTCATTCAAAGACGATTACCACGAGTAAATTAGTTAATAGGGACTACTTATTTTAAAAAAAAAACATTAGTGATTAAGATTTGTAGGCCTATGTATAAACATAAAAATTAACATAAAAATAAACATAAAATTAATGTTTGAAACAAGGCAAGCTGCTAGTGGGTTTTATAATTTGTAAATGACTGAGAAACTAATCTGCAAGTGAAACTATTTTATCATAAGCTACTAGTCCTTTACTTGACTTTTGGGAATATGCATTTTATGCAGAGCTCTCTTTTAATTCACAGATGGAAAATGACATTTATTTACAAAACTTATATGAACCTATCGCTCAGCATTCTTTGCCTAGCACAATGTTTGTACACGATGATTTCTCCCTACACCCAATCTCTTAAAATTTTGCACAATTATTTCTTGTACCTGACAGAACAAGAATCAATAAAACAAAAATACAATTAGATTATTAACTATTTGTAATTAATTGTTTTGTTTGGTATCCAACAAGGGAAAACATTTATTCTTGATAGATGTTGGTGGTATAAGCTAAATTAGTTCCCTTGAGGAGGTTTCAGCCCTGAGTGAAACTAAGTTTTGTATGCATTTAGAAAGCGATCACGGTAACATCAACTGAGATACCCCCCTTTCTCAACTGGTTCAGACAATATAATAGTATAATAAAGCATTGATAAAGCTAAAAGCATCAAATTGCGCCAAACAAAAACAATTGGCAAAAAATTATTCTAATCGGACAGATTTGTTCTTGTTAGTCTAGATCTATTACAAATGTAATAACATGACTGATCCAAATTGACTGATACAATTATTCTAAATAAAAGTTTGTTGTTGTTGTTTTTATAATACCTCTATTCAAGTCACTCCTTAGTGGAACCTGGACCCAGCATGAATCTGAACAACTAACCTCAAAAGCAGCTCGAACGACTTTCCTATATATCTAACAGTTGATGTATATCGCTTAGAAAAGAAACTAGCTCGTTGGTTACAATGGGAACACTCTATTTTGACAGTTATAATTTTTTCAAAGTAAAAAATAAACAAATTTAAATTTGGCTTGACTAGACTTAGAACAAAACAACTATGACGTAGTCATTTTTTTTTTTTAAGATAAGACAAGGTCTAATTTAGTCAAGATCTAGATGCCCATATGATCATATCAATAACTAATCACTGAATAACGAAGTCACGGTGGCTCAATTGTTAACCGCACACTTTCACGCATCTGACGGTGTCAAAACGCATGCGGTGCCCAAGTCAATGATACTTAAGGTTCATGCCAATGACACTTAATGCGCAATCACAAAAGTGAGCAGTATACCACAATGTTAGATCATTTGATGGTCACGTTTCATAAATGTTCAGGGCATCGTGTGGCCATCGTATGGGGCACCAAGCTCAAATAACAAGGGGAAAACTAAAAAAAAAGTCTTGAAGTCAAATAATAAGGTTGGCAGAATAAAACCCTGTGTAGGTCTACAACCCTGTGTTAACTCTGCAACCCTGTGTAACTCTGCAACCCTGTGTAACTCTACAACCCTGTGTAACTCTAGGATTTTGAATTTCTGGACTATAATGAGGCTTCAGCCTCAGCTCTCGACCACACCAAACAAAAAAATCCAACCCTATCCATTGTGACTTTATCCTGCAAAGTGGGCAAAACGTTTCGAGGCCCCCGAGTCTTGGGTTGGATATGCCCCGCAGGTTATAGTTTAGGGCCTCACTGGCATATAGAAATAAAGATAAAGAATACATGTATAATGTCATTTTTAAAATTATAATGTCACAATTACCATGTTTTCACACTGCCCACCAAACTAGAACCAAATTTTTTAAAAGTTTTTACCAAGAACCCAAATAAAGGCTCATCTATTAAACAGATGATTCAGTAGCTCGTCTATGTAAAAAAAACATCAAGAGGTGTTTTTTTTTTGTTTTAGTTTTTTGTACTGAAAGCAAAATGTGAGAAAAACGTCAAATCGGATCAAAACACAAGCCTTAACTATTGGCTGGCCTTGAGTCACGTGATGCGTCTATTACATGAAAACATTTTTTTTTAAACAATGACGTCCACAGCAGCCCCAAGTGGGAGATAATTGGATACGCTTTTTTTTTATAGAAATTCCCAATAATTAAAGTGAATTTGTTTGAAGACAACTTCCAGACATTGCCACCGCTTTAATTGGATTCAGCACACTGGTATGATCGCATACACACTCACACATACACGCTGGAACGAACATGCATACTTACAAGTAAGCGGGCGTAAAGTATTTGAACAATTGAGAAATGATAATAAAACAAGATTCCATTGGGTCTACATCATTTAGAATTTGAATGTCAAAGTTTGAATGCTTAGTTGGTTTCGTTTCTTTTTTGGGAATTTTGTGTTTATGTTTTCATCTATAGGTACGAGTTAAGTTTTAAAACATTCAATCCACAGACCTATATATACTATATCTAGACTGGAAAACTTTCAATTCCACAGACCTATGTATACTATATCTAGACTGGAAAATTTTTCAATTCACAGACCTATGTATACTATATCTAGACTGGAAAAACTTTCAATTCACAGACCTATATATACTATATCTAGACTGGAAAAACAACTCTTTTTTTCAAGCTGTAAGAAATTTTTATTTTACATTTACCTTTATTAGTTATTAAAACACACCAGAAACAAAACGACTTGGTGAATGCGTGGTCAAAACATCAAGTCCTATTCGTTTTCAGAAGGAAAGGGAACTACAATCTGCAGTGCAGGCAAGAAAAGACAAACTTTTGTCCTCTGGTGACTAAGCTTCTAGCTTTACCTTCTGCTGTAAGGATATTCAGATCCGGGGAGTAAAACAAGACACTGCGCAGGTCCTCATGTACTGACCGTGTATCAGAGGCGTAGTGAGCAAAACGTGCGCCCGGGGCAAGGTACTTTATTGGCGCCCCCCCCCGTATTTTTTATAAACATCACATAGAATTATAGGCTGCGTGTGGCGCACCCCCCTAAGCGTGGTGCCAGGGAATCATGCCCCCCCCCCACTACGCCTCTGCCGTGTGGCTCTGAACACGAAGTCGACTCTGTCTGATTAGTATCTATGACTATTTGACCTTATATCTTAGGGGACGTTAAGTATTAAAATGACTTATCGAAAACACCCCCGACACTAATACGAAAAAGAAGCATGTCCATCCCACGGCCAGCATCCTGAGGGTCCTGTTCTGTGGCATTTTACGTCTCGAGAGGGACGCTTTTCCCTTAGCAATTTTTGTGTGACTAAAGAAGCCAATCCTTACTATGCAGCTGCGATCACAAGTTGAAAGGTCCACCCAATTGCTCAAACGTAAGGAAGTATCTTTGATATAGTGCCTCATGGTCTAACTTTGATATGGTGCCTCATGGTCCTAACTTTGATATGGTTGCCCTCATGGTCCTAACTTTGATATGGTGCCTCATGGTCTAACTTTGATATGGTACCTCATGGTCTAACTTTGATATGGTGCATCATAGTCTAACTTTGATATGGTGCCTCATGGTCTAACTTTGATATGGTGCCTCATGGTCTAACTATTACAAAATAATGAATCAGGAAGTGAGATAGAAATTCGCCTCACTTGGAAAAGAATTTTATCGTTATAATGATAGTAGCTAATTATAATTTTGTTGTTTTTTTATCCAGACGGTACAGATGTTTCATGTATGGTGTCTGTGGCATTTTACGTCTCGAGAGGCAATCTTTTCCCTTTGCAACTTCTTGTGTGACTAAAAGAGGCCAATCCTTGATACACAGCTTGCTATAGCAGGTTGGGCATATGTAATCACCAGGAGCCGTTGCATTTCCACCCTTCTTTCTGTTTCTGTTGTGTATGACATCTGCAATCCGTGACCCTTCCTTTATGCTTTCTCTCTCTCCACGTGGATCTATCCAGTGCCACCTCTTCTCAGCTGCTAGTGTCGATTTTAAAGAGTTTCATGTCGCGTTTGCATACATCCGTATAACGTAAAAGTGGGCCTTCTATTAGATCATGTATGGTGTAAAGCTATAAATACCAAGCTATTTCTGGTGTTACCAAATATAGGGCGTATTACTAAACTATGTATTTTAAAATGTGTATGATATCTACTTCCGTAAAATTGAATGTCTAAGCTCTTTTGTTAATAGCACAAGGTAATTTTGTTTATTTGTTTCACTTTGTTTCATTGGATACCTTGTTCAATTCATCTATTCATCTCAAAATGTCTCCATCATTTCTTCATTGTCTTTACCATTCTCCATAGCGCTTTTCTCTTCTTTTTTTGTTGCTTACAGGCGCTTATATCAACTCACTCTGTCAGTCTTTCTATCGGGTCTGTTTGTCTGGTAAAAAGTGTGTACACGTCATTTCTCCCCACACCCATTCTCGGATCAAGATGAAACTTCACACAATTATTCATTGGCTTAGACAAGACAAGGGAAAACAAATCCTTTAGTATTCACAAATATGGCTAAATTTGTTGGGTTTTAGTCCCCCCTTGAAAAAAAATTGTTAACGCAATTTCTCCCTCACGCATTCTCCGATCAAGTTAATACTCTAAAAAAATATTTATTGTAGCTAACAAAACCTAAATCAATAAAAAAAAAAATTAAAAAAAAACAAGAGGTCTACCCAGTTAATCAATTGGAAAAAAAAATATTTTGTTAGATTTCAAATAATAGAAATGACTTGTACATTACTGATAGATATGGTTTTAAGGGCGGAGTTCTTCCCCTTTAGAGAAGCTTTGTTGTTGTTGTTTTTTTTTTAAAGAATTGTTGTTTTTTATTTTGCGTGTTTCTATTTTACTCTGTTATCATGTACAGAATCTGGAGCTTTAAAAAAAAAAAAACTTAAACAAACAGGAGATTACTGTGTTGACAAGTCCTGACAGTGGCCAACACTGAACTATAAGCCTTTATGTCACAGATTCTATTGTGTTAAGTTGACAGAACTTCATGATACAATAGATTCATCTGTAAGCATTAATATTTGAAACTGATTTCTCCATTTAAAAAAAAAGTTTTCTCACTATGCTAGAGAGTTCATTCTCTCCATTAGAACTATCAATATCTCCAATGGCCATCATTTCCAGCTTAGATGTGGACCACGTTTGCATACAGAAAGTAAAACTCATCAATAATGTAACCGTGTAATGGAAAAAACATTGGCATTGTTTCTAAAGGGGGAGAACTCAATCTTCAGATTCAGGATTATCTTTTCTTTGTTTTTATTTTTGTTTTTATAGAAATAATCTAGCCATAAATTACACAAGAAACGAAGACAGCTTATTCAAGTGTGCCGCGTTAGGGGTTCAATTGTCTAGTCACTGTGCTGTGTTATGAATATTCTACTTTTTAGCTTGACCGCTTCTCTAGGATAGTGTAATGAATACGACAGTTGTGTTCCGTGGACAGACCTGACTTTATTTCAATGTGATCTTGGGAGATGATCCTATTTAATATTTCTCTAGGACTTTGTCCTTAATTAGAAGTTTCTCGAAACATGTTTGTTAAATTTGCTATTTCATTTAAATGTAAAACTTTTTCTGGGTCCACAATCTATTCCATACAGTCAATGGAATTACGCCGTGTGTATCCACCACAGTCTTCTGATCAAATATTCAGGGTACCAGAGAGAGAGAGAGAGAGAGCATGTGGGGTCTTTCTGGTAAAAAAAATACAGGTTGGACAAGTGAATAGAGTGGACAAGAACATGTCTTGAGATGATACTTAAAGAGGGGTTGCTGACAAGAAGGTCGACAGCCCTTACTGTAACTATCCTCACAGTACTAATGTGAGCGCTTCATTAAGAGAGTGACCGTTTCATTTTTCTGTTTTCCTTTGTCTAGGTGTGTCCTTGAGTCTATTACATAGCCTGTTTGTTGACATCTTAAGTTGTAGCTCCAGTCTATGTTGCCTAACACACTGTTTTATTTTTCTCAGTTAGCCTTTAATCTCTGTATCAGTATCCACTAAAGAATTGCCACGCAGAATGTCAGGTTTTGTACATAAAGGTAACTAGAATCTTATTGTGAAGTTCAGGGCCCCGAAGATAGTAGTAGTAGTAGTAGAAGTAAACAAGTAGTAAGTAGTAGTAGAAGTAAAACAAGTAGTAGTAGTAGAAGTAAACAAGTAGTAGTAGTAATTGTATTGTAGTATCTCAATGAAAATATCATCACTTTTGATGAAAATAGCGAGAAAAAATAAAAGGAAACAAAATAAAAAAAGAGAACAGAAAGAAATATGTTGGTTTTTCATTAGACATTAGAGTATTAAAAAAAAAACAGAGAGAAATGCAGTATTCTTAATAAATGAATTTGATCTTAAGATCAATGTAAATAGAGGATATAACTGTTAAATTCAAACTGGCTACTCACATAAGTCTGGTTCAAAATAGTTTTACATCCAAAGTCCGCAATGATATTAGGAACAGAACAAAGTCATTGATAGCACTGAACTATTTGACCACGAGTAGGATCAAGCAATCTTGAACCTTAGACGACGACCGACGAACAATCGCAGCAGACGATGCAAGACACCACATCTCTAATCGAGGCACGTTCCTGCAAGTGGTCTTAACACCCACCAAAAAAAGCGCGCGAGGAAGTATTTTCGTTTCGTCCTTTTTTTTTTCTTTAATATTATTTTTCTTCTCCGCCCCACCCCCACCCCCCTCTTCCCCTCTCCAGCCTCTCTCCGCGAAGAGAACTGCTAACGTCACTGGCATCGTCTGCTCCCCGCTGCCAGGAATTCTCTCGCCGGTGTTACTGGGCGGGAAAAAATCGTGTTAATCTGTTGGGGGTTTGAGGCAGGCGATCGCTATAGCAGACGTCGGCGTTATTGTCGTTTGATTTCACGTCTGCTCTGCGGGCCTGTCGGGTTGAATGCAGACGATGAATGTGGTCATTGCCTCGACCGTACATCTCATGTTTGCTGTCAAAATAAAAGTAAAAATGATTTCTTTTTTTAAGTCTCCTGGGGCCAGATGAAGTAAAGTTTGACCAGGCCACTTGTTAACGATTGGGGTTGTGTTGTCAACTTAACGATCTCCCCTCCCCCCCCCCCCAGCTGAAGACAGTCACCTAAATCTGAGTGAGGCCCGCGGAATTCTGACGTGACGTCATATCATTCATACCCCCCAATCAACGATTATACCAATCTATTTATTTCAAATGACAATGAAAATGTTAAAATCATAGGTCAAAGGTCAACTAGTTATTGAGACTTTCGGAAGTATTTTTAACTACTATTTGATATTAAAAAAAACTTTGAAAGTGTAAAGCGAAACATTTTAATGGCTTGTGGTTTTAGAAACTCAACAAAAAAAGTGGCAATGTTGCTATCTTTAACCCCCCCCCCCTTTTTTTTTTCAACAACAAAAAGAAAAGACATAAGAAAAAAAAACAATCAATGATAAATGCAATTTGACTAAGTGTCAATTGGTATACGCCTCAAATTTGCAACAGAAATATAAAAAGAGTGTTTTGTTAAACATTGTCTTCTGGTAGCTTCGAGTTTCTACACAGAAGATTAAATAGAGGAGGGATGATATTTAAAAAGAAAAAATATATTAAAAAGTGTTTTTTAACAAAGCATATATTAAATGTAATTGTATCAATTAGTTTCGGAGAAAGAAAAAGTATCTGTTTTAAGGTTGCCGTGATAGCTTTTTAAAAGTATTTAATATATAAAGGTGGTAAACTTAAATTTAAACTCGAGGGCTCAATGCTCCTCCAACCAATACACTTACCACTGTTTCCGCGAAGTGCTTATAAAAATTGAAGGTTTAATAGCTATCTATTGTTAGTTTCAAACCTTTAAGCAACAAAAGTATAAAGGGGACTCACTCAACTTATACCCGCCACATCGGTCAAGTTCAATTTCTTTCTTTGTTCGTTAATGTTTATAGCGATTATTGTTTTGTCAGGTACAAAAAAATAATTGTTCAAAGTTTCAACTTGATCCGATCATAGGTGTGGGCGAAATAAGGGTTCAAACCTTTTACCTGTCAGGCAGACAGAGTGAGTTGATATAAGGTTAGTAAAAATGAAAGAAAATTGTGTTTCCCGCTCCCTGAGATGAACACTAAAATGGTATCAAGACAGGAAAACCTTCCGTTGTGTCTCGCCAAGAAACTCTGCAGCGTGATGTTGTGCCAAATAGCTACAGTACAGGTCAAGTGATTGCTTACGTACCCAAGCTGCGGACACTCTTGCAAGACATGCGTCACCAACTCCACTGTCTTCATTGACCCCCACTGTCTCCATTGATTCCATTCACTCTACTGACTCGATTGACTCCACTGACCTTATTGGCTCACCCAAGTGACGATAGTGGGCATGAAAAATCGACTGATGCTGCACACAAAGTAAGTCATTCCAGGTCGACTTTATCTGAAGAGTTCCACAATATTTCAATACAGGCTTTCATTATTTTACATCCTTTTCCTACGACCTATTACTGGAAAGCAGAATTTTCCTATTATCATATTATGTTACGGGACACACATTTGAGGCCCAAAAAGCCCTTGCCTTAGACAGGCGCATAAGGCGAAATGAAAAACTTAAATCGACCCCCAGGCGGACAAGAGCTTTGTGTGTACTAGATGTGACAAAAAAGTGCAGGTCACAAATGGGTTTGCCTAGTCACATGAAAACACTGCACTCATCTACGGATTTAAAAACATTGTCATAATTTTTTGCTATACCTAATAAGCAATAGAAAAAATAATACTTTTTAAAAACAAAGCTTATCTAAGGGAAAGAACCGCTAATTACTACCATTTATCTGAAAATTACAAAATATATAAAATATAATTAATTAATTAGTACTAAATGATTAAGTAGTTGGTTAATTTTTGGATTGAATCGTTTAATTGTCATCGACTATGAATAATTATGCAAAATTTCAAATTGATCCGAGAATAGGAAGTAGGATAAAAATTTGTCGAATCTTAGTAAGGGGACTAAATCCAGATATACACCCTAGTATTTCATCAAGTAGTATTTATTACCGCTTTTTCGATAGGAAATATAAAAATAATTAATCACTAACAATTTACTAACTAATTATTTGTTGTTGTTTTTTTAATTGATTAAATAAATAATTGTGCAAAGCTTTAACTTGATCCGAGAATGGGAAGGTAGGGGAGAAAAGCATGTTCAAACGTTTGACCAGACAGAGAGAGTTGCTAGAAGCTTTGTAAAGAGAAATATTCATGGAAATGTCAAATATGATGTGCGAAAGTGTTCCGTTAAAGAAAACAAAATGTAATCCAACACAATAATATATCTAAGGTCTCACTGGTTCACTTCCTTTCATACTCAACTACGTAGGCGTTTTAATTGCTAACTAGCTTTGTGTTGATTGTAATGGCCTTGTGACCCAATCATTTGTTTGTTACATATTGGTCCAACAGAATTACTCTGAGTATATAATTCTAAGAGTTACCTTAGAGGTGGGTTTTTTTGTTGTTGTTTTTGTTTATTGTACGACGTGATATCTCTGTAGTGTAATGTAATGACTTATCAACTCTCTGCATAGAATCCATACTCACAATCAATGTTTTTGGGAGTATGTCCGCCAATTATAAATGTTTTGGACCTTTGCCCACTCATTTGTTTTTTGTAATATGCCTGGGGACTGCAATCTCCATCAGGTTATTTATTACTGATAAACATCATAATTGCGAAGTATTGTAAAAAAAAAAAATTTTGTTTGAATGGGACTTTTCGAGCCAAGTGATAACAACAGGTCTCGTGTACTGAAATCTCACCTTCCCCTAGTCAGGACTTTGATGCTGCTGTGAATTGTACGTCCCCCTTATTGTCCACTGAATGGATCTATTGGAGGAGGGCGCATGTGCTGACAGAATAGAAAGATTTCCCTGCTTTAATTAAGCCGGTCATTCTGCCGATGAGTTTCGTATGTGAGCTCTGATTGTGTTTTTTTTTTTTTGCTGGGGAACTTTTTTTTTTACATCATTGCTAGCAATCGTGATGATTGAATGGTTTTCTGCTGACCAATTTTGTGAAACCTAGATAGAAAGAGAGAAGAGGGGCATTGCTAAGGGGGTGGGGAGTGTGTCTATTGGGTTTATTCCAGAAAATTCCTGGATAGAAACTGGAATCTTCAAAGAATTTAGAGGCTCTTTTGGTTTTTAACACAATGTATTACTATTACAGCAATGGGCTCAACATGGGGTCATGTCACAGTAATTTAATTATTAGTATGAAGCTCCATACAAATCAAGGTACTTGCGAATCAAGACACTTGCCAATCAAGGTACTTACAAATAAAGTGCACAAACTTTTTACCAGACAGAGAGAGATAGACAAAGTTGATATAAGCTTTGTAAGGAGTCTAGTAAGTTGTAAAACAGTATCAAACACTACAATGACTGATTTCAAACGTATTTGTGTAAAGGTCTCGAAACTGGTAAAAAATAAAATTGTGGACGTAACTTAAAAACAGACACAAAAACAACAAGCAAAGGAACAAGTTTTTAACGTTAAAATGTTTTGGTGTTTTTATTTTTAGGGATTTAAAATACCGGGCGTAGCCGGAGGGTTAAAAACTAATGAACCATAAAACTTAAAGTGTTTTCCGACAAAGTCAAACAGCAAATCGAGAGGTCAGTTCTGGACGTCATTCACTGTTTGGTTCCAAAGAGCTGCTCACGTCTGTCAAATGTCCAAGTACAAGTCTGTTGACACAGGTAGAGAATTAATCACATTTGGTTATCAGGCAACTGAGCAGTGCTTCAAATATTTAAACAAACCACCCAATACTTTGGTTTGAATTTTGTTTTCTTCTTCTGGAAACAAGATTTTATTATTATCTTTTGAGGAGGGGGAGGGGAAATACGTGAAGTCCCTGAAGGGTGAGAGGTTTACACAGCGGCCTAGGACAAAGTGCAGCAGACTGGTGGGAAATATTGACAAATTTATGGAATAGCGCATGTTCTGTTAATTAGGTCCGGTCGATACCATTGTTGTTTTGTGGTTTTTTCGGTGGCTAGACTCAACCAACGCAAGATCGGTGTATTTAGACTCTTTGTAATTTGGTTGCTTTTTGGTTGTTAGTGTCCGTTGTTAGTTTTTTTGTTAGAGGATTAGACATTCCATCAAATACCATATTTCAATATTACAAGCGACAATGGTTATTTCCCTTTCTAGTTAGAATTAAAACTACTTAAAAATAGCTTCTGATTAGTTTTCAAGACGACAAAACTTTGGAGTTGATGAGTTGATAAAACTTGGGGCAACACTGAAAAAAAATTGAAAAATAAAATGGAAGGAATTTATTTTTTTTAATTAGACTATATGCAATTTATACAAGGCTAATTTAGAAACAGCAAAACAGAATTACCAAGTTAAGACAATTACCAAAAAAAAATCTCTGCAGATTGAATAATTTTTGTACTAAAGAAGTGTTTACATAAAATCAGAGTTGAATGTCAATAAACTGATCCGGGTAGGGGGAGAAATTTTATTATGTACAAATATGGTCAATATTATTGCAAGCGACTCTGATCCTCGCAAGAGATATGCTCAACAGATCATCTGTGGTGCCCCAACGGTATGAAAGACTAAGGAACAGGTGTTGGTGCAGAACCATGATGGTCGCTACTGCTTCACTTTACCATCCACCCTTTAAAAAAAGTATATCTGCCCTTGACAACAGCAACTGAGGGCGGGGAGGAAGACGTCGAAACATGACACAAAACCCACACATACCACCACTGCAAGTTACCCCTCTGTTTTTTAGCACACAAGCTGCTCTATTTTTTCACAACCATGCTTACATTACACGTAAATATCACTGTTTTAGAGTCGTGTGTTGATGTTATGGGTCTTAATAACATTAGTCGACATGGGAACGACAGATTTTACGAAGAGCGTAGAGATTTGGAAATGTGGGTTAGATGTTATTTTAAAAATTTAGCTGTGTATATTAAGTGGCATCTAATGTGTTGATAATGTGTTGTTTTTTTTATCATATATTAGAATATAGTTATTAACACATAATTTAATATTAATGGCCATTATATTTATTATTATTTCTACTGAGATTAACTTTACAGGATTATATTCAGTACAAATGAGACAAATATGTCTACTTGTTGATTGAAATATTTAACTCATTTATGACTCGTTTAGGATGATGTTATTTAGAGTATATTTCGGTGTGGTTTTATTTAGTTTTGTGTATAGATGGCTGGTATCTTGTAAGATAGATTATGATAGATATAAATTATTAGATGGGGTGGTCAAATTTTAGCAAACGACTTAAATTTTAACCATTTTTGTTTAGCAAGAGAAGATAACCACTAAGTTATTTTTTTACTCATTACCTCCCTTTCTTTATGAGTAGTAAAGAAAATGCTTGCATCATATGAGATACAATTTTGTCAGATCTATGGGCTATTAAAATATATTCAATTGTAATAATGTTGACATCTTCGTCAAGCCCATCGTCTGGCTATATTTGTTCTAGAGACTTCGATTGGGTCAATGACATTTGAAAATTGACGAAATTTTACAAGACACTGATAGAAAAGTGGAGGGAAAAAAGTGAGTGCAAAAAAAAAAAGTGGATTGGAGAAAACATCCAGCTAATGGTGGGTGTATCCAATTAGAGATAATTGAGAAGATGGGAAGAAATCTGGCACAGACAAGATTCGTGTGACCAGTTTGGTGTTTGCAGAACTGACAGTCGGGAATTTCGGAAGTCAGAGAAATCGGAGAGCCGTTTGAAATTTGGCTCGAATAAATTTATAAGAGATATTTGGTCAACTTGAGGAAAACTGTTATAGTACTTTAAAGAGCAGTAATGTCCTAGGAGAGGGGAGGGCAGTTATGTACTATGAGAGGGGAGGGCGAGCTCATTCACACACTTGACATACTTGAGTTAATCAAGTTGTATTTATTGTCGAAGTATTGGAGAGTCTTTAATAGTTTTGTTTCTCTTTGTATCTTGAAATGTCCAGAGACGTCCCCTTCAAAGGAAAAGATAACTACGTCATGGTTGTGTTGACCGGTTCGTGGATGTTCATTAGAGAGACATCAATTCTGCTAAATGCCCAGCATACATAGGACATTCGGTCATCAGATTTAATTTTAAAAATACAAAAGCCGTATTAACCAGGCCACATACAACCTAACAATGAGAAGTGTGTACATTATTTTAAAAAATATGGTTATATATATCTACACCAGCTAACGCGGTCAAGTAAGTCTAGAGTAACTTTCCCCCCTCTCTCTACCAAATATTGGTCACTAACCATGCTGGTAGAGATTCTACACAAACCGGTACTAACTGGATTCCATGGACCCCGGCAGACTTTGCCCACATCAAGCTGAATGACCAGCTAAGGCTCGAGTAAGTTAATTGACCAGACACTCACGTTTCCCGTTTCCGTCTGTCACTTATTGGTCAGTCCAGCTTAGTTGTGTCCACTTCGGCGAAACCTTCGGTCACTCGGCGTCTTCTAGTATAGAGAGTAAGATCTGGATAAAAACAGTTTTTTTAGTATAAATTTTTGTTTTGTAGATGGACTGCAGCAGAAAGAGAAATACAAAAGTTTCAATCTACGACATCTTTTTATTGATTTATTTATTTTTAAATAGAAATCTGATTGCGTTAAATTATACATACCAAATTATACAATGATACATAAAACACTGAACCACAATCTTCAAATCCAATTTCAAAATCTAATAAAATACTCAGAAAGACTTAAAGATAAAGGCTAATTCCTCGTCCCATATGCTAGGACAAATCTGTACAAGTGCTCCTTCTTCCCTAGTGCTATTAGAGCATAAAATGGGTTGCCTGATCCAACCAGGAAACCCAATGGCTTAGCAGAATTTAAATCCTAGATGCAATTTTATTGTATTTGACAGAGGGAATCCATACTAGGTCTATAAACTCTAGCTTTTTTTCAAACAGTGACCATTCTTCAACATTTCTCGGATCTAGATCACTTTTGAGTACGTGTTGAGAACCAGTAGGACTGACCACTTTCTGTCAACATACAGTCCCTCAATTACCATTGTGACTTTTTAAAACTACAGGGGCTGGGATTTTAATTTTAGGATTGAGTTGGAGAAAGACAAATCGGTTGGTCGTTGGGCTGGCAACATGACACCCTGCTGGTTAACCATTGGCCAAAGAAACAGATGACTTTAACATCATCTGCCCTAAAGATCGCAAGGTTTGAAAGGGGAGATTTACTTTTCACTTTTGTTTTAACTACAGAAATAATAAGACTCGAAACAAGTGAACAATTTTCTAATTTCTCAACCAAGCCACTAATTTTTTAACCAAGGCACCAATTTTCCAACCAAGCCACTAATTTCTCAACCAAACCACTAATTTAATGTAATTCTCATGTCTTCCTATTGTCACTCTACTAATGTCAACAAAATTCCATGTTTTTCTATTTAGATCCTGCTTGCTGTCTCGCCTTGTGCAAGTAAATACATTGTGTCCATTCGAGTCGAAATAGTCTTCGAAAGAAGGAGGGAAATCAGAGTAATAACTAATTTCTTTTTATTTCCCTTTACTGATTAAGGGCCGGTTATAAAGCCAAGGCGATGAGTCATTCCTAAGACCCCAGCCATCAACCCTACCCATAACCCTCGTCTTGGTCTGAATAGCAGCCCAAATGAAAGTGATTGCAAGAGGGAGAGGGGACGGGAGTGAAAGAAAGAATGGGGGGGATAAAAGGAGGAACAAAAGAATTTGAAAGAAGAATGATGAGAGAGAAACCACAAGAGGTAGGAAGATTGTCTCCGAAGAGGAAGGAGTGGGACAAAGGGGCACGAAAAGGAGGGGTTCGATTTATCGAGTACTTTCTTTTCAATGGTGACTTTCTTCTTATCGAGTAATTCCAACTGCTGCCAACTAAAGTTTCCCATGAGTGCGGCTACTGTAGGTTGATGTATGGCGGCTGCCAACTCCTCAAATCTCAGGCAGGATTATAGGATAAAGGACAACTTAGTCCCCAAATAAGATGGAAACATATTTTAAGTGAAAGTGCAAACCTTTTTCTAAACCAATTAACACTCTGTAATTAGAAATGATTCTTTGGTGTTGTTGTTTTTTTTAATTTACAAAACTAATCGCTTCCAACAAGATGGTTATGCATTCAACAAGGAATCCAATATAATTTCGCCTTTCGATAAAACCAAATAAGTCTGGCAAGGATTGCCCACTACATTTCTTAAAAGAAAAAGCAAATCACATGACCAGAGTTTACAGGATCGAGACTTTGATCAAATATTGTAATAACTTAAGTGAGGCAACTCAACGAGACAGACGTTTATTTACACGGAGACATGACAAAACACAAAGGGCATCTGCCCTTGAGCACTGCAGCTTCATCTAAACTTGGGCGGAAATCGTTCTCTTCTTCTAATGTTGACATCCTTTCCAGTCAAGTCCTATAACAGTGCGCACCTCTGTACTAGCCTGGATGGCGGTGCGCATGGCAGAGTTATAACATAGACCCCCTTCTTAGAGCTTTTTCGTCCCGAAAAGAAACAGTGCAGTGGAGGTTTCGACAGTTTCAGTTGGAGGTCGATCGGTTGGAACCACAGACGGTAGTGTGCCTTTTGCCCACGAAGCCATCTGCACAGTTTTTCCGCGGCCGTCGCTTCTTCTTCTTCCAGTTGGTCAGTCTACGCTTGAGACGATGTCTTGGTCGCTGCTTTGACCTCATGACGATAGTCGCTGATGCCAGCCAGCTGAAACAGGGAGAGTTACTGGAGGTTAGGGTTGCCAGCCACGTAACACAAATGGAGGTTGTGGCGATCACTGTAGATTCCAGGGTTGTTGTTCCAAGACGCTGAGTCAGCGGACCTCTTCCATGGGACGTTTCGTAACACAGTTGTAGGCCCACAGGTAGCCATGTTTTTGCAACACATAGTCTTTCTCAGCCTCATCTGTAAGTATGCCCATGAAGCATCCTTTTAATGTTCATAGAGCACTGCATCAGGTTTCGCTGGAAATAATTCACAACCTTTCAAGTCACTCTCACTGAAGTGGACAGAAGTACACATTTCTGTCAAGTTCAGATCTTGTAGCTGGGTTTCTTGGCATGGGCACTGTCCCCGCAGGGCGCCCGCATATACAGTTCATGTCCAATCGCCTGGTGTCAGTTGCCAAGCATCGAGTTCTCTCTTATGCCGCTGTCAAAGTCAAATTCGTTGTTTCTGTCTCGGCCATTGTTGTGGCCCGTATTCGCAATTTCCCCCGACGACATCCAAGGCAAGGAATCAGAAACGGTCTTAAGGCTTTCATGGTGTGAGTTCTCATCAAAAATACTGACAGATAAATAGAGGTCTTTAAGGTCCACAGCAGCAAGCTAGGACGCAGACCCAACGTTGTCTTGATCTGTCCCGGCTCGTTGCAGATATACCAGGAACAAATGTTTCAGGCTCATAACAGACTTCTCTAGTTTCGTCATTTGTTTTCTTTTCTTTCAATTCTGTTTATCCCATTGAGATCGTCGCAGCAATCGTTTCACGTTTCTAGCCCCGAAAGTCAACTTGCCCACAGCACAGTCACAGACAGCGCTCCAATCGGAGAAGAGAATACACACATTTCACAGTCATGTCTACAGTAAACAATTGGATATATAACTTGATTCGTGTTTATTTCGCTACGCGGACTTAGATGACTAGATTACACACTCATTTTCTGCTATTTTCTCTTCTACTATAAATGATTGGACATACTAAAATAGATAACGAGTTCATTCATTAAAAGTAGTGCACAAATATCAAATGATAAAACATGCAAACAGCTGATAAAGAAGCGGGAGGCAAGGGGAGTAATTCACATGGACAAGATCAAAGCAACAAATACAAAGACATACAAACACAATTCTTTCCCTCTAGTTTGATGTACTTCCATTCAAAAACATTTCCTATTATGTTCACATCTTCTCGTATTTCTTTCTATAAGCATCTAGAAAAAAAAAAACTTTTTCATTTTCAACATCAAACCAGTAACACAGACTAAAAACGCAAAATACCTAGGTGTTATAATAAATGAAAAACTGTCATGGAATCCACATATTGTTGAAACTATAAAAAAAATTCAAACAAAGCATTAGGGTTTATTAAAAGAAAATTTCTATAAATCAAATAAGAACATAAAACTAAAATGTTATTTAACCTTGATTAGGCCAATAATAGAATATGCATCCTCCGTTTGGGACCCTTCAACTCAAGAAAACATTAAGAAACTGGAACAGACACAAAAATAGAGCAGTGAGATTCATAACAAACGAATATTCGCATTTGAACTAGAGTAACACCTTTAGTAAAATCACTAAATTTAGAAAGCCTTCAGGACAGAAGACTCAAAAGTAAAGTAGCAATAATACATAAAACACTGAACCATAATCTTCAAATACAAAAAACAAGATTTAATAAAATACTCTGAAAGACACAAAAATTAAGTCATCTGCCTCGTCCCCATATGCTAGGACAAATTTGTACAAATACTCCTTCTTCCCTAGTGCTATTAGAGCATGGATTGGATTGCCTGAACTAGCCAGGAATACCAGTGACTTGGCAGAATTTAAGTCATTGGTTAATATGCATGACTAAATGCATGACGCGTAGGACGTAATCATCTTCTTTTTTGAAGTAACGTCCTGTATTATAAATTTAAGTCATTGGTTAATATGCATGACTAAATGCATGACGCGTAGGACGTAATCATCTTCTTTTTTGAAGTAACGTCTGTATTATATAAGAAGAAGATAAATATTAAAAATTATAATTCAATCATCAGGTGTGTAGTAGATTAAGGTCGAGTATGTAGTAGATTAAGCTCGAGTGTGTAGTAGATTAAACTCGAGTGTGTAGTAGATTAAGCTCGAGTGTGTAGTAGATTAAACTCGAGTGTGTAGTAGATTAAGCTCGAGTGTCTAGTAGATTAAACTCGAGTGTGTAGTAGATTAAACTCGAGTGTGTAGTAGATTAAGCTCGAGTGTGTAGTAGATTAAACTCGAGTGTGTTGTAGATTAAGCTCGAGTGTGTGGTAGATTAAGCTCGAGTGTGTAGTATATTAAACTCGAGTGTGTAGTAGATTAAGCTCGAGTGTGTAGTAGATTAAACTCGAGTGTGTAGTAGATTAAGCTCGAGTGTGTGGTATCATGTGTATAGCATATAATACACATTGACGAGACGTTGAAGTGTTTTTTTTTTGTTTTTTTTTTGTTTGTTTGTTTCCGTGTTGACGAATGTTCCTTCAGAATTGAAAATTATTACATCCTAGCCAAAACCTCCCATAGGACGGCTGGGCGATGGTGGCGGGCAGTGATAACGTCAGTCCAGAGCGCTTAAAACTTGACTAGGCCTGTAAAGCATTGTATAGTCTCAATAATATTTGATCATAAAATGAGGTAACGCCTGCATGAGGGCCTCTAAATTAAGTTCCGCACCTATGACAACGTACTTAACAATACGGCGTCTGCTCTCCTGGACTAAAAGGTAACAAAATTTAAAGGATGATTGCTGCTGAGCTTCTCTATGTAGATGACTGCGCCCTTCTCGCCGTCAACGAGTCTGCTGAGACTGCTGCCTTGTTTGGTCTGTCTATCAACTTAAAAAAAAAAGAGATCATGCTTCAGAAGTCCCTTAACGGAACTAAATCAAAGTGAATGCCACTTCCTTACTAAGGCTAACAGCGCGTTTGGTCATCTCCAGTTGAGAGTATGTCACAATAGGTCAACAAAAATCAACGTTTATAAAGCAATGTTTCTCAACATAATTTGGTATGGCTATCAGACCTTGCTGCTCTACAGAAAGCATCTAAAGCTTCTAGAACGCTTTCATTAAAGGGGCCTTCGCTCAATAATGGGCATAACGCTGGAAGGACTATTTTACAGATAACAATGTTCTGCTGAAGGCCGGTTTGGAAAGTGTAGAAGCACTACTTACCATTCGGCAGCTGCGTTGGGTTGGACTCTTATAATGCACGAGAGACGACCTCATGCCTTAGGGCGATCTCTTTTGGCGAGCTTAAAAGAGAACAACATAACAAAGTTGCACTTAAAGATCAACTCAGGCGCCATTTTGCCCTCACTGGCATAGAGGAGAGTAGCTGGCAGCAGATGGCATTTGAAAGAGGCAGTTTTATAGGTTCTCGTATGCTGTGGGACACACCTTTGAGTTCTAAAGAAAAGCCAGTGTAGAAGACAGGTAGAGAAGACGTAAAGAGAACTTAAATGGACACCCGGCAGACATCCGCTTGAAGTGCATCAGATGGATCTGGGAGTTTATACAGGTCTCAGCTGGGTTTGCATAGTCATGTGAAACACAGCACTCATTCTTAATCTTCGAAATAAAAGACATTACCATTATTATATTTATCAGTTTGAAAGTGAAATTAATTGAATCTTTGAAACATGCTGTTACAGCCCTGTGCTCATTAAATTGAAACAGCGTTTTTTTTCCTTGTTATATCGGCTTCACAATTCTATGAGCCGGCCTTGAGATAAGGCGCTCATTAAGAGAGCTATTACACGTGAACTTATCCTAATTGGTATCGACCAGAACATGATTGACTTCGTTTCCCTGCAATGTGCAGGAGTGTTGGCTTAGTGTGACCATTGTTTGGTCGTCTGCTGTATTTTTATGTCAGACGTATCCATTTAAGTGCACGTGTCAGACGACTTGAGCCAGTGGATGGAAGACATGTTTCTCCCCCCCCCCTTTTTAAGTCCCACCCCGCCCTAACCCACTAGCGGATGCAGAACTTTGGAGTAAGGGGGTCGATTTCTTTCCTAACCCTAACCCTAACGCGGTAACGCCCCTAAGCATAAACGCGCGTACAGCATATTAGAATTTTTTTTTTTAAATGTGTTTCTCAACATTAGGCGAAAAATCGTTTTCTTGCATTTTTCACAGCAGAAACGCATTCTCCTGACATCTACAGCTCATTATTCATCCTATTCATATTGTACTTTTTGAAAATGTTTTTCTTGAAAAATATTCTAATATGAATTTACAGGCCCTTACTACATTGCAAATACAACCGATTTGTTCCTGAAAGATAAGATACCCCACATATTTAGATTAAAGCTTTGAGGATCGCCGCCGAATAAACAAATTATTCGAAAATAATTTTTTTTTAAAGTCAACATTTTGAGGCCTTTCTCTGGACAGCTAGGTGGTCGGGGGGGGGGGGTCGGCCGAGTTGGGGGGTGGCAATCGCCCCCAACCCCTACAAATAATCCACTACAATAATTATGCGGGGCGTTGACCTGATAGGAGTGCTGACCAGCAAGATTACCCTGAACTTTTTTTTATTTTCTTACAGGGTAATTAAAGCCGACCTGTTATTTTAAATATTCATACAGGGTGATTTAAGCCATTGGTAAGGCATTTTTTTTTAGTTTTTTTAGTTGTTGCAATGAACTAAAATAAATTTAGCCTATGCCTGGTCCAGCCATATTTTATTGATTGTTTGACCTAAATCTCTGACCAATCAATTCTATTTCTGTTTAATTGACCAGATTGGACGAAGCAGTAAATATAAGAGCTATTATATGATTTCAGCGTCCCCTGTTACAAGAAAAAAAACAAAATTACCATTTTGGTTATGAAGAACATTTTTTTTAGTCTGACGAATCGACCAATGGCAAAGCGTCTCAATGTCACTTGTTGGTATAAATAATATATAATATATATATATATATATAATATAATAATAATATAATATATATATCTATATTATAAAGTAGAATGTGAGGTGTATGTATGTATGTATGTTACTTATAGACATCAAAACCGCTTGACCAATCTCGATAAAACTAGGCAGGAATGTTCCTTGGGTACTAACTTAGACCGTAGTGTATGTATTGTAGCCCTAAAACAAACTTAAGACCCTAAAAAAAAAAAAAAGTTGTCCGACTCTATTACAGCTATAGTATTTTATGGATCTAGGCCATGGTTAACAATGTTGACATGAGAAAAGATCAAAAGGATTTAGACCTAGATCTAATTTTAAGAAATACACTTTGCGAACATAGTTTTTTACTTTTTTTTTACCATTGATTTCATTCTGTACTAAAATTAACCTTCAATTTTGTGTTTCAAAAGCATTTTTTTTACATAAATTAGTTCCTGATATCTGTGACTACAGATTTCCTGGCGAACATTCTTTCATTAGACATTACCAGTTGGTTACACATTAACACATCTCTCTACTGAGTCTATTTCTAGGCCTAGGTCTAAAACTCTTATTGAACTCTAAGATGATAAAACTTCTTTTCGCAAAGATAGTTTTGTGCTTTAACACATAAACATACTATTTATTGTCCATTCATTTCATATTTTAATCAATTTAACATTCAAATTAGTTTTTCTAAAGCATTTTTAATACATTCGTTCGCTGTTCGCTAAAGTTGCGTAGCCGTGTTGAGATAGGCCTATATTCATTCATGGAAAAAGGTCACGCATGCGCAACACAGAATGAACTCTATAAAAGCCAATTTTTAATTCTAGATTAGTGTAGATTTAGATCTATGTCTACCTCAAGATCTACTTTATACTTTAACACATGAACATACAAAATTAAGTCTATTCATCTCAAATTTTAATCAAATATATGTAGGCCTACAAGCAAATGTTTTAATTTGAAAAAATGGATTTAAGCCTATTAGCTATTTTTATTTGATAGCTTCATTCACACTATTTTTACAGTGACGCATTCGCTTTACTTATTACATTATTATTTCGTTTAGTTGTGACTATATCGACAGTAATGCGCAAATAAAGACCCACGGGTCGCGGGTAACATATGTCTAGTATATAATAATATAATAATATATAATATAATAAGAATAAATAATATATATTTATACTTAAATTATATATAATTATATACTGATATTATCATTATATGGACATCTAGATCTAATACTATACCCATACTTCTAATTTAGAACACTTAAGATCTAGTCAAGATCTACATCTCCTTCTAAATTTAAAATCTAGATGTAATCTAAATTAGATTTACGTAAAACAAAAATATTAGTAAAGCTTAAATATTTTTTCCATAAAATTGAAGCAACTTTACATTTATTCTGTTATCGTATAATTTCGGAACACTATGGCTGACTAAGCCTTGTTGTTGTTTTGTTTCTTGATTTTTTTACTAAGTCTAGTCAAGCCAAATTTACATTTATTTTTTTTCTTTGAAAAATCGAAATGGTTAACTAAAGTTTTCCTAAGTGGCCAATTCTTTTATCAGCGATATATATCAACTGTTAAGGTACTATATGTAGGACGTAAACGTCTGTATTCAGAAAGATAAGATAAGAACTACTTCTTTCTTAGCCTAGAACTCATGAAAGCAAGAGGAAGAGAGATAAATAGAGGGAGAGAAAGAGAGAGAGAAAGAGAGAGAGAGAGAAAAAAAACTAACAAACACATCTAAGTTTAACATAACTCGTATAGATTGAACCTGTTTTCGGAGTTTAACCCCCCTTCCCCAGCACAAAAAATCTGTTTCATTAAAAATGCAGAAACGCTACGCCCCTGAAGGTCATAAGGTTAATGCTGCATTTAGCAGATCGATGGAAGGACAACCCGTGACCTGTCTGAGACCGGAGGTCAAGTTAAAGGTTAATGACTGCTTTGCATAAATTCAAGGGAGTGCATATTCCTGCATCAGCAATAGGTATTATTTTCGCTCTGGGAGTTACTGACTCTTTGTATCTCCTGGCTCCATTAAGTCTATAATAGTCTATATAGTGTTGAGTATGTATTAGCTAATATCTATCTTGTGGTTCCATCAAAACCTATGTAGTGTTGCGCTTTTATTAGCTAGTAGTGTTGAGTATCTATTAGCTAGTATCTATCATTTTGTTAAATTAGTCTATGTAGTGTTGAGTATGTATAAGCTAGTACCGGTATCTATCTTCTAGTTCCATCAAAGTCTATGTAGCGTTGAGTATGCATTAGCTAGTATCTATCTTCTGGTTCCATCAAAGTCTATGTAATGTTGAGTATGTTTTAGCTAGTATCTATCTTCTAGTTAGATCAAAGTCTTTGTAATGTTGAGTATGTATTAGCTAGTATCTATCTTTTGGTTCGATCAAAGTCTTTGTAGTGTTGAGTATGTATTAGCTACTATCTATTTTCTGTACCATCAAAGTCTTTGTAGTGTTGCCTATCTATTACCTAGTATTTATCTTCTAGCTCCATCAAAGCCTATGTGCATTTATTAGCTATATCTATCTTCTGGTTCTATCAAAGTCTGTGTAGTGTGGAGTATCTGTTAGCTGGGATCTATCATCTGGTTCTATCAAAGTGTATGTAGTGTTGTATCTTTTAGCAAGTAAGCAAATATCAACGGGACTATAAACTATGGTAATACTTTATTCCGTAGAGTGAGTTTTGTTTAAAAAGATAATACCTAACATTCCCACCAATAAAGTGGAGAGAAAAACCATGATACAAAGGCAACCCATGATGTGTTTACCTAAGTTCGAGGATTGAATGCAACCATTATCTCTAGAGACAGAAGGAGCCATTACATAAATAAAAATATTTATAAGATTGTCCATAACTGTTGCTAGATTGTGACTTGCCTCAAATGTAATGCAATGTTAAAAATCAACTAGCTGTGTACTAATGTGTTGTTAACAACTGTACAGAAACCTGGCTACAGTATACACTAATAGTAGAGAGTATATATGACTTGCAGTAGAATATGTAAATATGAGCAGAGACTGATGTCGGCCCTCATAGAAAGGAATGATGATTACAATACCTGGGCTTAAAGGGATTAAAAAGACAAAATATTGTCTGATAATATATGGTGGATTAGAAAGGGACAACTCTAACTATATTTTTATATCATGAAATAATGTTTTGAGCAAGAGATCCTCGTTAACCATGGGCCACAGATGACCACAGTCGGCCACAGATGACCACAGTCGGCCACGGATGGCCACAGATGACCACAGTCGGCTACAGATGACCACAGTCGGCCACAGATGACCACAGTCGGCCACAGATGACCACAGTCGGCCACAGATGATCACAGTCGGCCACAGATGACCACAGTCGGCCACAGATGATCACAGTTGGCCACAGATGACCTTTACATTATTTTTTCCATAGATAACAAGGTCTGAAAGGGGAACTTAACTTACTTTAAAACAAATTTTGAACCATAACTCCTTGACTTGCCTCAATAAAAACATAAATACATAAACATCGCTTGGATAGTTAGTTTTAATCACGTGGTCTTGGTTCTCTTTGACTTATCTCTATTGACAACCAAGTTTGTTTACACACCGTGACGCTATCCCTGCATAGATCTAGTATATACAGCCAACTCTACGAGATAAATATTAGATGCTTTGGTCTAAAGTCTTTTAAAAATAACTAGTAACAGTATTGCGTTGGATCAAGTAAGATTGATTTCAGTACACAAATATATGAGCTTACAAAAGTTGTGTGACAGGTGAAATCTACTGATAAAGAAAAATGTCACCGTGATCCTTGTACTAAAGTAAACAGAAAATATCTAAGTCTTGGCTTTAAAGCAATGTACCAAATAAGTCTGTAGGAACGCGGTCATGGTAGCACGCTGATACACAAGTACTTTGTTACATAAGACCATGCTGAAGGATATATTTAGTGATACTTTGATAGCATGTACTCCAGTCATTTCAACTTTAAAGGTAAATAAGTAGTTTTACATTGATGTGTGTACGTGTGTCGGTATTTACATATTCTATACCCTTGTAAAATGTGTTACAAAATTTTATTTTTCAAGCTTTGATTTTGGTTATAAAATGGCTATTGCATTTTTAGCTACCAAACACAGAAGTAATTTACATTCTAAACAAGAGTTCTGTATAATTGTTTGTTGTTCTTTGTTTGTGTCTGGAAATACTCAAAAACTTTTTATATTTTCTATTATGCTTATTGCCGTCTGATAGCCTCAAGCTTTAAAAAAAAAAACAGTGTATAGCATTGCAAGTTTATCATAGTCCCAGCTTGCGTGCTCATGTACGATCCAATGAACCAAGCCCAATCTGGCCTTGAACTACAGATGTCATTGTGTTCTCTTAGGATTAAAGGGATGGAGCTGGAGGAAATAATACAAAACCCAGTGTGCTGACCACCTTTGGTCATCGGAGAAAAGTTTGACATAGTAACTTACAAAAATTACTTTTTGTCTTATGTAGGACAGACTTACGAACGAATTGACAACGTTATAACAACACTACAATTAGTTCACACTTGTAGGTTTTGTTTTCTAGAATTGTTATGTTGGTTTCCTACAAAATTGTGTAAGAGAAGAAATTTAAAAAAAAAAAACGATTATTTCGTTAATATCTAACTAAGTAACTAAATAAGTATGTTAGAGATTGTTTTTACCAAATGTATATCAACTCTGTCTTTCTGTCTGTCCGTTTACCTGACAACACAAGAATAAATTTTTTAAAATTCGTTAATTAACTATTATTAATTAATTATTTTGTTAGGTATCTTGAACAAAGAAAAGAAATCGTACTTGACAAATGTATTGGTATAAGTTGAATTAGTCCCTTTTAGCATCTTGCGTAATGATTAAACATTATTTTTTATGCATTTAAAAAACGATCATGTAAACATTCACCAAGATATCCACTTCATCTCTCCCCCTCTCCCAACTGGTCCAGACAAGAGATAGGATCAGAGAGCATCGAGAAAGCTAAAAGCTAAACAAAAAAAAGGGTAAAACTATTTCTATCGCACAGATTTATGTCTTGGTCAACCATGCATGTAATTATAAGACTGATCCAAACTAGTTGATAAAATTACACTTAATATTAGCTTTGTTTTTTAAAAGTATTTTTAATGTTTATCTTGTTCTTCCTGTATTTCAATGAATCCATAAATAAAGTAACTGATGACTTAGATTTACAATTTAATTAATGTAAAGAAAGACAGGAATAAGTTTGAAGCTCATAATTACAATATAAATATTTCAGCTCACAGAATGACAAACCCAGCGACAGCCAAAATACTGTTATCGACTCTGTTGACATTGGTTACAATCGGTGCACTACCTGTTACCGACACACCACTCAACTCTAGGCTCCTTCTTAATCCTTCTCAGCTTCCTAAAGTAGAAGTCATTCACGAGTGGGTCTCTCTGGACTATGACTGGCGCTTCAGCTGGGTCAAAGACTACTACACGGAGAGAGGATGGTTCGACGCTAAGCAGAATCTGCTCTCCAGCATTGACATCTACAACGGTGACATTTATGTCACGGTGATCAGACTGTCCATCGCTGTGCCCTCAGGATTGAACAAAGTGGTCACCGTTCAGGGAAAATCCGTTCTCCAACCGTTTCCTAGCTTCGGTAGAAATGAGATCGGCATATGCAGCAACTTGCAATTTCCTTTCGCTTCCTTCACTGATCCCAACACTGGCTTCATGTACGTAGTGGATGTAGGTAGAATAGGGCGCAACCCAAACGCTCAAGCGCCTTGCCCACCGAAACTCGTCGTTCTCGACCTTAACAACAAGGGCGCCATAATCCGCAGCCATAGCTTCCCGGAAGCGGTTGTGCCGAGACACACCAACATGGTGAACGACCTTGTCCTGGATTACGTGACCGTGAACTCCACGGAGGTCAAGTACGTGTACATTACAGACACCGGAAACGCGCAGATCATCGTTTTCGATGTACAGACCAACCAGACCTGGGCTTTCCGAGACGTCTCCATGAAGACGGATGCTGATCGGGTGTTTACGATCAACGGAGTCAATTACACTATGGATGTTCCCGTGGACGGGATTGCTATCGACCGCGAGTACAATTTTGTGTATTACAGTGCTGTGGGAAGTAGAAAGTTTTATCAGATTCCGACTTCCGTATTGCGCAACAACAGCGGGGATTTCGCCCGGGACTTGCGGCTAGTCGGGAACAAGGTGTCCAGCTCTGATGGCATGGCGTCAGGCAAAACTAACATTTATTATGGAGCTGGTGGATTGAATGCATTGATCAGGTATCATTTTTTTAATTATATTTTATCGGTCTGATAGCCATTTTTTTTACTTAACTGCATTACAGTAAAACTCTCATTAATTGAGTTGAAAAATAAAAATATATCTAGGCATAGAACAAAGAAGCGTAAGTTTTATCTAAAAAATGTGAGTCATATATAAGTTTACTTACTGTACATTTCAGTGTGCTAGCTTTAGAAATAAACAACGAAATAAACGAATTACCCACAAGATAATTACGACTAATGTTCAATTGAAGTAAACATCAATGATATGTTGGTGGTTTTATCTCCAAAGAACTAATTACAAATAAAAGTATATCGAATAAACTCATGACAGGTTTTCATTTTTAACGAATAACGGAATTGCCAATAAAATAATTTTACAGATATTAATTAAAAATAAACAAATTATTTATAAACCAATCAACAATAACCAGATAACGAGTAAAAGGCAATAAACTGATTGCATTTAAAACAAAACTCCCACAAACAAATAGTTTAAACATAAATAATCTAAAAAAAAATATATAAAACTATAATGTAAAACTATATAAAAATGATCTATAAAAAATGATCTATAAAATAAAATAATTCATTTAAAAAAAAATTATAATATGTCTATTAAAACCATTTTATTCCCCAGAGCCTGCATAGTTGTCCAAAGCGTAATCGTTTTATTCCTAGCACTATTTACTTCTGTTCAAAAGAAAGATTCGCTTTAGTCCTTTTGGTTTCCACCAGTGATTGGACCCTAATGTCACATTGAGTAACTAATGTTGGTTTTGTTGAAAGTTCAGGCAGTCTAAGTGTAAAGTAGCTAGAAGGTTTATGTTCCAGTAAGATTTTCTAAGTGAAATGACCGCTAAACACAACACATTTTCTAAGTAAGATGACCACTAAACCGAACACATTTACTAAGTAAGCTGACCACTAAACACAACACTTTTACTAAGTGAGATGACTACTAAACGCAACACATTTACTAAGTGAGATGACCACTAAACGCAACACATTTACTAATTGAGATGACCACTAAACACAACACTTTTACTAAGTAAGATGACCACTAAACGCAACACATTTACTAAATAAGATGACCACTAAACGCAACACTTTTACTAAGTGAGATGACCACTAAACGCAACACATTTACTTAGTGAAATGACCACTAAACGCAACACATTTACTTAGTGAGATGACCACTAAACGCAACACATTTACTTAGTGAGATGACCACTAAACGCAACACATTTACTAAATGAGATGACCACTAAACGCAACACATTTACTAAGTGAGATGACCACCAAACGCAACACATTTACTAAGTAAGATGACCACTAAACGCAACACATTTACTAAGTAAGATGACCAATAAACACAACACATTTACTAAGTGAGATGACCACTAAACGCAACACATTTACTTAGTGAGATGACCACTAAACGCAACACATTTACTTAGTGAGATGACCACTAAACGCAACACATTTACTAAGTGAGATGACCACCAAACGCAACACATTTACTAAGTAAGATGACCACTAAACGCAACACATTTACTAAGTGAGATGACCACTAAACGCAACACATTTACTTAGTGAAATGACCACTAAACGCAACACATTTACTAAGTGAGATGACCACTAAACGCAACACATTTACTTAGTGAGATGACCACTAAACGCAACACATTTACTTAGTGAGATGACCACTAAACGCAACACATTTACTAAGTGAGATGACCACCAAACGCAACACATTTACTAAGTGAGATGACCACTAAACGCAACACATTTACTAAGTAAGATGACCACTAAACGCAACACATTTACTTAGTAAGATGACCACTAAACGCAACACATTTACTAAGTAAGATGACCAATAAACACAACACATTTACTAAGTGAGATGACCACTAAACACAACACATTTACTTAGTAAGATGACCAATAAACACAACACATTGAATAAACGTTATTATTTAAACTTTTTAAGACACCTAGGGAAAATTATTTCAAATTCATTGACATTGATACTGATAGAAACGATCGCATTGACACCGACAATGTCAGCACTAAAACGACATTCACATTGACAAATACCGATACAGTTTTATCGGCTCTGACTGGTAAAGACAGCATTGACAAGGACAAAGACAGCGCTGACAAAGACAGCATTGACAAGGACAAAGACAGCGCTGACAAAGACAGCATTGACAAGGACAAAGACAGCACTAACAAAGACATTCACTTTGACATGGACATTTACATTGAAAATACCAACTGGATTGATGTTGACATTAATATGTAGCGATGACAATGCAACTACCTTTGATGCTGTCCAAGACAGCCATACTGACACTAACAAAGACACCTGACATCGACAATAAAATGGTATGAATATAACATAGACAATGACATTGACACAGTTAGAGCCAGCCATTTTGCTATTGAAAGGACAGTAACATTGACTCTGACGACAACACAGCCACAATGACAAGTACATTGACATAGAAAATGAAAATGGGATTTACTCTAACACTATTATTGACATTTTGTCTCCCAGTCAAACACAGATTTGAATCAAACGTGCCTTCACTAAATGTCGTGAAGTTTTGAACAATACCCTACCGCCCCCTTTTCGTATTTGAAGACAGGCGCAAAAGAAGGAAAGAAAATTTAAATAGACCGCAAGCGGACAATGGCTTTGTCTGCACTAAATTCGGGGAAATATGCAGGTCACAACTGGGTTTGCGTATTTATGTAAAACACTGCATCCAGCCTTAATCTTCGGAATCGAAGACATTGCCATTATTATCATTATACAAAAAAAAACTATGTCAAATAATTTGCAGTGATTACACACAAAAATTAATCTCATTGACATGACTTTCTTTACAATCTTAAGAATAGTCCCTTTTTAAATTATTGAATATTAGGGCCTACTGTTTTTAGGTTTAATTGTAACTTAAGTTTTATTTATAACATAAACATTATTATTTCTGAATACATTACGATGTGAAAATAACGTAATGGAAACCTTGTGCCTCCTGTAGTCTGATGATATTAGAAATTTTAAGCTTTTAATTAGCCAAAGCAAGGCGAATGTCTAGTGGCTACATCCAGTCTATTTCTTTGCTTAGTCATTAAGTTTTGTTACGCACCAAATTTTAATAGGATCAGTAACTATCTAGATTCTAGATCTAATTAACCCGATCATTTTTCCAAATTTCAAAATTTAAAGCCACATTTAAGGTACACTATGGCAAGGGAGATAATATGTAAGATTAAGGTTATATTGGTGGTTTCCCGTGTCTTTATCACCTTCACCCTCACCTGCCCGTTAGTCTGTTGGACCACACAAGATCTGTTTTTCCTAGAACACACAAGATCTGTTTCTCCTAGACCACACAAGATCAGTTTCACCTAGACCACACAAGATCTGTTTCTCCTAGACCACACAAGATCTGTTTCACCTAGACCACACAAGATATGTTTCTCCTAGACCTCACAAGATCTGTTTCTCCTAGACCACACAAGATCTGCTTCTCCTAGACCACACAAGATCTGTTTCACCTAGACCACACACGATCTGTTTCTTCTAGACCACACAAGATCTGTTTCACCTAGACCACACAAGATCTGTTTCTCCTAGACCATACAAGATCTGTTTCACCTAGACCACACAAGATCTGTTTCACCTAGACCACACAAGATCTGTTTCTCCTAGACCATACAAGATCTGTTTCACCTAGACCACACAAGATCTGTTTCTCCTAGACCACACAAGATCTGTTTCTCCTAGACCACACAAGAACTGTTTCTCCTAGACCACACAAGAACTGTTTCTCCTAGACCACACAAGATCTGTTTCTCCTAGACCACACAAGATCTGTTTCTCCTAGACCACACAAGATCTGTTTCTCCTAGACCACACAAGATCTGTTTCTCCTAGACCACACAAGATCTGTTTCACCTAGACCACACAAGATCTGTTTCTCCTAGACCACACAAGATCTGTTTCTCCTAGACCACACAAGATCTGTTTCTCCTAGACCACACAAGATCTGTTTCTCCATTCCTCTCTTGTCTTTTTATTCTTTTTTGTTGTCTTTTCATTTCTTTCTCTGAACGCCTCTTCTTCTTTTTTCTGTTCCCTGAAGGAAGTTCTTTGCCAACTCTGAGGCCCTTGTGATATAGCCATTGAGTTTTAGTTTGCGTTATTTGGCAGTAATTAGCAGGTCATCGTGGGGTCCAATCGCTTTGCTAGTCCTGTTTCTAATCACTTTGTTTGTATTAGATACCTGGGATCTTCTCAATTCCATTGCTAAGTTCCTCCTCTCTGCAGTCAGTGTCCGAAATTCGCAAGCATATAAGAATGTGGGAGCACTTCAGTCTGATTTTAGTGTCGAGGCCTATACCTTTGTCTTTCCAGAGTTTTGCAAGTGCTGCTGTGAACTAAGCGATTCTGGCTAGTGATTCAAGCTTGGTTCCTTCATCTGAGTCGATAGTTTCGAGTTATTTAAAACTATAGACAATTGTCAGGTTTCGGCCTCCATGACTGATGTCCCTTTTAGGGCCTTTTGGTTCATATTTTTTTCGGCATTGATTTGCATACCCTATGAGCGGAAGTCTTGTCTATGCGCATCACCAAGTCATCGATTTCTTCTTCTGTCGCTGCTGGGCCATCTGTGTCGTCCGTGAAGCGCAAGTTACTGATTCTTCTTCCTCTAATGCTAACAGTACCTTCATAGCACTGAAAAGCATCTTCCAATATTATTTTAAAGAAGAGTTTTGTGTTTGATATTACTTTCTATGATGACACTATATACGTACTTGCTCGATATCAATTTTTATTATTATTAAATTGAAATTGTTTTAAAATTGGTAGACAATATTATGTACATTTCATTAAAATAAAATTATAGATGCTGTAAAACTATGAAGACAGTCAACAGAACATCAGAGATTAACTAGGTCAAAATTGTATAGTGTCGAGATATTTCTATAAAAAGTTGATTCCTAAACAATAGACTACAGAGTTCTTCAAGATGTTATATAAATTTCAATAATAGCCCTGTTACAAACCTTAGATATAGCTGATACGATGCTGTTTTTATAATGATATAATGATATAAAAATATTCTCATTTCCATTATCTTGGTATATAGGTGGCACATCACCAAGGATATGGAAACGCAGGGAAGCACGGAAAGCAATGTCACCATGGCAACGCAAAGCCTCCTGGCCCAAGATGATAACCTCTTCCGCTGGGTGGACAGCATGAAGCTGGACACTAACGGCTACTTGTGGTTTGTTTCCAACCGCGCTCCAGAGTACCTCAATGGAAATATGGATTTTACTGGTGCTAAGGGAGCTAACTTTCGAATATGCCGTGTTTTTGTAGATGATCTCCCTTATCTACTAAACTCCTAAAATAGAGACTGCCTATACCTAACAATCGGAAGAACCTCCAATTATGATACCTAGTGTAAATATCTGTACAAACAAAATTTAAATATCAATCATAAAACTAAGAAAAACATAAAAAAGATTTTTTTTTTTAAAAAGCAAAACGTATATTAGGTACAATAGTATCAATTCGTTTGGATCAGTCATGTGATTAAACGTGTAATACATCTAGACTAACAATAATACATTTGTGCCATTAGAAATATGTGTACCAATTAATATCTTATGCTTTGAGTTGTCTCGGTGCGCTATGATCCTATCGTCACTTGTCTGGGCCACTTGGGAAGGGGAGAGAGAAAGGGGGGCGTCTATGTCGCTATTTACCGTGATTCGGGGGTTTTAAGTACTTTAAAAAATGTTCACTCAGGGCGCAAGGGCCTTAAGGGGACTGATTAAACTCATGCCACATAGATGCCACCACATTTTGTCAAGTACGATTTCTTTCCCTTGTTCAATACCAAACAAAATAATTTATTTCCAATAAACTAATTGTTGTTATTTTATTGATTCTTGTTTTGTCTGGTACAAGGGAAAAAAGTGTGCAAAATTTCAACTTCATCCGAAATTGGGTGTGGGAGAAAAAAAGTGTACAAACTTTTTACCAGACAGACAGACAGACAGAGTTGTAATTACACTTTTTTTTCTCGAGTTTGATCAAACTACTAAACTTTGATGATGTCAATCAATGATAAATCTAGAACACCATCTCAGACTGTTTTGTTGATCAAAGGCGTGGAAGTACAACTGTCTCTACCTTTCATTTGCTCTTGTCCTAGCGTGCTGTTGTTTCTGTCCTTAGATTCATTCTAATAAATATCTAGTATACAAACTCTAAAGCAGAGTGCTGTTTGACTATTTATGAATGGTTTGGGGTTAGGGATTTTTTTTCCATTTAAACAAGGGAACAAATTTTGATAATAGATTAAAATATTTATATATGTATGTCAGTAATATAAGCAGTTCTTGTTTTTTAAAGCACCTTGAGCCTACTGTAGAGTTTAAATTAGATTATTAGCAATGTTCATAAGCAAGTTAAGCTACTGGTAGGCCCAAGATCACTAAATTTAGAAAGCCTTTAGGACAGAAGACTCAAAAGTAAAATAGCAATTATGCATAAAACACTGAACCGTAATCTTCAAATACAAAAACAAAATTTAATAAAATACTATGAAAGACACAAAGATAAGGGCACATTCCTCGTTCCATATGCTAGGACAAATTTGTACAAATGCTCCTTCTTCCCTAGTGCTATTAGAGCATGGAATGGGTTGCCTGAGTTAGCCAGGAAAGCCAGTGACTTGGCAGAATTTAAGTCATTGGTTAATATGCATGACTAAATGCATGACGCGTAGGACGTAATCATCTTCTTTTTGAAGTAACGTCTATATTATATAAGATAAGATAAGATTGTTGCCTTAATAAAATGTCAGTAGTATACCGCACCGCCATCTGATTAGGTTTTTTTTAATTATTTTATGAATAATTAAGGACAATCATTTGTCTTCCTTGATATAAACGAGATGTTGTTTAAAATTCACACTTTAAGAATAATATCGCCCTGACACAAAAAAATAATAATGATAAATAATAAGTTGGTGGTAGACTCGATAAACCTTTGTTGTGGTGAGACCTGTGATTGTTCACCTTTTCACTTTCACCTAGACCTTAGTCTGTTGGATGAGCACCACACACGATTTGTCACACGTCTTTCTCTGATTTTTTGACTTGGTATTGTTCCCTGAAGGAAGGCTTCTGCGAGCCCCGAGGACTTCGTAATATGGCCTGTGTTGTAAGTTTTTTTATTTAATCGGATTGTGAATGGTAGATGTTGATGAATTAAACAACTTGGTCGTGGAGACTTTATTGAGTGCCATGCATTATTAAGTTTTGTCAAATTGTATCTCCCGGTCATATCGTGCAAGATAATTTTTAAAAATTAGATGCAGGTTATTATTGGACTGAATTTCGTAAGCTGAATGTAAGAGCTTAGTCTGATAGGAAAGTACACAAATACGTCACTAGTGTTTAAGTGTTTTAAAAAAGTACTGAATGGCAGAACTCAGTAACAAGAAGCTGAATGTAACAATCAAACGTTACAATAGGACATGCTACAATGAACTCAGTGACCTAGCAACTATGGCGTGATGGGGTTTCAAAAAGTGTACAGGAGTTATGTTACTTTTTAAAATTTATTATATATCTATATAAATCAAGAAAAGCAAAACGACCAGCACTCATGCTATTTATTCTTTAGCACATAGTATTTACACAATCTAATGGGCGTTAGTCAATAACAGTCACTAAATAGATCTAATATTTTTAAAGATTTGAAAAAAAAACTGTCAATCATTAAGTAGAAAGGGAAAACACAAATCGATCACATTTACTGGGGAACATTTTCTCAAGCTATTGAACATGACTTATAAAGAATACATTGAGAAATGAAAGTGCAATAAAGTTTTTGCAGCTTACTTTAATTTGCAATGTTTCCATGGAAACAATAAACATAAATAAAAACATTCCAGTGAGTTGAACTCTGTCACAAGTGAAATAAATAGATGGATGTCTTGACATTGTAATGTTTTTATCACATAACTGTGTAAGCGTCTCCAATTACATGACATGCGCGTTTATTTTTAAAAAATGAATTCTTATTTTGATCGTAAGTTGTTTGTTTGTTTGTATTCTATATTTGTTTTGTTCCTAATTTCCTGTCACACATTTTATAGAGTATGGGGCCAGGTAGTGGGCGTTTGAAATGTAACAACGGCCAATTTCAGACATCAAGCATTTTCTTGAAAGAAAGAACAAGATATTGGGGAATGGATATTATATTTTTATTTACAAGTTAATTCTTATAAAGTGATTTTTTTTAGTTTAAAAATATCGTTTTATCCGTTGCACTTTCCATGTCAAGGCAAGCTGAATACCTTTTAACTTTCCAGCTTTTAGTTTCTAGCACAAACTGAAATGGCATACACCCGGAGGGTAACAATAAACACAATACGAACACAGCAATACAAACACAGCCATACAAACACAGCCATACAAACACAGCCATACAAACACAGCAATACAAACTCAGCAATACAATTCATTCATTCTAGCTAACACCGGGGAGGGGGGCCACAATTGCTTAAGCTTCTAGCAACCCGCTATTATGCGCTATTTATAAGTATAATAAATGACAGTTTAATATAAAAAGTGATTTTAAAAATGTTTATGATATGCACAATGTGCGTCCTGGCAGACCGGCTAACCAACCACGACTGATGTCCCTTTGACCAGATAGCTTCTGTCTCCTACCAATACTTTATTAATCCTGTAGTTGCTACCACTTGCGCCCGTCCAGTCCATGGTGTCTGTAAAAAATTTCTGGGCCCTGCTGGACGTAAACCATAGATAGCCCTCTGTGTCCACTTTCAAACTGTCGACAAACACTAGCTTGATTTCATCTTGCGCCACCACTGTCTGAGTGGCAAGAGTTACTCGCCCTTCTGGTACTTGTTGCTCAGCAACATCTTTATTCTTCTCCCATCTGAAGTATAACAAAAAAAAATATTTTAGATTTTAGTTTTCCATAAATTATTTCCCTTTATTTTAAATTTTATTTCTTCATAAATTATTTCCCCTTCTTTTACATTTTATTTCTTCATAAATTATTTCCCCTTATTTTAGATTTCATTTATTCACAAATTATTTCATCTTAATTTAGATTTATCATATGTAAAAAGGAGGCGCGCTGAGTGTTATAGCGCTTGGCTTCCAAATTGAGGGTCCCGGGTTCGAATTCTGGTGAAGACTGGGATTTTAATTTCGGGATCTTTGGGCGCCTCTGAGTCCACCCAGTTGGGGAAAAGTAAAGGCGGTTGGTCGTTGCGCTGGCCATATGACATCCTCATTAACTGTGAGCCACAAAAACCGATGATCTATACATCATCTGCCATATAGATCTCTAGGTCTGAAAGGGGAACTTTCCATATGTAAAACGTCTTTGTCACGATAGACTGCCCATAATGGCTACCGAGCATGTAGGAACTGACCAGGCTAAAGGTCTAGCTGTGTATGTGTAGAGCCATGGTCAAAGTACGGGTCAATGTGGCAAAGCTTCTATGAACTCAAACTGTCTGGTACAAATATTTGTACACGTTATTTGTCTAACTTCAAATTGACGGGTCAAGTTCAAACTTTGCTCAGTTATTCATTGTCGAAGACAACACATGAATCCATCAAAATATATACCAATTAGCTAATAAATTAGTGATAATTTTAAGAAATGTTGCTTAATACAGAATAAGGAAGATAAATTTAGCAGTATTAAAATATATTGCAGTAAGGTGTTGTTCTATTGTATATATAAGATTGTTTTTAAACTCTTTCTCTCCTAATCGACAATACCACCGTTGATTTGACCTAATTAAATTAAATTAATATTAAATTTTTTAACTTGACTTTGAATTATATAAAAAGTGAATGCATTTCCCCTTAAGTCTACACCAAATACAACATTTTCTGATTACAAACAACAAAGTTATTGAAGCCCAACCATAACAGGGTAGTGAAATAGTAATGCGCAAAATGAAGAATTCCTTTAAAATGTGGGAAAATAATTACGGAGAGAAAGACTTAAGTCTTTTTCGTTGTTTTGGCATATAACTAAACATTGGGAAGTCCCTAAAGTAGTGTTTTATTGATAAATGTGCAGGTCAGCGAAAGAAAGAAAATTCTAACTAAAAATGATAATTTATATATTCATCCAGAAAAATATTTCTGTGATACTATACAAGGATAACGAGGTAAGATGTCAGGCTTGTAAGTCTTTTGATCAGTTCTTTGTGGCAGTCAAACTATTCTACAACTTAGGTACATATATTAAACATACATGAACAGCAGCACCAGGGACCAAGTTTTTAAGAGAGAAAGTAGTGAATTATATGCGACGAAAATAAAGGACCGCGCCGACCGATGCTCAAATCAGTGACCCTGTAAACGGCAACACCGCATAGCGATAACGCACTAAGCGAACTTAACCTCTAGACCATCGGAATGTCAAAAAATACATACTTCTGGTCTGGAGTCACTTCGCCCGTATGCAAATTACCACCCCAGTGGTCAAATGTGGGCGCGGTCTATATTTACAAGTGATTTATGTGAAATTTGATTAGCCTAAAATTAATTATTCCTTTAAATCGATTTTGAAGATATTAAACCGAAGGAAAACTTTGTTTCTTCAAAGTATCTCTGTAGGGACACCTCCGAACCTGTAAAAGTTACGTTACTTTAAGAGACCAAAAAATCCAATTAATAGTGTGAACAACACAAATTTATACATGCGCTTAACCAAGATTTGTTTCGGGGAACGGGAATTGGAACGGGTAACATATCCATTTTTTTAAATCTATCATTCATTAGTTCTTACAAAAGTTGGTCAGCTTTATATAAGCAAAATTGTCTTTTCCTATTATTATTTATGTTACTTGTTTTATTGTTTTAAGGTTGTTGTTTTTTTTTAAAGCTTGCTTCCATCGCTTTTGCATTTTCCCATATCGCTTTCTCTTCTTCTTCTGTTTTACTGAATTTTATTGATTCAAGAACGTCAACTGGATCTTACAGATAAAAGTGTAAGCAAAGAGCAGATTACTGTGATTAACTATTGCTATAAAAATAGCCTATCGCGATATCGAAATTGAAAAGCGGATGTTCGTTGTATGTTTCTTTAATACATTTGAAATCTTCATTTTACAAAGTTTATAATTATAACTTTAGCATTCTCAGTGCGCTCTGATCCAATATCTTTTACAGACAAATGACGGAAAGGGTTGTCTGGAAGAAGATTTCCTTGACGCTCGACAAACACAAATAATCTGAAGTGTATACATCGGGATTTCAACACAAGCCTCATCCCTTCAGATAACAAAGCGGCTGATTCCATTTAGGCGCGCATCGCATTTGTTAAATCTATCTTTTTGTATGGGAGTGTAGGATAGATAATAAGTTAAAGATTTATTTAGAAACGATTAATCCAGAGAAAAAAAACAACAACTATGAATTGAAATTTACATTATTCTTATACAAGGAATGTATCTGTTATCGTAGAGCCGGGGAGGGTGAGTAAACAAGGTAGAGAAGAATGTATTAATGTATTCTGTATTATGCTACAAACAATTTTTACTTACTTGTACGCTGCATTGAGGGTCAAGGCCCCGTAGTAGATACTGTTTTGACCTGAGGCCATACCATCAGTGTTGGAGACTTTTTTACCCAGCAGTCTTACGTGACCTGCAAAGTCCCCGTTGGGGTCTCGCAGGACCGACGTAGGGATCTGGTACAGCCTTCGACTTCCTATGGCACAGTAGTAGACGTACTGGAAGCTGGAGTCCATGGCGATGCCGTCCACGGGGTAGCCTAGCTCGCTGTTGTTCACGCCGTTAAAGTTGATGACCCTGTCCTCGTCAGGCTTCATGGAGTCGTGACGGAAAGACCAGGACTTGTTCGTCAGGAAGTCGAACACGATAATCTGCACGCTGCCTATGTCCGTTATGTACGCATACCTGGCCACTTGATCGTCGCGTGTGATGTAGTCCAGCACCAGGTCGTTGAGGATAGACTCATTCTTTGGCGCCAGGCTTTCGGGCAGTTCGTGGCTTCGAACCAAAGTGGCCTTGTTATTAAGGTCGTACACCAAAATTTTGGGCGGGCAGGGTGCATAAGAGTTAGGTGGACCTCTCCAGGTTCTACCTACGTCTACCACGTACATCAGGCCAGTGTTGGGGTCAGTCAGAGTTGAGAACGGAGACTGGATGCTCCCACAATTCCCAAGTTCGTTGTCCTGCAAGCTTGGAAAAGGCTGCAACAGGGATTTCCCGTTTTTCACCACGACTTTGTTGAGACCCGAAGGCACAGCCGGCGTCATTCTGAGAACCGTCACATAGATGTCATCTTTGTAGACGTCAATTCCAGAGAGGTGGCTTTTTTCTGGGGAGTACAGTCCTCTTCTAGTGTAGTTGTCTTTGATTTGATCCGATGGCCAGTCATACTCAATCTGAACCCACTCATGAACAACATTAAGACTTGAGTTTGTTGCGTCTCCAGACACGTGACTCACTACCGATAGCATAACAAGTAGGTCTATTACACAGAGAAACATGGTGTAATAGTTGCCAACTTAAAGTGTGACAAAAAGCTATGAATTTTACGACTTATAAGATTTTATAATGTAAAGAAAATATAAGTCATCTACAATTTAAAAACAAAATGGCATAAGAAATACAAACTATCGTTTGTTTTGTTTAGAACTCATTTCAACTTTTACTTTCTCATCTCGAGAGAGACAACACCTTATATAAGTTTATCTTATCTTTATTGTTCAATGGCCTAGTTTCATTCAAACTTGGCTCAAGGAAAATAAATAGTTTTAATTCTGCTTATCTTTCATACCTTTAGAAATCTGTTCCAGTCAAGTAGGACATAAGGCTACATTGCGCTGAATAATATTGACATGCACAATTTGAATGTTTTCTATTTCTACGCGCCAGACAGACTGATATTTTCTAGTCAAATGTGTGTTTGTTTTTTTTTGTTTTTTTTTAAGTTTCTAGCGTATAATTTCTACGTGGCTACAAAAAGAAAATGCTGGCCTGTTATCCAATCATCATGTTATTAGAGAATAATGTCTTGATGGTGTGTCAACGAAGTAAAAGATGCTTACCCCTGTTAATGAGGAGATGATGCTGGAACAACAACAAAAAACTCTTGTCATCTACATAGAGGAGGCGCGGTGGCTGAGCTGTAAAGCGCTTGTCTTCCGAACCGGGGTTGAAATCCTGGTGAAGACTGGGATTTTTAATTTCGGGATCTTCGGGTGCCTCTGAGTCCACCCAGCTTTAATGGGTACCTGACATTAGTTAGGTAAAAGTAAAGGCGGTTGGTCGTTGTGCTGGCCACATGACCCCATTGTTAACCGTAGGCCACAGAAACAGATGACCTTTACATCATCTGCCCTATAGACCACAAGGTCTGAAGGGAAACTTTACTTTTTTACTATGTACATAGAAAACAACTGACTGCATCAATAGAAGTGACATGGACAAACTGTTTGAATGGACAAAGTTGAACTATAGCCGAGAAGTTTTACATAGAATCTAAACACGCTTCATTGACTGCGTGCTTAGTGAAGAAGTGCTTAATCATAATTTAAATACAGTGAGAGAGGGGGGGCAGAGAGTGTGTAGGGAGAGAGAGAGAAAGTGAGAGAGAAAGAGAGGGATAGAGAGTATTTAGGGAGAGAGAGAAAGTGTGAAAATGTAGATCGCCTATAACTCCAGAGGTGGGGAAGGTGAAGTGATGCTCTTAAAAATGAAAACCTCTAAAATGTTTCTAACGCTTTAACTAAACAAACATATGCTGATGACGTATAGTTATAAGATAAGAGAAAAGAGAGAAAAAATAAGCACAAATCATATGTGTGTTGTTATAAAAAGATTGACAGAAAGTCTTGACCTATTAATATGTATTTCTGTTTCGGATGCGGTATTTTCTCTTTGCATTCATAAGTTCCCATCTAAAAGTCTGCGTCAATCTGCGTTTCGAGTTATGTAACTTTGACAGTTTTCTTGAGCTGTTTGAAAGGAAGCTATTGAGACACCAACCAGCTAGCCATCAACTTACCCATTGAGCAAGGTAGCGTGTCGGCACTTTCTGTTTACAATAATTATTCTGTGGTAATTATCCTCATTGTGCTCTATGAACAGCCTAATCGTGCAGGCAGCAGCCTTGTCAACTCCGGCCTCGTGAAGCGCAGACGAGAGCTACTCTACCGTGACTAATGATTTAATAACAGACTCCAGTGTTCCCCCAAAGTATGAAACATAACAGACCACTTGTATCTGAAAGAGTAACGTCAACGTCTGGGCGTCAATTTAGTTGAAATTAGGATCCTACGTTTAAGTTGAAGACATAGTTTTGAAGCTGTTTATTTAAAGTGCAAAGTTCTATAAGAAGGAAAACATAATACGTGTCAAAGATGTTTGTCAAATGTTGAATCGTCACGCCCATCTTTAGAATGAGTTGTGAACAGGCTTCTATTTTAAACGCACAAAATAGAGATCTTAAAATCATTTTTTTTTTTATTTTAAAAGGCAGATCGCAAATTTGGTTTCATGTTGACACTTTTTACACTTGGACGCTGTTGGGATATTTGTTTCAGTAAATTATTTCAACATGAAATGACATTTTTTACAAAGCTTATATCACCTCACTCTGTGTGTTTGTCTGGTCAAAAGTTGTAAACGTTATTTCTCCCACACCCAATCTCGATCAAGTTGAAATTTTACGCAATTATTTCTTTTATCTGAGCTTTGTAACAAAATGATGGACAGTCTTTTCCAAACATGTTTGCCTTTATTAAAAGTGTATAGCCTGTAAACCACAGAACAAGAGACTAATATATTAAATAATAAATTATCGTCAAAAACATCAGTGCACTATATAGTAGTTTTTAGCGGTCTATGCAATTGTGACTGTGCTGTCTGTCTGTCACGTTTGATCTTAAAATATAAAAGCGCGTTTGGAAATCTGATTTGACCAGCACTATGGTTTTCTGGCAGCAAACTTTTTTTAGCTTTCAAATAAAATAAACAAACAGCATTCTATAGTTTATACAACGATACTGTGACTGGGGACGATGCACCACGGTTAGCCACTATATTTGTAAATATGTCAAATAAATGCAATTTTTAAAGAAGGATAAATATATCTTCATAGATGTAATGGTCTCACTAAAGAGTGTACATTTACTTTATTAAATAAGTTGGTTTGTATATTGTATATCTATGCATACATTAAATAATTTGAAATCGTGATTTAAAGACAGCTGTTTTCCTCCTAATTTTAAATGTACTGTAGATGAGCTTATGAGCTTGTATATATCGTAATGAGAGAGTTCTAGTGACCCGCTGGGGTCGCCCACGACACTGTGTGTAACATAATCTTCATTGATTATCGTGTTCGATATGTAAAAAAAAAAAAAAAAATATTTCTGCCTCTTTAAATATTCTTGTAAATCTGCTGATGGAACATGGCTAACAGCAAGTTCATGACCTCTGGTAAGTCTGTGTAAATATAAAAATACTGTCAGGGGAAACGTCGAGTCATCGTGAATCAGCTCGTCTGTATGGACTCATTTTGGTGAAAACTGTCACATTTATATTCGAAACAATGACAATCTAATGGAATGTCTATATTTAGCACCAAGACCCAGATTTCTTATCACGTAGCCTCCCCTAAACCCTAAATCATTTATTACTCAACATTAGAGTTTCAAACGCAACAAACACTGTGGCAAGTGAAATATCGTAATTAGAAGCGATTGTTTATGTGGTCTCAATGCTGGGCGGCACGGTGCAATAACAATGCGGTAAGACTACAATAACAATATACAAGCTGTGCGGTATGACTGTAGAGCTCCGCCATTACCTGACTGTAGAACAAGAGGATAGGACTTTTATTATGAGTGTTATATTTTGGAATTGAATAAAGTTTAACTTACTATTTGCTACCGGGTGGTTATTGTGTATTGTAGGGAGATAAGTTTCGTGCTTTTACAGCAGAGATTATCTAATAGATTATCTAATAACCTTTTGGTTTAGTAGAACTTGCATATTCATTCTGAAAACAGTTTTCGGCACATTAAATTGACTAAGAATACCTATAATTTTATAAGTCAAAGGATTTATTTTCTAAATTAAACAGACATAAAAATGTAGTCCTGTTTTTACAGACTGAAAAAAACGGCTTTGTGACATTTTAGATTATAAGCATAAAATGTTGGATAAGAAAACCCAAATAGAAATTTTAAAAAGTCTTTAAAAGAGTATCAGAAAAGAGAGGGGAAAAGAGAGGGCAAAAGAGAGGGCAAAAGAGAGGGCAAAAGAGAGGGCAAAAGAGAGGGCAAAAGAAAGGGCAAAAGAGAGGGCAAAAGAAAGGGCAAAAGAGAGGGGAAAAGACGAAAGGAATAATTAGACATTGGAAGAATAAGAGAAAAAAAGTGAGAATGAGAGAAATATTTATCAAATAACACTTTCAAACGTGGATCTAGTGGATAGCTGACATGTTTGCTGTTCTCAAATGTATACATATATCAATTTGAAGCATTTAAAATAGTTTTATTTTTTCAATAGTTTCTATGTGTCAGTGAGAAAAGATTTAAATTATTATGCCTCTATTTCAGCATTTAACACCAATCTCATCTCATCTGTCCCTTCACTTTCGCGAGAGAGAGAGAGAGAGAGGCGTCCATTCTTTCACGGTGTCCAGCCAACTTCTCTTTGGACGATCATTTCTTCGTGCTCCCTGTGCCTTGAAGGATGACCCAAACAGCTCACAGCTTTCGTTTCCTTACAGTAGTCAAGGGGTGCCACTTTTTTTCCCTTCAAGCGTGTTGACTTGCAAAAGCACAAACTCATTGGTCTCCTTAAATGGTACTGTATGGTACTGTATGGTACTGTATGGTACTGTAGCATTTACTCTTAAAGACTTGAACTCTTTTATCATCCTCAGTGTTCAGTGTCCAACTTTCACAATGATAAAATAGTACAGAGAACGTAACGAACAGTTATTGAATTGATGCGACTAATTAATAAGCTGTAAGTTTTCGTTCGTATTTATAACTAATTTACACAGAAAAATTTCTTAACATAAAGTACAAAAAATAATAGAATCAGTAAAAGTATGAGGGTAATGTTTCTCAATTCAATTGAAGTAAATATGTGCATTGTACAAGCGTCATAATTACATTTCATTTTTACTTGTTTACAAAGTTTCCGCGTATAACAGACTACACTCCACTAGCAGAGTCTCGAGTCTAATTTCCTCGCCACAAAGAGGAGTTCTCCCCTACATAAACTCGAGATATTCTAAAGTTGGCACCATTTCGTCCGCTGGTATCTAGTTTACCCGCGAAAAACTCGTGAAGCCTGGTAGTTGTAAACCATAGGTAGCCTTGGGTGTCCAGTTTGAGGCTTTCAACCCATCTGCCTCTGACATCGTCCTGGGCGACTCTTGTCTCTGTCAACAGGCTGACGTTGGAAAGGGGAGAGGTTCTCATGTCTTTTTCAACGTCCCATCTAAAACGAGAATTTTGTTTCAAGGTATTTGAAACGTTTAGAAAACAAAATGTTCAGGAGAATAAAAGCAAATACAAAATTAGAACCTCAAGGAATCGTTGGAAGAAGACAGTAACACAGAAGCAACTTTTTTTTATCTTCAGCTTACAGTAATGAATGAAAGAAATGGTGAATCAAAGAAGCAATGAAAGAAAGAAATGGTGAATCAAAGAAGCAATGAAAGAAAGAAATGGTGAATCAAAGAAGCAATGAAAGAAAGAAATGGTGAATCAAAGAAGCAATGAAAGAAAGAAATGGTGAATCAAAGAAGTAATGAAAGAAAGAGATAGTGATCCGATGTTATTATGAAACGCAAGCAAGCGTCATTTGAATAATGGAAGACTAGTATTTTCACTGTAGGCCTATAACTATTTAATTATTACGAGAATAACTACAAATAATTGTATAGACTTTTCAACTATAAACTAAAATTACAGACTTATGATGTACAATTACTCCAGAGGTACAAAATTTACATCTCTCTTTTTACAATATCCAATAAAAAAAAATTTAAATCAATGGTCGATATTTGCTATTCCCTATTTTCTCTTAGAAAACAAATTATTTGAGTCGAAAGTCAATTTTTTTTAAAATATATTCTACACATTTATGGCCTACTTCAATCGCGAAGCAACTTTTGATCATAAATACACAGAAATATAGAAAAATATGTGAGCAGCACCTACCTAAATATATTTTACAAACTTTGTTATTAACTTTGGGGAATCAGAGTCAAACGCTTATGATGTTCAAAAAAATGCTCAAATATTATAGAACAAATAAAATGGGCTTTTATAATACAATAGAATCTAGAGGTTAGACTTTTAGATGCCTTAAAACAGTGATGCCTAAAATACAGCCCGCGGGCCACATCCGGCCCGCGAAGTGTTTCCACCTGGCCCCTCCGAAACGTCAGCACAAAGTGTAGAAAATTCCCCTTTCAAAAAAAATGTATGTTTACCTACGTTATGGACCTCACTGATGGATTGGTACCATGACCTTTGTGTGTTTATGAACTAGGACTCTAAAAGTAGAATCTTCTAGGAAAGTGAACAGTTCTTTGCTTTTTTGTGTAATATGATAATAGGCCAAGATATTTGTTTTATAAAGCAAGTGTGACTATTTTGAAAATATATATATATAAACGACATAAAACAAATATGGCGGCATGCTTGATTTGAGCCACGAATGAAAGATTGTTAAACTACGCCCAGAGATTAAAGGATTGATGGGAATATTTACCAAAAAGAGACTAGAAAATGAGTCAGTGGTAAAGCTAGCTATAATGTTGCTCACATTTTAAGCAGAGAGATGAAGACACTCTCAGATGAGTAAAAAAAATGGAATAAACCTCAAATATCTCATTTAATAATATCAGTACTAGAGCCACGGTTTCTAATAAAATAGTGAGGCCAATTTCCATTCGTTTTTGCACCTTTTCGGTGGTATGGCCCGCGACACGAGTATTGGAAATTAAAGTGGCCCGCAGAACGAATTAGGCTGGGCATCACTACCTTAAAAGGTCAAGAATAAAGATACTGTATAATAATACTGACCTATATACAGCATTAAACGCCAAAGCACCATAATACAAATTCCTCTGCCCGAAGACAATGCCATCAGAGTTTGATATTTTCTTGCCAACGAGACGTCTTTGAGCCGTAAAATTAGCAGACGAATTGCGTAGAGTTAAAGTGGGGACTTGGTAAAGATTTTTGCTTCCTACCGAGCAGTAGTACACGTACTCGGATCGTGAATCTATGGCGATACCATCCACTGCGACATCTACGGGGTATTCAGCATTGTTAATGGTGACAACACGATCCTCGTCCGTTGCCATGGTATCGTCATGAAAAGCCCAAGAGAGGTTACTCATGAAATCGAACACGACGATCTGCTGATGAGAAGATTCCGTGATGTAGGCGTAACGAACTTTGTTGTCAGAGGCGTAGTCCAAGACGATGTCGTTCACTAAGTTAGTCCTCTTGGGGGCAACGCTTTCTGGGAAATTGTGACTCCGAACAAGAGAACCGCCTTGGTTTATGTTCAAGACGACCAGCTTAGCCGGGCAGCCGTCATCAACTGGGCCTAGGCCAATCTTACCTATATCTATGACGTACATGAAGCCTGTATTGGGGTCGATGGTTACTGAAAGGGGATACTGGAGCTTCGAACAGTTGCCTACTTCGTTAAATAGAAGATCTGGGTATGGTCTCAGTAGAGATTTTCCATACCGTGTGACGACTTTGTTCAGGCCTGAAGGAACAGCCGACGAAATTCGTTGAACCGTGACGAAAATGTCCTCTTTGTAAACATCGATGCCGGAAAGGACGCTCGCTGCAGGATCGTACCAGCCTTTAGACTTATAATACATCTCCACCCAGTCACAAGGCCAATCGTATGCAAGTGAGACCCACTCATGGACAGTTGTTGGTCCATCGGTGGATTTGTCTTTGCTGTTCGAGTGAGAACAGTCTGAATAACGTTGGGGAAACCTATTCCTGCATTCTACCATACTTGCCACATAAAGTCCGAACACGGCAACCACTGTAAAAGTTGGCAACATCTTGGAATAATATATATATATGTTGCTAAAATAAAATAGTTGTGAAATTTCTTGATTAAAATTTCTGAAAATAAAACATTATTATTACAATATTACAATAAAATAATTCAAATTCAGTAATATGTATTGGTGTTATGAGATTTAACTCATTTATATACGTATATGCGGTATAAGTTGAATTTGTCCCCTTTATACTTCGTAGACAGAAAAGTTTGAAACTAACAATATATAACTATAAAACCTTCTATTTTCCTAAGCACTTCCCTTGCACAATGGTTATTGTGTATTGGCTTGAGGGTGCTGAGGAGACCATAGCCTTCGCGTTCACCTTTTTTTATAAATGCATTTAAAAAGCAATCACCCAGATACTCCCTTTTTCTCTCCCCCCCCCCCCCCATCCCGGTCCAGGTAAGTGATAGAATCGTGGCGTATTGAGAAAGCTAAAAGCATGAAATTGTGCAAACAAAAACAATGGGTAAAAAAATATGTAATCGCACAGATTTGTTATTGTAAGTCTAGATCTATTCGAAATTTTATGACATGATTGATCTAAAGTAATTGACAAAACTACGCTTAATATAAGATTTGTTGTTGTTGTTTTTTAAGTTATTTTATTCCTAGTAGGATATGTCTTTTTACCAAAGAAATTATTTTGTCAGGCACTGTCATGTGGTGTTAGTAAGTGCTAATAAGAAAAAGAAATTTAAAAGATAAAAATATAAAGTAAAATATGTATTCTAACAAATTTCGATGACTTACCTTCTGTAACATAACTAATGGTGCAGGTTAATAATTTCAACCTATACGCTGATAAGAATTAAGACTCATGACTAATTCAGCAATAAAGTGACATTCTGATTGTTAAACTATGAATACCATGCATCCCTCGCTACGAACGCTGAAGCCACTAGAAAGGTAAGAACTTGACAAGCCGCGTTCAAATATTGAATGACAGTATTGAGACCAAGTATTCTAAATTGCTATCCGCTCGGTCATGTGACCAAATTAGCGTCACTGAAGCGCGTTGGCAATGAAAACATGGATCTGAATGATTGGACACAGAAAGTAAACAGGCCTTAACGTAAGGCTTATAAAAATATGTACAAATATAGAATATAGACATGATAGATAGATAGATAGATAGATAGATAGATAGATAGATAGATAGATAGATAGAGAGAGAGAGAGAGAGAGAGAGAGAGAAAGAGAGAGAGAGAGAGACACAAATCGTTCACACGACAAATCGATAGTTGCATATTTTAATATTAATTTTATATTCTGGCCCCGTGTTTAATTTGTTTACATTACGAGTACAAACAGGGTATTGATATAACTTTTGTTGCTATTATTTCCAAAATAATATGGGATTGCTAGTAATTGAGCCTAATCCAAGTTTCTTTGTGCGCCAACGAATTGGAAATTTAATGTTACTTCAAGTATCTCTTGGTCTGTTGAACCATCTTCCTCCATTCCTTGCTAATCTCTTCCAGTAATGTTGTCTTTCCACGGATGACGAAAGGTCTTTGCGTGCCATGATAACCATTAAGTTTTATTTTGCAGTTTTTTGCCAGGGTCAGCATTGTGATCCTGTTCTGAATCTCCTCCCTTGTTATGCGGTCTTTGTAGATGTTACGTAAAATACGTCTATAAAAAAATCTATAGCATCTCTATTCCATTGCTTCATCCTCCTCTCTAGTTCTGCAGTCAGCGTCCGAGATTCGCAAGCATAGAGGAAAGTGGTCATTACCAAGGAGCGCATTAGCCTGATTTAATTATCGAGAGCTAGATCTTTGCCTTTGTCTTTCCCAATTGTTTCGAGATATGATCTCCAAATATGGCTAATAGTTCAATATGGATCCTAGTCTGAAACGATAGCTCCGAGGTATTCAAAACTACCAACACATGTCATATTTTTGCCTCCAATGCTGATGTGTATTTTAAAGCCTTAGTGGCTATTGAGTGTTTTTCGGAATTGATTTACTGCGGAAGTCTAGTCTTTGTGCATATGCCCCTGCCAGACAGTCTATGTCATCCGCGGAGCGCAAGTTAATAAATCTTCGTCCACGAATGCTTACAGTATCTAATAGTAAACATTATCAAATATCTTTTAAAATACATTGCTGATAACATTCCCTATACCGGTATATATATTTGCAATAACGTATGCCAAAACCAGCGCAGCTACAAGATGGTCGACGTAACAGAGGTGCCCCATGGAAACGCTTGCCTTACCTGACATAGCAGAAAGCACCTGGTTGCAAGCAAACTCAGAACGAGACAGCTGGAGGTCACTCACAAAGGCCGCGGGATACACATTTGAGACCAAAAGAAAATCCGCTGCCGAGGAAAGACGCAGACGGCGAAAAGAAACTTTTAATCGACCATCTTCATTGGACAATAATTATGCTTGACCCGGATGTGGCAAAATATGTATGTCACAGCTGGGACTGCGTAGCTACGTGACATACTGCATCTCTCATTAATCTTCCGACTCGAAGATAAGCTTTATTATTTTGCACACCAGAAATACTAAAAAGCTGGTTTTTATACCCAGTATTTCACGTGACCACGCAAGCCCAGCTGCAACCAATATATTTGTCACAACTAATGCAGACAAATCCGTTGCTCGCCGGACGTTGTATATGTGTATTTTATTTATGTGTCTACTTAAGCTAAACTCAGAAACAATTGTATGGTTTTAGGAAAAAATGTAGGCGTTAATACAAAAAAGAATGCTAATTATTTTTATTGAAATATCTACTGAACAATGTAATGGAATTCAAGAACATCTGTTCTCTTTGTATATGAGCATACATTGTTCAACTAATGTGTGTTGCCTTCCTTACATTCTGTAGTGTTACCTTCCTTACATTCACTCAGTAGTGTTACCTTTGTTACATTCAGTAGTTTTACCTTCCTTACATTATGTATTTTTACCTTCCTTACATTATATAGTGTTACCTCCATTACATTCTGTAGTGTTACCTTCCTTACATTCTGTAGTGTTACCTTTCTTACATTCAGTAGTGTTATTATCCTTACATTATGTAGTGTTACCTCCCTTACATTATGTAGTGTTACCTTCCTTACATTATGCAATGTTACCTTCCTTACATTATGTAGTGTTACCTTCCTTACATTATGTAATGCTATTTTTGAAGCCCTGTAGTGGTAAACATTTAACTCATTTTGCCAATTTTTTCCCTTCTAATTCAGAGGTGCCGTACACTCTTTTGACCCCATTCAGTCTTTATGATTTAATAGATAGCATTTAATAATTTTAATTATTTCTAAAATTACTTATAATAATATATGAACTCAGTCAACAGTACAAAATAAGATCACAGGCAGGCCAAAAATCTCTAACTTGAATAGGACTTTCGACTCTGTTTTGCTTTCTCCTAATTATGTATTATAATGAGTTCAATTCGTTACTAAACACCACAAACAGTTCTTAAAATCTGACAGTTTCGACTTCAGTATGTTCTTCGTCATTTTCATAGATTTAAATTTATACTTGTATCAGTAAGTACATCCTAATTCAGAACAACTCGAAGCTAATTTTCTTAGTTCTGCTGAATGTTCACATTTGCCAAAATTTAAGCATTTCAGATAAGAAAAGTTCAGCAGGTTTAACTCTATCTCTTCGTATTATTTTCCGCTCTCAGAAGAAATTATTTATTTTTCCCGTTTGTATTTCACTAGCCTGTTAGGGTTAAACTTCAATAACGTTTTTATTGTAATCAGGCGCTGTTAAAATTGGTAGAGAAATATGCATGCCCTTTTTATGTAACACTAATCAAAGTTTATGAACCCAAAAATTAATTTAATTGGGATGATATCGTCAATCAGGAGATAGAGTTAAATCCATTCTTAATTCAAACAATGTTTACTTGCTTAGCAATTTTAAATTGAGCACATTGAGATGGCTTTTAACATCAACTAAAAATGCTAAATCAAACATCCACTTTTCTTAACCCAAACTGCTCTTTCCTCGTGCAGCTCATCTTTCTCTTCTAGACAATCATGTTTGATGTTTTTCATTTTCCAAAACCAACGCACCTCGCTATGGAGGATAAGATCACCATGTTCCATATCGAACAGTTCACCTTAGTCTCGGAATTCTCTTCTGTTTAATCATCTTGCACTAATTGTATTCATACATTTTACAAATGGTATCCTAACATGCTTCAAATTCCACATTTCTCTAGACTTTTGGTATATACTGCAACGATAATACAGCATACAAATATTAGCGTGTATTTCTTGAATTTCTTCCTGGATGGTTATGTATTGTTTTGTTAATATGGTAACTTTTATCTTCTATTTTTGAATACAAATTACTAGTTGGTCCATAGAGAAGAGGGGGGGGGGGCGAAACTGTTATAGAAAAAAATCGAACATGTTAATAAAATTGGTTACTTATGTTAATAATGTTATTTTTATATGTTAGCCTATTCCTATATTATATGGGACACCACTCTGTAGTAATAGTAGTTCTGTCAGGTCTAATGGATGGTGGGAGGTAGCTGCAATCGCCCCCTTAGAGTCTGTCGCTAACCTTTGCTAATTTAAGAATTCAGTACAATTTACAGTCAGTAAACACAACAAAAATATATTTATTTTTTGCTTCTTTTATTTTTTTTCTATTACCGTATAAAATGAGTTTAGAGCTCAATTTAACTTTTTTTAATGCTCGAATTTCTGATTTTTTTTTTCCACGGGGGTTAATTTTTGCAAGCGCCTTTTCAGTATTCCCTTTATGTTTTGTTTTCCTCTATAATTTGCAAGACTTACTTTTAGCTCTATGCCTCGTTTCGCAAACAGGTGTTAAAATACAATGTTTTGCTTAAATTAATTTGCTTTTTTTTTCTGCATTAAAAAATTTTCATTTATAAATAGTTAACACAATTTGGTGTATGGAGTGTACAAACTAAAGGAAGTATTGATAGGCTCTAGTAGTGCCAAGTTACAAGAATGTTGGCAGTTGTACATTCAATTTCATTTCCCTTTTTTAAATGTTGATTAAATTCCTAACAATTTGCTCTCACGTCAACTGAAAGGCAAAATTTGATTCGTTTCTTTAGACTTCATTATTCTATGGAGCTGAAATTAGAGCCTAAACTGGTGCTGCGCGAAAGACATGAAGTATTTCACTTTCAATCTATTCTTCATATATTTACAAAATGTACAAAGTATTTATGATTCAAGTAACTGAAGTCTAAAAACTCCTCAAGCTATGACTAGTATTCTCTGTAACATATTCAGTTCCCCAAATTTTGACTGTTTCGTGACATTAAATATGGACAAAAGTTAAAATTTCAAAATTGGCTGACATTCTGCCTCATATGTCCCCAGATGTCATTAGAAATTGTTCTTCAAATATAAGCTTTGCGTTTTGATTTTAGTTTTACTTTGGTGGTAAATAAATACTCTGCAATAAAGGTTGATGCGGGCTTATATATATATATATATTAGGGTGGGTTGATAAAGAGAAAATATTGGAATATCATTACGGAACTCCGTATTTATTTGACAAATGACCTCTGAAATAATGAACAAAATTTTAAATTTTTTTTGTATTACAGGAAGTGCCCCATTTTTAAATTTGAAAATTGCGTTAACCAGCATTTTCAGCTTGATGCATTCTATTATTACTTGCTTAATTTTAAGATTTAGTAACTATATTATGCTTTTAATTTGTATGCCTGTTGTTTATTTCTATTGCAGGTTATTTATTTAGAACAATAAATTGAATGTTTTGTAACTTAATGGCTACAAGAAGCGTAACACGGCACTCAGTATTTGGCGATGCCGGTGAACTTCCTCACAATGTACTGCCAACAAATCGTCAAGTTGCGCAGCATTTCTTGCATATGAAAAAAAGAAAGAATGATTCCAACAAAGACAAATACAGAGCTGTATCAGATGCTGTTATCAGTCTGTGGAACAAAGCTTCCATTCCAACGATGCACTACCGATCTGTAAACAAACGTGTGGAAACAATGATTTCAACAGGTTCAGAACTGTCTCGTTCTAAATCAAGTTCATATATATATATATATATATTCAAAATGATATATAACTATATTTCTACAAGCTAACAAAGGTTTTTATTTGGCATGAAAAAAAGGATACTGAATATGGAGCTACAACATTTGATTTTTTGACTGTGTTGGTTTTTTTTTTTAACATAGTTCAAGCATCCATTGTAAAAAATGTTTAAGTGTAATGTGTGTAAAACATTATTATGATCTAATCAATTTCTAGTTTAACTGGGAAAAAAGCAAGTCAAGAGCTTTATTGACATTAATAAGTAGCATTTAGGCTTTCATGTAATTGGGTAAAAAGATATTTTCTTATCTAAGTCAATCTAATTTATTAAATCATACAATGACTACAACAAAAATGAAACCTATTGGCAGCCTTTTACAAATGACATCGAGTAATTCTGTTGTGCATCTGACTTTTGTTCTTTTGCAGCCTCTTCCAATATTCCACCACTTCTTTCATTCAGCTCTCTCATGACATCTGGAGGATATGAGCAACCATAGACTGCTACATTGACAAAACAACGGGAAAGGCAGATAAGACGGTCAAGGCTAAGGCTATTACAGTTAGACTGTAAAAATTTTCTTCTGATTCTCCATTCACTACTGCTTTCAAATTCATCACGAAGTGCGTCCACATCAACTGACGGCAGCTCATCTGTTGTTTCCATCTGCTGGAGTGTTTGGGACTTTTTACCCTTCATCACTTTATCCTTAAAAATAATTTTTTTTAAAATTCAGCTATCATAAATAAATATATATACATTTATTATAACATGTATCCTTAGGTTACCATGTATTTTTAAGCTACCAGAATTGTAAAAATATTGAACCATACTTTTTTTCTCCATGTCATAAAAGAAATGGTAAAATTAAAATTCTTGTGTGCTTAATTTTTAATTTTACATACCACTGCACTTCTTATTGATTTTATAACTTAATAGCAGTATGCACCGGCTACGTCCATTGATTTGTTCCTAGGCTTTATATTGTTTATAATGGCCAGAACACCCCTTCTGAGCTTTCTTTTTTATATTTTAATAAACAGGCCTCATTTTAATGATCAAACTAACTCATTTTTTTTAGCCTGCGAATTATTGTATTTCTTACTATGAAATTTCATGGCCCGCTTTCTGTTTCTTGAACACCCCTTTTTTAAAATTTAATTGACCAGAATGTAACAATCTACCTACGTAAAATACCTGTGAATGTGTAGCTTTTACAATGAAATTTCACTCTCTGGAACCCTAGATTTTGTTTTTTTTTAACCTTCATATTTCTCCCACATAAACTTATTACTTGATTTGGAAAGACCAAACATCAACATGCTCTCATATTTTGGGCCCATTAATTTTAGTACTTTTAGTAATTTTACTTATCCCCCTACCCCCGCCAACAAAAAGTTTGTCATTTGTACACATGGCTGTCCCCATTTCTAAATTTATCTAGTAAAATGTTTTTAAAATGTCTGTAAAATGTTTTACACGTGTTTTGGTTGTTCCTTCAGGAATTGATGATAATTTACTTCCTAGTCCAAACCTCCCCCAGGATGATGGGGGATGGGAGCAGGCAGGGTTTGAACCTGGGACCGTTGAGAAGTCTGAACAAAAGTCCAGCACACAAACTGCACAACCAGGCACCATCATTGGTATTTTGTTCTCTTATATATATATATATGTATATATACTATATTATTATCTATATTTCTATATCTTATCTTAAATAATACAGACATTATTTCAAAAAAGAAGTCATGCATTAACCAATGACCTAAATTCTGCCAAGTCACTGGTTTTCCTGGCTAGCTCAGGCAACCTATTCCAATTATAATATAAATTGAGTATAAAACTATCACTACAGCTTTAGAGCTACTAATAGTTTTTCTAGTTTTTTAGTTATAAAATGTACTTATTGTAACTTGTACTTAAACAGCCTTCTTATCTTATCTTATATAATACAGACGTTAGTGTAGCCTACACTAGAAGACTCACTTCACTACTACAGTGACTAACTTATTTATATATATATATATTATCTATAGAGACTATAGATCTAGATCTAGTTAGTCACCAGTTAGTGATAGGCAAAAGTTAACTAAAAAGTTAAAAACTTTTAGTTTAACTAAAAAAAATTAATTAAGGCCAAAATTTAACTAGAAAAAATATTTTTATTTAAAATCGTAGTTTAGTTATATTTTTTTTTAGTTACAAAATAAAAAGTTTAATTAAAATATGTAAAACTTCTCAACATGTGATAGCGATTGAAATGCAAATCCCTGTTTTCTGGTCTTGTGATATCAACAACGTTAACAACTATTTAGTCATTCTGCATTTGAAGAGGGTAAAGTAGAAGTTATGGGAGTCAATATATCTGCACTTGAAAGTAGCAGTAGTAAATAAATGTTGTTAAACATCTTTTGCCAAAAGCTTCTCTATGCAATATTATGAATGGGGTTATTTAGAATTTTTTCAAAGTGGTGGTGTTTAATTTCTGTTTATAGTGGGAATCTGATTAGCAATTTAGGTCAATATTTAGTGGTTTTTAATCAATTCATTTGAGGCAAAAAATAATTTATTAACTGCAGGAATATCAATATATGAAGTACACCCTTTTTATAGCTTAAACCTTACATGAAGCCGAAACATATAGATATAATAGATTCTAGTCTCTAGACTTATTATTGAGATCTAGGTCTAAATTGACAGTTAGACCTATATAGATCTAAAAGCATTAGGATAACCAACTCTAGAAAAAAAAAAACATCTTAATCCACATTGCACCCTCCCTGAACAAAAAATAGTGTCTGACTGATTTTAACGACTTGGTCAGGTAGACATACACATCTTGGCCTAGTGTACTGTACGTATATAGTCGATGATACTACAAGACTACCCTGTGTTTTTTTTCACTGTGCGTTATGCAATAGTGTTTGCTTATTGTCGAGTGGTCAGACAAGAAAATAATACACTGGCATGGTTAGTCAAGCATGTACATTTCATAAAACTCAAAAAATTTTGTTTCTATTTCTTTGGTTACTAGAAATGTGAAATTCTAAATGTTAATTTAATGAGATTTTAAACTTTATTGGTAATTATTTATAGATATAATTTTTTTTTTAAAGTACCATTCTTTTCTAAAAAGGTTTTAATAAAAGGCAAAAATACAAGCACACATATTTATTCAAATTTTATTGTGCACTAGATATAGTAACACTACACTATTACTATATAGATCTACTATTTAACTATAGTATTAGTGACACTATACTGACTATAGTTATAATGACAGTCTATAAGTCTATAGTTATATTTTATAGTATATAAATGATTATACTATAACTATATATTTTACATAACAGTCATAATGAAGTCTAGATCTAGACTAGATAAGTGACTGATACTGATAAACTAGATTGTCATCACTAGATTTAGATTAAATTAGATCTCTCTAATCTTATCTAGATCTAGTAGTTGATTTAATTCGGACATTCGCTGTTTTTGTGGTCATTAAATAATTATGTTAATATTTATTATAAAACTAGCACGCTGTATAATGTGCTGGTCCATTTTCCAATGATTCTGACCCAATTTCCTTCCATTTAGCTGTCTTTTTATGTAAGAAAAACCAATTTCAAATTTGTAAGTCAGGTTGTTATTTTCTCCTATGTTACATGGATGACTTTACCTCTTCCTAAGTTTAAGACTATATTTTTTGATTGGCTAAGTCTATACTAATGAGCCCGGCAATATTTATAAATTCTGTTTTTGGAGCTGATTTATTTGATTCATAAGCCAAGTTCCATACAAAAAAAAAATTAATAGAGTGTCCTAATTAAATTACGATTTTCTTACGAAAATGTATTTTTTTATTATATTTGTTCGTTTGTTGTTTTTTTTAGAGAGATGTTTGGAGTGAGCTTGGTACATTGAATGAAGTTAAATGCTTAGATGTAGATGTACTAGATAGATCTAGATTTATATAGAGGATTCAGTTAAGCAAGAATGGCTATCCTAACCTGTACTATACTACAAAACTACAAAAGATCATCTGTATTAGAAATTTATTAATTTAATTTAATAAACAAAAAACACAAACACTCAACACACATCTAATCATGCAAAGATAAAATAAGTCTAAAAGTCAGTATAGAAGTCAGTATCCCAGTGACCTAATTTAGGTAGAATAAGTGTGTTCATATTTTTACTTTTTGTGTTCATATTTATGCATAATTTAAAAACATCTTAATGATTTCATGTGAGGGCCTATTCCTGGGGATCTTAAAATTTAGTAAATGTTAATATAGAATTAAATTTTGAGTTTATTGATGCCTAAATATAGAGACTGTCCGAAATAAATAATCAAATATATAATGTGGGTCAAATTCTTTATTTTCTTTTCTATGTCGAACCATTGTAAAATAATGCACTGTCAAAGTCAAACTTTCAAATTTGGGCCTTTAGTGCCTATACTAAAAAAAAATAGGTGTCCGAATATGATAATGATAGCATTATATAAACTACTCTAGATTGAGATTCTCTAGAATACTCTAGATTCTAAAGATAGATCTAGACTATCTTAACTACCGTATCTAGAATACTAGATCTACTATAAAAGTAATAAGTATAATAATCTACTCTAGAATGATGATCTCGCTGCTCAGATTAGTCAGATTGACTCAGAATAAGTCAGATCTCTCTTTTTTATGCCATTTTAATTTTTAGATATATATGGAGGATTTGTTTTTGTTTTTTGTCGACTACCTAAAAATGACTAATCAAGGCGAATCTAGATTTCTAAACTAAGAAATAACCTAAGCTAATAGATCTAGTATAATACTAATACCACAGTTACACTTACAATGAATTTAGTAATAGCACTAGATCTAACATAAAATCTAATAGATCTATTTTAGAAAGATCTAGATGTCTAGTAAGTCTGACCCAATACCTAAACTGGGGACATGTTGTTTACAAGTATTATGATCTCCCTTGTCTAGATTGAGCTTTTAATAACTTTTTTTTATGAGAGTTTTTTCTGGTGTTGTCAAGTCAATGTATTTTTTTATTTTTTTTTTAGTTGAAAGGTGGTCGACGTAACAGAGATGCCCCACGGAAACGCTTAAAAACCACCCTAGGCGCCTTAAATTAATTCTTTGTCAAACTGGTGACATTTTGTAAGAGCGTTTACGTTTTTAAATTCGCTCTTAATATTATAATAATAACTATAATGTAATATATGAATGATAAAAAAAACATTTTTACCAACCCCACTCCCCGAATAAAATCCTGATTACACCAAAGTATAATCTACATAAAGCAGAGGTGTAGCTCTAGAGAGATGTATCCTTTTCTTTTTAACCTGGCAATTCAAAGATAAAGGCACATTCCTCGTTCCATATGCCAAATTTGTACAAATGTTCCTTCTTAATTTCCCTAGTGCCATTAGAGCACGGAATGGGTTGCCTGAACCAGCCAGGAAAACCAGTGACTTGGCAGAATATTAGTCATTGGTTAACATGCATGATTAGATGCATGACGTGTAGGACGTATAGCCTAATCATCTTCTTTTCTGAAGTAACGTCTGTATTGTATAAGATAAGACCCCTTACAAAACGTGCCATAACAGACTCCTACATATATAAATGCATAGTAGGCCTATATGAGTTACCAATTTTTAAAAAAGACATTTTGTTTAAGGATTGTTTATTGATATTAATTTGTTTAAAATAAAATGCGGGGAAAAAAGAGTAATGACTTGGATGACATTTAAGAAATTATTTATAGATCAGCTTATAATGTTTGTAAGTAGCAGCTTCTAATCTCCACTACCACAAATGTATGCTCAGTTGTTGTTTTTTATTTGTGACGATTCGAGGCTCGCATATCTGCACTGAATCCACATTCTACCAAATAAGAATGATGGGAAAGCAGCAACAGCTTCTGTATAATGACCCATAATGCAGATTATAACATTGGAATCTGTTGGGTTTTTTTTTTTTTTTGTAACCGAAATTTGTATAGGGCAGATGATGAAAAGGCCATGTGTTTCTGTGGCCCACGGTTAACTAGGGTGTCATGTGGCCAGTACAACGACTAATCTTAAATTTTAAAAATCCCAGGATTCGAACCAGGGATCCCCGATTCCTAAGCCTAGCGCTTTACCACGGCGCCTCTAGATCCACATCTGGAGTTTATATAATATGTAGATTTGTGTCATTTTGAACCCTTTCGGCTTCTCAACTTTTACTTTTCGTATTTTAGTATGTCCATTTTTTCATTGAGAACAAATATCGTTTACATGTAAACAATAGTCAAAGACGAGTGCTGTCTCTAGAGTAGATCTAGTGATTTATATAGACTAGAATTGACTAGATCTTTATTATTTTAGGTAATATAAATCTAATTCTATATGAATTATAATTGTTATACTATTATTTATTATATAATTATATATAATATAGTAATAGAGAGGATCTAGATTTAGATAGGCCCTACTTCTTCTAGTCTAGAAAAAATAAATATTTAAAACAATACTTACTTACTAGAATCTATATCTAGATCTACTTGGCCTGGGACTGGGATTACTCAATTTTATTACTGGGAACAAATCCACACGCAAAGCTGGTGGAAAGCTAGTACTATAATTTAAAAAATACCGATCTATATATAATATAGTTATCGACAGAACTTCTAGAAGTAAAAATATGCTGTAGGTGCCAAATATTGCATATTATAGTCTATTTAACTGTCGCCTGTGTGCACAATAGTTTTCTATATAATATGCATGCTTTCCTGTTAAGTTACAATGATGGTTGTTTAATAAAGTTGACATATATAATATATATCAATTGTATCACTATCAATTCTAGACAACGAAAAGTTCTTATACATACTTAATTTTGTTTGCATCTCTACAATTACTGAACGAAGGCCGATGCCACAGCCAATGCAATTACACTATACGAGTGCTCAACAAATCGATGCAGATTTAAAAATAACAATCTGTTGTGTAATTCGAAATGTCATGTATTATAAATTAATTTTAATGATCATCTTGTTGTAAAAAGTAATATAATTTATTGATAATTTTCTGAAATAAATCAATTAGACAGATCTTTTAATATTTCATGTTATTATCATTATGGTATTTAAAATAAAACCCTCACAAAATCTCCTTATGACCATTTCCTCATGACTCTGGCCAATTATCCCTAGCTTCTTTGCCTTTCTTGCTGTCTTGTAAATGTGGCAAAAAGGCCAGTCATTTCGAGCATTGGCCTCTCAATCTGAAGAAAAAATGGCTAATAGGGAAAGGGCTGGCCAGATTGCGAATTGGACAATTTCAGGCTTTGGCTGTAACACATGCAAACACACGCACACACATTGTTTTATTTATAATATTTCACTAATAATTTATTCATTTTCTTTTAGCGTAGAAAAGTTCAGCCAACAGAAGATATGGCTAAAGATCCATCATCATTAGATGTTGATAATCTTCGTGATGAGTTTGAAAGCAGCACTGAGTGGAGTATTAGAAGGAAATTTCTATTATCTAACTTTGACAGTCTGAGTCTTGATAGGCTTCTTTGCCTTTCTCGCTGTCTTGTAAATGTGGCAGTATATGGATGTTCATATCCACTGGAAGTAATGAAAGAGCTCAGTGAAAGAAGTGCTGGTATTTTAGAAGAGGTGGAGAAGGAAAAATCAGCAGCAAGAAAAGAAAATTATTCTGCATCATTTATTAAAGCTTCTGGTAATTAATTATTTTCTTTAAAGATTCCTTAGAATGCATTCTTATTATAGATCTATATATTGTATTTATATCTTTTTAAATACAGTAAATATAGAATAAAAATAATAAAAGCTAGTCACTTCACTACTTTCTATGCCTATGTCACTGCTTATCTTTTCTGGTCTTATTGAGAACCTAAAGCATATTAGCAGAAGTCATTATTGGTAATGTCAGCATCTCAGCAATCTAATTTGGCATGGTCTTGTTCTGATGAATACTAACTTAAACTACCAATGATGTGATATAAACATATGTGTATATTAATGATTGTTTCCCAAATAAACACTTGAACACTAAATACATCTTCTCTGTTTCCTTTAGGCTGCCAAAAAAGTAAAATTAACACCCATGCCTAACAAATATAGCGCATTCGAGTAATGTACATGTGAATAGTTAAATTTGAACTTGTCTTTTTTTTGCTTGAATTTCAGACAATGCAGATACTCACAACAGTCAAACTAAGAATGTGTATCAAAGTAAGTCTAATGCATTTTATGACCATCATCCTTTGAGTGGAACTAGGAAGCGTAAGGGTAAAGCTGCGTCAAGCAAAGAAATACAATTTGTCAAAGCCTCTGAGACTCTCAGTCCAGACAATCAGAAAATAGAAACAAGAGATTCTACAGAAGAAAAGATGCCGATGCTCGAAAGGGTTGACAATCCAGGGGACAGTGGTAGCTGGGTAAAACCTTTATTGCTTTTGCCTGATCATATTGATGACAAAGCAGCTAGATCTGTTCAAGCACAAGACATTGAACAGTTTAAAACTGAAGTGGCTGTCACGTCCAAAATACCTTCCAAAGTATCAACTGCACAACCACTCTTTTCCAAGGAGGAATACTTTACTGCTTGGAAAGCAGAAAAAGATGCTAATCTCATTAAATTTCGAAAGTTGGCCTATGAAGTAATGGCTCTGAAAAACTTTTTAAGCCTCAACACAATAGAAAGATTGCAAGCAGCAGTTAACAAAGTGCCTCTCACTATTACAAGCAGTAAAAATCCTCGGACACGATCCAAGAACAAAATCAAGAAGAAAAACAATAATCCAGTTATTTGTCATGTTTTTTTGAATGGCATAAAGATAGCTTCAGGTGAAGAATATGAAATGAAGAATGCCAGGATTCATGCTTATGAAGCTGCTTTGCAAAAGATTTTTATGCCTTACCTTCGTCTAGTCAACCTTGATGATCCATCCAGTGCTGAACTGCATGCATCAGTAACACCTTTTTCCCCTGACTCACAGAGAGTTGACACACTGTCCCCAACTCTAAACTCAGAGAAAGTAGAAATAAATACTGCAAAGAAGCGACAAGAGGATTCTACAAATAATGAAGATGACAACCTAAATTATTTTAGGGAATTCAAGCCAATTAAAGATTTTGTAATTGTTGAGCCACTGATGCCTGACACAGAAAATCGGCCTACTTGCACTTTAGAAAGAAGTGCTTCATTTAATCAGATGATTGTAGAGTATGACTATTTGCCCTGTAGTGATAGTTGTTCTCGATGCATACTGAAAATAGAGGGTAAAGTTTTGGCTGACATGAAAGGAGTAACGAAGCCTGAGGCTAAAAATGAGGCTGCGGCTGAAGGTTTGAAAAAATTAAGACAAATGTGCTGGACTATTAAAATAAAAAAGGTGGTAGACTCAGATTTTACAATTACCAAAGTGGAAATGTTGAGCCATATCAATGAGCAGTCAAATGTCATCTATAATGACAATAGTAACATTGGAAATAAGATGCTTAGAAAAATGGGTTGGTCAGGGGGTGGTGTTGGCAAAGATGGGTCTGGTATTTCAGAACCTATAACACTGACCAGTGTGTTTAACAGACAGGGTTTTGGTCTTGATACAGGTAATGGAGTCACTGGTGAGTTTCGAAAGCGAGTAAGGGAAGTTATTCAGAACTATGCTGCATCCAGTGACCAGGAAGATCTCATGTTTTCAAATGAATTTAGCTCAGAGCAGAGAAAAGTGATACATGACATATCCAGGAAGTTCAAACTACAGAGCAAAAGCAGGGGCAAAGGTCAGGAGAGGTACCTTTGTATCCACAGAAAGAGAACATCCGATCAGCTTATTTCTCACATCATGTCCTGTGGTGGTGAGACGGCTAAATATAAACTGGTCCCTCCAGGTGAAACTAATTAATTTAATTACGGCATAGTTCTCATCATTAACTTGCTGATATTTCTTTTGTACTGATGAGTAGTCTTGTTCTACAAATGCCACTAACTTGCTAAGTCTCATTGCCATAGTGTTATTCAAATTAAATTTTCATAGTTAAGAAAACCCATAAAACAATTGTGAATAAAACCAATGGTACCATATGTTGTGAATTATGAGATCCAAAAAATGTTTTTCTAGCTTAAATAACACGTTATTTTTTATGCATTTAGTCAAGCGCTAATGTTATTTATTTTTAAATTTAATTTGATAAATTGTATTTAATTTAGTTTAATAATAATTTTTTTATTGATTTTGAGAAAAATCATTGCTGTGCAAATATTTTAAGCTCTCTTTACATTATAAAGGAGGTGCAGTGGCTGAGTGGTAAAGGAGTTGTGGGTTGAATCCTGGTGAAGACTGTTTTTCTATTTCAGGATCTTTGGGTGCCTCTTAGTCCCCCTAGCTCTAATGGGTACCTGGCATTGGGGAAAAATAAAGGCAGTTGGTCCTTGTGCTGGTGGTTGTGTTAACCGTAGGTTACTGAAACAGATGACCTTTACATCATCTGCCATTATAAGCTAGAATGGTAATATTTAAATTATTTGTCAGATAATCATGTTTAGTGTGCAGACTTTCTAAACAATCCAGATGGATATTTTAAAATGTAGGTATATCATTTTTTTTTTTTTAAATAAAAATTACTTTGAAAAACAAATATAAATTTTTGCATTTTCATTGGTTTAAACCAGGGGTCTCAAACTCATATCAGCATGTGGGCCACAGTGGAAAGTAACAACCATTCAGCGGGCCACACCACAAAAAGAGAATGTTGGTTTTTTTTTACGAACACTACTGTCACTGCAGTAAAATGCTAAAATAAAGTTTTTATAATTATTAATTACATTTAGTGTTTATTATTACTTGCACAGGCAGTTTAGTTTACTAAAATAAGTTGACCTTGTCTCAGTCACTAATAAAAAAGCAGAAACTGTAGTTCTTCAGAAGAAAAAAAAACAACTATAATTACTAGGCCTACTGCAGATGGCTCATCACTCATGTTTCTGTCCACTCAACTGAGAGCGTTTGGCAGAGACCAGACCATCGACGTTAGGCCTAAAGTTGCGTGTAGTGGCAAGCCACAAGGTTGCTCTTAGATGCTCATCAGTCAGTCTTGATCGTAATGTTGTTTTGTTAATCTTTATTCTGAAAAAAAAACTGTTTGCAAACGTACGTACTCCCAAACATCGCTAGAATTCTAGCATCTGTGCAGAATAAGTTTGGAAACTTCTCTCTGGGAAGAAACTGGTAGAAATCTGGAACACCAACATCAGCGTATTTTTGCTTCAGAACAGTGTCACACGGCAGGACTTCCTCTGGAACGTTTTTCACGTTAACTGCGAACGGAGTGGTTGAGACCCCCTGCACGTATGAAGTTCACCGTCTTCACGACAACACCCTTCACGTTCTTCATTAGTAGACTTTTGCCACAGAGTGTTTCTTGATGCATACTGCAGTGTATGGCTGCAAAATGTCCCGCCAAGCTGAGCTGATACCGTTTCTCTACCATTAATCCAACAACACCAACCTTCTCTAAACACATTGCTAGTGCACGTCCCTAGCCACTGAAAAAGTTTTTCTCTTGGTAGTCTACACCTGTCAATACAAGCTTCCAGTTCTTGAAAACACATTGCTTCCAGTCATTGTTCCTTTCAAGGGTATAGTATAGTAAGTCCAATAGCTCTTCAACAATGTTCAAGTTTTCGTCGACCCCACAAATGAATATGGCACAGTATGAAGTGTCTGTTACACCAGTAGACTCGTCCAGTGCAATGGAATATGTTACAAAGTCTTTTGCAGCGACAATCAGTTGCTGTTGAACATTTGTCGCTGACTCGGTGATCCAGCTTGCAACTGTGTTCGCAGACAAACTTATGCCTTCGAAGAGTTTCTTTTTCTCGGGGCAGATAATTTCACACACCTGTAGCATACACTCTTTTACAAACTGGCCTTCAGTGAATGGTCGTGATGCCTTTGGCTATCATCTCGCTAACAACAAGGCTTGCCTTCACAGAATCTTCGCTTGCAGTAGACACACCTCATTTACTGATTTGTGCAGATGTAAATCATTTCACGGCTTATATGTGGTCATTGTAAATTTTATCTAATTTTTTTCGAATTCGCGGACGTGGCCGCGGGCCACTCAAAATTGCTGCTCCGCGGGCCACATGTTTGAGACCCCTGGTTTAAACAATTGGGGGGGGGGTCAAAGTAGCAATGAAACAGCTGACATAGCCAAAGCTCAACTTATGACAACAGAAACTATACATTTGTTAGTATTATGGGCCAGGACTTAGTATGAACCTTTCTTGGCCACTAACTAGCAAACAGTATCCTGGCCACAATACTTACAATCAGTATGCCATGCATAATTACCAAGTACTGGTGTAGTTGCTGTTCTTCATGGAAATGATAATTGAATATAATTTTTTTTTGGTCATAAAGTTAAATGTTAAAAAAGAATCAGATACTGTGTACAATTTTCAAGAACCAGATTAATTTTTACAAATAAAATACATTTTTAATATAATTTTTTGGTTTGTTCTTTTTTCCAAAGTTAATCTAAATTTTTTCCCACTAGTGACACATATTGCACAGTATTTTCATTTAGAATAAGAGCACTTGGGACTGCAATAATCAAGTCAAATGTCTATTCTTTTTCGAATCTATTTTATTTTCAACTTCAAATTAGAGAAAATATTTTCACTAATTGCTTTAAATTCATTTTAATAGTTTTAAAAAAAAAAGGGGTGGGGGTTGAGGGTGATGCGTATTAGTAAACCAATACTGTGTTTAAATCTAGAAGAGTATTATTAGTACACTTGATTTTATTATATCAGAACAACATTTAAAAGGAAATGTTAAATATCAACTTAAGATCTCCAAAATATTTAACAAATCATTTTTGTGATTTGCATTTCTCATAAGTAATAGACCATCTATATTCTTCCCAACTACAGTTTTTGGGATACATTCAAAAGATGGGACAGGTACAAAATTTGTTCTCCTGCTTGTAAGATGTTTCTGTTGGTACTAGTACATTAAAGGTTTTATGGAGTAGATGGTGTAGCAAGCAGGATTTAGCTCACCAGTAACATGTAATTAGGTAAAGTGCGAAAAATTCTGACATCTAAACCTAGAACTATTTAGTAATGTTGTTATGTTTTTCAACCACCACAAAGTACAGAAGACCCAAATTGTAAATTTGATTCCCCCTCGCCCCTTGGGAGTGTAAAACAAAATGTTCATGTTGTTGTTATTGGTTAGAACTTTATTTTAGATCTACAGCCTCCCCCTTACCTATCCCTTAGTGAACCATTAGGACACCACACAAGATCTTTTGCCTTGGATATAATTTCTTTCAATGACAGACCTGTCCATTCTTTTATTTTGTTCAGGCGAGACCAATCGTCATAGAAGGCCTGAACACCGACCAGCAACGTCACAACCTGTGGGCAGTTTAGACACATCATACAGACCTAACCTGCCCACAGGCCTTTTTTGACGATTGTAATCGGTTAAGGATACCTTTGAATTAAAAAGTAATAGGAAACTGTCATGTGTGAATACCTGTATCAGAAACTTTGGTGTGGATATAGCTATTATTTACTGTTACATAATGATGGGGTTGCTTCTAAAGAGCTGATATGTTATGAAGTAAATGTGATCTATTAATGTATAGCTTAAAATAGTCAATTAGCTCTATCGTCAATAACAGTACCGTGCGACTTTATTGTTAATAACGAGTTCCCATGTGACATATAGTTAGAATTAGCTAGGTTATTAAAATCAACCGATCACTGTTTGAGGTGGGCTGGCACTTTTGTGCAGTATTTGTCCCTCCTTATATTACATATGTTATAAAAAGTATAACCTCTGGGCATGGGCGAAATTTAGTGACTGATTTTTGGCTTTGATTTTTTTATTTTAGGTGAGAATTTAACACTAAACCATGACTTACCCAAGCGCAGCCAAGGAGGTTTTGAGTTTAAAACCCCATACCAGGGGGTTTTGCAATCAAATCCTCTACTTCTATAAAACAACAATATTTGTGTTAAACATTAATACATGTATAATGTATATAGTTTTTGCTATTACCTAATTTCATAACATCAACCCGAACTATAATTGTCATCGAACCGAAACAAAACTTAAATCTGACCAAACCGAACCCGAACTTTAAAAGTTGTGTTCGATTCCCATATCTAATAAGTTGGCTACATGACAGATACAAACTAATTGATACCATTAAACAAATATTAGCTTTGTTTTTTTTTAATTAATGTTTAAAAAAAATTTTTTTTTTGCTTTTTCAATGAATTTATAACTTGCATTTGAAAAAACAATTTCCTTTTATATTTCATCGATTCAATTGTCCATGACCTCCAATTAACTACCCGGTAGACATATTCTTATACTTTAAAAAAAACAAAACATTTGCATAACAACTTAATTGATATGGTTCATATTTAGTCCCTTGGACATTTGGGGCTTCTCACGCTATCTTTGGACTGTTTGCATTCATCTGTCTTTTGACAAGATTAGTTTCTTGTATAGGCTGGACTGTCCATTCTTCGATGTTGTCTTTTCATCTTTAGCCTTTGTTTTGTCAGATCCTGGTTAAAAGACTCGTCAACCAAAGTACTGTAAATATGTAGTTTCACATGCTTGTTTCTGGTCTTCCCTTTTTATAGCCTCTATCGGGTTTGATCCCAACTCTCCGTATTTTTTAGGCAGAATTTAGCCTAATAATGTCAGCTTTATTTAAAAAGATAATTGAAAATGCAAAAGATACATAAGGAAAACGCTATTTTCGGCCCATTCTAGTTTTGATCAAAGAAACGAAACTCGCCCGCGCAATATCGATCATTGAAAAATTGTGCTAATGCGCCTAAAGTAAAGGGATAAAAGCATTGTGTAGAGAATTCTTATCTTCTTCTTATCTTATATAATACAGACGTTACTTCAAAAAAGAAGATGATTACGTCCTACGCATCATGCATTTAGTCATGCATATTAACCAATGACTAAAATTCTGCCAAGTCACTGGTTTTTCTGGCTAGCTCAGGCAACCCATTCCATGCTCTAATAGCACTAGGGAAGAAGGAGTATTTGTACAAATTTGTCCTAGCATATGGGACGAGGAATGTGCCTTTATTTTTGTGTCTTTCAGAGTATTTTATTAAATTTTGTTTTTGTATTTGAAGATTATGGTTCAGTGTTTTATGTATAATTGCTACTTTACTTTTGAGTCTTCTGTCCTGAAGGCTTTCTAAATTTAGTGATTTTACTAATGGTGTTACCCTAGTCAAATGTGAATATTCGTTTGTTATGAATCTCACTGCTCTATTTTGTGTTTGTTCCAGTTTCTTAATGTTTTCTTGAATTAGTTGAGAATTGCAAAATAGCTAGAGTAAATAGTTATCTCTATTGAATCCTTTTCACTGCTAGTCTTATTTTTTAACTCTTTTTAAGTATTCAGTAATCTATTGTTTCAAAAATGTATATTAAAAAAAACTCCTTCTAGAATACTCTCTGACATTAAGATATCGATTGTTTAGACTTCCAGACCAAATTAAATTTTTATTGTACTTAGAAAATTATAACGGTCAAACCAGAGTTTTGCATTCGTGGCCAATTAGCTAGTATTTTTTTCCCCAAAGATATGCATAAACTGTCAAAAATTCTATTAAAGTAGAGCCGTTTTTTGAGATCCATGTTCACTCAACCACCCAGGTATTTTATTTTTTTTTGTACTGATGAAGACTTTGCAAGTTGTTTGTTATCTACTGACAATTAGTATTATCGTTTTTCCCATCAAAACAAAAACATTTAAAACAAGAAACCGACCTATATATATATTATATATAGGTCTGTGATCTAGGTACAAATTTTCTCCATATTTCACTCTAGCCAGTAAGTTGAGTAACTCAGTAAGTTCTATTAGTTCTACATCTAGATCTAGAATCTAATAATTAAATTCATTAGACTGTCTTAGTCCTTAGCCGTAGAGAATAGAACTCTAAACTTTACTTTAGACAATAAGACATAAAAACATATAATATGATATACTGTTATAGATCTAATTGACATAAGTCATAATCATGATAATTTATAAATCATAATAATTAATAATGATAATATTATAATTCATAATAAATATATTTTATATAGATCTATAGATCTAGAACTATTAGAACAATAAAAACAACACTGTAACAAAACAATAGCTTTACATACAACACTGTCAAGCCGTCAACACAAGACACAGAAATTTTACAAAGAGAATTAGAATTTAGATCTAGTCTCTATATATGAGGGACACCCCATCAAATTCTCCTTCAATTAAACGCGTTGCTTTTTGTTTGAAATTCATTTGTTTTTATGTTAGGAGCAAACATCAACATTTCAGGATTGCGCATGTCCATTTTTAGATAAATTCCGGTATTTTTGTTCCGCTTTTCCAAAGCAGATGGCAGTTTTTTAGATTTTCTGTAACCATGTATGTAAAGCTATTGTTTTGTTAAAACCTCCCCCAGCAATTCACAACCATATAAGGGATGAGCGCTATATTATGAGCCTGTTAGATCGTAGGCTGATGGGCATATCAAAATAAGCTTCTAAACATCTTGTGAAAGACATTTTAATCACATTTATGCTGTTAAATAAAATTTAAAAAGGGGCTGTCCAAACAAATAATTATAATGAATTTAACTCATTCTCCTTCATTGGACATGGCAAAATCGTAATAAGAAATATTATTGGGATTAATAAATCTATGATTTTTTCAATGAATAAACATGACCTAGATATAATTTATGAAGGAGGCGCGGTGGCTGAGCGGTAAAGCGCCTGACTCGAACCGAAGGTCCCGGGTTCGAATCCTGGTGAGAACAGAGATTTTTCATTTCGGGATATTTGGGCGCCTCTGAGTCCACCCAGCTCTAAATTGTTACCTAACATAAGTTGGGGGAAAAGTAAAGGCGGTTGGTTGTTGTGCTGGCCACATGACACCCTCATTAACCGTGGGCCACAGAAACAGATGACCTTTACATCTTCTGCCCTATAGACCACAAGGTCTGAAAGGGGAACTTTTTTACTTTTATAATTTATGAATGAAAGAAAAAGTGCGGGCTGCTAATTTGAAGCTAGAGACCATGCCCACTGCAGTTGATCACGCCAGGTGAGCTGGCATGAGGAGAGGTATTTAATACACTATGCGTGTAGTGTCACTACCTATCAAACAGACAATGGGGGGGGGGGAAGAGTCATGAAAAGAATTATAAGCATCTATGGGAGGGAGAGGGTGGACAAAACGAACATCCAAATTATGATTTAACAAAAAGAGGTTCCATGGATAAGAATTAAAAGAGAGAGAGAATACATGTAGCCTAGTTGAAAATATCACGTTTATTAAATTATAATAATTAATCTATAGATCTATAATCTATATAGATTTATTTCTGTCTGTTTCTACAAATAGATTTTATAGATATATAAATAAATAAACTTCTATAATATATTTATATATGTATATATATATAGAGAGAGAGAGAGTATGAGGCAATAGACTATTAATACATATTGCAGAAGTGAATCTACTTCTTTCAATACAATCTAAATAATTTTTAATTAAAAAAATTAATACAGATATAATTTATTAACAATTACATTGTGGTGTTCATTGATGGTGATCAGTCTCCAATGAAGGGGAAAGCACAAAAATTTCGTTCAGATTAGGAGCATGAAGTAACCCAATTTATTTTAATATAATCAACCTGTTGGTTGTCTTTCTCCTCCCTTTACTGTCATTCATTAGGGGGTAGCATTATTCTTTGTGTGGAATGAAGCTTATATGATTATGGTCCATGCGTTTTTCACACAATAAGTGCTCTCTGCTGTGCCTGCTTGTACACCATCAGGGCTACTCCCTAAATGTGTTTAGCCTACTGTTCATATCCTGAGCATAAAAGTAGCTCCCCGGTAGTCAGTCGCTTCTGCCCAGAACCAGTCCATATTGACTCTGTGATTCTTAAGATGGTAAAGTTGAACTTTTTCATCCTGCTGCTACTTGCACTGGCTTCTCAGTCTCGTACATACTCCGTTAGTGGTCGTAGTCCTGGTGGAAATGATTGTCTTTGACCTGTCAGCTTCCAGATGACTATGTCTTTCACCCACATGCATCATACACCTTCCAGCTTGAGGTCCATCTTCTGCCAGGTCTGTGACATCTGTTGATTTGCTGTCTGGCATTTCTGTAGCTGGTGGTTTTTCAACAAGGTAGGGTAGCTAGCTATTTGCCCAATCCTCTCCTATTTCAGCTGGGCTTGGGACAGTCCTAGGTGGTTATCTAGTAGAACTTTTTTAAAACATTAGGAAATTAACATTTTCAGGCTACTAAATATTCTTGAATCGTTAATAAATGATAACTTCTAGATTTTGACCTATTTGTATTTTACAATAGACTCTGGCTTATTTTTTAGTACTGTCTTTCTAACATGATCTAGATCTAGTTTTCTATGCTCTATGATGGTTCAAAAAAGTTAAAAAATAAATTTGTAAAAATTTCTAAGTGCATGGACACAGGTAGGCCTATATTTTGGTTCAAATTTGAACTTTCATATAAACATAGAATAGTAGTTTATCTATAAGAATATGTAGGTTGAGATCGTCTAATAATATACGTACATGTATTTACTATTTTCTTATAGCGTTTAGAAAAGTTCAGCCAGCATAGGATATATGGCTAAAGATCCATCATCATTAGATGTAGATAATTTTCGTGATGAGTTTGAAAGCAGCACTGAGTGGAGTATTAGAAGGAAATTTTTATTATCTAACTTTGACAGTGTGAGTCTTGATACGCTTCTTTGCCTTTCTCATCATCATCATCATCATTCCTTTGGGTTCCTCATGGAACATAGGGCCTCGACAAAAACACGCCACTCTCCACCTTTCTTGCTAGTTATCTGATGGTTTCCCAGCTCTTCTCTGTCCTCTCGGCTTCTTCTAGTACACTGCGTCGCCATGTTCTTTTTGGTCTTCCTCTGCGTCTTGTTCCCTGGGGTTCCACTCTAAGGCCTGCCTAGCTCTGTTGCTGGTATATTTTCTCATGGTGTGACCAATCCAACTCCACTTCCTCTCTAAGATCTGCACTTCTATATTTTTCTGTCCACTCATCTCCTACAGTTTGGTGTTTTCTACTATGTCGTACCAGTTATTTTTAGGATATTTCTCTGGTATCTGTTGATGAAGGTCTGTACTTTTTTGTTGTCACTTCAGTTCTCCATGTTTCAGAACCATATAGTAGGACAGCCTTGACATTAGGGTTAAAGATTCTTAGTCTAGTTTAATCTTGTTTGAGATGTGAGGAGATTTCCAGGTTGGTTTTAGCTGTGTAAATGTCTGACGCGCTAGATTTATACGCCGTTTAATGTCTTCATCTGTTCCACCTGATATACTGACTACGCTCCCAAACTATATAAAATTTTCTACTTGGTCTATTGTCTGAGAATCCAGTACTATGTCTCTAATTTGTTTATTGTTTACTTTAAGTACTTTTGTTTTTTGGTGGTTTATTTTGAGGCCTACTCTTTTTCCTACTTTCCTTAAAGCTGTGACCTTTTCTTGCATATCCTGTAGTCTGTGTGATAATAGGGCTATGTCATCAGCGAATTCCAGATCTTCCAGCTTTTGTGTGAGAGACCATTGGATTCCTTTCCCTGCGTTAGAGTAGGCTTCTTTTGTGACCCAATCCAATACTAGAAGGAACAGGAGTGTTGTAACACACGCACACACATTGTTTTATTTATAATATTTCACTAATAATCTATTCATTTTCTTTTAGCGTAGAAAAGTTCAGCCAACAGAAGATATGGCTAAAGATCCACCATCATTAGATGTTGATAATCTTCGTGATGAGTTTGAAAGCAGCACTGAGTGGAGTATTAGAAGGAAATTTCTATTTTCTAACTTTGACAGTCTGAGTCTTGATAGGCTTCTTTGCCTTTCTCGCTGTCTTGTAAATGTGGCAGTATATGGATGTTCATATCCACTGGAAGTAATGAAAGAGCTCAGTGAAAGAAGTGCTGGTATTTTAGAAGAGGTGGAGAAGGAAAAATCAGCAGCAAGAAAAGAAAATTATTCTGCATCATTTATTAAAGCTTCTGGTAATAAAAGTAATTAATTATTTTCTTTAAAGATTCCTTAGAATGCATTCTTATTATAGATCTATATATTGAAAAAATGGTAATTGTTTAATACATTATGTAAATAAGGATACATATTTTAAAACCATATTTTTATGATTAAATTGAAAGCTTGTGATACTTATAAATATCTGTACCTGTTATTTTGTCATTTTCAACAATATCAGTGCACCTTTTAATGTGTGGCTGAAGATAGCAGCAATGGTTAATGGTTTAGTGACTGCATGTAGCAGAAACGTAACTTTTATGATAGTACCTATAAAGGCTCTCTTTCTTATTACAATTTTACAAAACATAATTAAACACTGGGGATACAGTATCTTGAGAATTTAAATTAGAGATGGTATTATTATATTGATGTTCAAACTGCTCTGATAAATCCTAACTAATATGTATGTGATTGAAACTTGTGTAAAGGGCTTGTTTTCCACATAAAAGTCACAGCACTAAATTAATCTTTCCTGTCCCCTTTAGGATGCCAAAAAATAGAAACTACACTCATATCTAAATATAACACATACAAGCTATAGAGATGTACTTGTGAAGCTATGTTATCTTTTTTTTTCTTGCTTGAATTTCAGACAATGCAGTTCCTCACAACAGTGGCAGTAGGAAGCGTAAAGGTAAAGCTTATTCAAGCAAAGAAATACAGTTTGTCAATGCCTCTGAGAGTCTCAGCCTAGACAATCAGAAACTAGAAACAAGAGATTCTACAGAAAATAAGATGACAGTGCTAGAAAGGGTTGACAATCCTGGGGGCAGTGGTAGCTGGGAGGAACCTTTATTACTTTCTTCACAAGATTTGTCTGATCATGTTGGTGACACAGCAGCTGCATCAGTTCCAGCACAAGACATTGAACAGCTTAAAACTGATGTGGCTGTCTTGTCCAGCAAAACTTCCAAAGTATCAAATGCACAACCACTCTTTTCCAAGGAGGAATACTTTGCTGCTTGGAAAGCAGAAAAAGATGTTAATCTCATTAAATTTCGAAAGTTGGCCTATGAAGTTATGGCTTTGGAAAACCTGTGCTATGGTGACGTAGATAGATTGAACTCAGCAGTTAAGAAAGTTCCCCTCGTAATAAAAAGCATTAAACCACGTAAAGGATCCAAGAAGCAGAAAACCAAGGATCCTGTTATTTGTCATGTTTTTCTTAATGACATAAAGATAGCTTCAGGTGAAGGATTTGGTGCCAGGTGTCATGCTTATGAGGCTGCCTTGCAAAAGATTTTTATGCCTTACCTTCGTCTAGTCAACCTTGATGATCCATCCAGTGCTGAACTGCATGCATCAGTAACACCTTTTTCCCCTGACTCACAGAGAGTTGACACACTGTCCCCAACTCTAAACTCAGAGAAAGTAGAAACAAATACTGCAAAGAAGCGACGAGAGGATTCTACAAATAATGAAGATGACAACCTAAATTATTTTAGGGAATTCAAGCCAATAGAAGATTTTGTAATTGTTGAGCCACTGATGCCTGACACAGAAAATCGGCCTACTTGCACTTTAGGAAGAAGTGCTTCATTTAATCACATGATTGTAGAGTATGACTATTTGTCCTGTGATGATGGTGATTTTCGATGCATACTGAAAATAGAGGGTAAAGTTTTGGCTGACATGAAAGGAGTAACAAAGCCTGATGCTAAAAATGAGGCTGCAGCTGAAGGGTTGAAAAGATTAAGACAAATGTGCTGGACTATTAAAATAAAAAAGGTGATAGACTCAGATTTTACAGTTACCAAAGATGAAATGTTGAGCCATATCAATGAGCAGTCAAATGTCATCTATAATGACAATAGTAACATTGGAAATAAGATGCTTAGAAAAATGGGTTGGTCAGGGGGTGGTGTTGGCAAAGATGGGTCTGGTATTTCAGAACCTATAACCCTGACCAGCGTGTTTAACAGACAGGGTTTTGGTCTTGATACAGGTAATGGAGTCACTGGTGAGTTTCGAAAGCGAGTAAGGGAAGTTATTCAGAACTATGCTGCATCCAGTGACCAGGAAGACCTTTTGTTTTCTAATGAATTTAGCTTGCAACAGAGTAAAGTGATACATGGCATATCCAAGGAGCTAAAACTGAAGTGTAAAAGCAGGGGCAAAGGTCAGGAGAAGTACCTTTGTATCCACAGAAAGAGAACATCCAATCAGCTTTTTTCACACATCATGTCCTGTGGTGGTGAGACGGCCAAATATAAACTGCTCCCTCCTGGTGAAAATCTTAGCTAATTTGCTAGCTCTTTCAGACTTTACTTGGGATGAGCTACTAACTACTAACAGTTTTATTAACATTAATACATTACTATTTAAATTTACATTGTAGAGTTAAGAAAACCACTTAAAATAATCATGAACTAAACAAGTGGTTTAATACAGATATACTAGTAACTAGGTAATGTTAATTGTAGTATATTGGGTGAAGCCTACGCCGACCACACACACACACACAAAAGCATTTTATAAATAGTGTTTGAATTTTTAATGTTTTTATTGTATTTGTTATTCATTTCAAGTGAAGTCATTTCTATGTGAATATTGTAAGCTAGGATGTTTTTATTTAAATTAAGTGTCAGATGATCAAATCTGGAATGCAGACATTCTAAATAATCCAGGTGGCTTATATTTTTTAACGTGGATAGGTCTTTTTTTTTTTTTTTCTAATAAAATTTACTTTTGAAGAAAATCTGTCATTTTTAAAATTATTTTATAGTTAAAATTATTTTGTTTTGATAAATATATTTTGTGTAAACTATGAAACATTGACAATAACAACAGAAATCTCTACATGTAGGCCTACTATCAACTTTTCTTGGCCATAAATGCATTTCAAACAGTACTCCATTCATTCTTTAGAAAGAACTAGTGTAGTAACTACTCGTGATTTTTTGGGAATTTTTTATTTTTTTTTTGTGTCATTAAGTTCAATTGAAAAAAAAATAATAATAAACAATCAGTTTATACAATGTTCAAGAACTGTACCATTATAATTGTGGGTGTAAAAAAAATTTTGTTTGTGTTTTTGTTTGTTAGTTACCGGTACCTATTTATTTTTGGTATACTGATAACATATAAATTAGCAACATGATGGTATTTGGAAAGTACTTTCATTTAGCAAAAGAGCTTTTGAGACTGCAATAATTAAGTCCAATGTCTTTCATTCTTCTTACAATCTCTTGTTTTTTTACTTCAAAATTATACCCAAAAAATTATTTTCAATAATTTCTCACAATTTATTTTAGTACCAATGCATTTTTTAAAATTATGCATCAATTTTTATTATTACTATTTTATTATATTTTTTAAAAAGGGGAGAGCAGTCTTAATGTAATCTTTTAAAAACCAAATACAATGTTTTATTATATTCTATTCTTCATTATATTACACTAGCATTACCCACCGGCTGCGCCTGTTTTTTTTTGTTCCCAGCTTATATATTGTTTTTTCATGAACCCCCCCCTTTTTTTTTCTTACCTATAACACTATAATATAAATGCCCCCCAACACTCTCACTTCTGAACTGTGTATTTTGTACCGTATTACTTTTCTCTCCCCCACCCTTTTTTTCCATAAAAAACTTGAATTATAGTTTCTGTTACATCATGGCACCCTTTATAATGCTAATCATCCCAAAACATCCTTTTACCTGTGAATTCTGATACCAGCATTAGCCTACTTATTTCCAGACACACATACACACGGGCACCCCCTATGACATAGGAAATAGCCCAACATATTATCTCTGAGTATTCTTAGACTTTATCAGCTTTTGTATTGAAATATTTGAAAACCTTAACCGTATCAGGATACAGGTTTTAAGTTTCGTTTCAACTTTGAAGTAAGTCATCATTACAATACAATTGTGTGGAGGAAAAAAAAGTGAACGCACGATTAGAGACGTTTCTTCTACCGGCAGTAAGAAGAGGAAGATGCGCGGTGGCTGAGTGGTAAAGCGCTTGAAGACTGGTACCGGTATTTTTAATTTCGGGATCTGTGCTCCACTGAGTCCACCAAGCTCTATTTGGTACCTGACATTAGTTGGGGAAAGTAAAGGCAGTTGGTCGTTGTAGTTGCCAAATGACACCCTCGTTAACTGTAGGCCACAGAAAGAGATGACCTTTACATCATCTGCCCTATAGAGCACAAGGTCTGAAAGGGAAACTTTTAAGAAGAGGGCTTGCTAAAACAAAATCAAGGTTGACTGTCGTTCGGTTTTCTAGAGGGTCCCAGGCTCACCCTCCACGCTGCCATCCCCGGTCGTCCTGCAGGAGGTTTGTACTTAGAAATAAATTACCTTCAACTCTGAAGGACGAACAAACAAGACAAATTCCTAGTTTTTAAAAAATAGTGGCACGTCAAATTAAGTCCAATGAAGAAACAAGAAGCAATAGCCAATGTTACGATGCAAAGAACATTCAAGGTACTGCTACATATATACAGCGCCTGTAGGGCTGCGTCTTTTTTTTTTTTTTATAAACGCAATTAAGTTGTCAACATACAATGATGTAAGACGGTCTGTATAATTTAACTATTCCGACACTAAAAAGACTACGTTTAGTGGAGACGTTTTGAAATGTCTTCTAAGAATTTTCAGCAAAATATTAATGCAGAAGCCTCTCTTAAAAAACGGTATACATTTTTAAACGTCAATATTTAAAAAAAAAAAGAAAATTAGGCTATAACCCTTTTTATTGGTTAATATTTAAATAAGGATTTAAAACTACAAAGAAAATAAACCTTTTTCTATTTCTCTTGTCAAATGAAGGCATTGTATTCTTCCCCCTCCTTTTGTCAGAATCTCTCGCTCCACATTTTGAGAAATGTTGCATTTATGTAAGGGGCAAATAGTGTTTTGTATTTCTCTTATGTAGACACAAGCACACAGAACATAACAACTCGAATTTCAATTTCATACAATTGTATTTACTATAAAATCTAGTGATTTATGTCACTGTAAACTATCTGAACTTCATTGTAGGCCTAATTGGTCTTATTGAGCTGTACTGAGCCGTACCCAACTCTCTTGAACTTGCATCGAGCCGTATTCAACTCTACCGACTGTAGTCAACCGAACTTGCACATTCTCTCTCTGGCTTATATAAGGTCTCCAAAAGCTTCCGGAATGTCGCAAAAACATAACGAGTCTATTCTGAAAAAGTATGTGACCATATTTCGAACGCTGGTTTGTTAATACACATACATTCCAGAGATATGCTAACATCGGTCACATGTGCAGAGGGGTCATACACAGTGACTACCTATGCAGCTAGTTCATTTATAACAACTAGTAGACCGGCGGCAAAGACGAATTTATTTTCTAATACAAACTCTTAATTTTCAGGATGCCAAACAATATAGTCACTGTTCAACAAAAAACGACATTCTTCAGGTATAAAATATTATTGAAATCTCACATGTAATTAATATAAATTGTGTAGAATTGGAAAGTAATTAATTGCCCATTGAGATTTCTGAAGATATAATGTTATTTCATTCGTCTGTAAAAGAATCTCTAGCCGAGAGGACGGAAATGTTACAATGTTTCAGTCCAATGATAGACTTGAATAGTGGAGGGGAGTTTTCTCCTTGGTTCGGATGCTTCCTAATGGGGACGAATTAGTCACTTAATAGCAAAAAAAAAGTGCTCTTTTGTTGTCGACTATTTTCAACTAATTGTATAGAAATAAAATAGAAATTTGGATTTGGAAAACAAGGGCATCCGGCTACAAATACAATTGACAAGGAAGTCGTTGCTATGATTGATGTAACGAAAAAAACAATGAAAGGATATATATTGCACGGACTGTTTATATAAAAGCAGAAAATTTGACATTTTGTGACCATATTAACAACGAGTCTTTATTGAATAAAGAATTTCCATGAGATGATGCAAATGTTATGTAAATAAAACCCATAGCTGAAAGTAGATCTGTCATGTTACAAAGTTTATAAATGTTTTTGCAAACGACGTAAAATGATATTGAAGTCAGAATGACTGTAAGCACATTTGTATTTGGTTTGAAAACACACCTGACATAGCACACACTGATCAGAGTCAGAAGTTGAACTATTTTTTAAAAAAGCTGATGAGCTCAACTTAATATCTTTAAATGTCTAGAAAAGGTTGAGCTTGAAATTATATGTGGAGCTCAAAGATATGAAAATGCAGCTTTAATGTTTGGAACCATGTAGGAGTACAGGAAATTTAAAAGCAGAAAAGCTATTGAATAGATGTGTATATCATTCATTTAATCTATATGTGGTCAACATTCTTTTTCAGAAATTAACTTTTGCCTAGCATTTTTTAATATGATTGAAGTACTTTTTTCATTCTGAAATTATGGCCACTAAATAAGGCTTGTCTTCGAGTCCGAAAATTAATGAAGAATACAGTATTTCCCGTGGCTGCGCAGCCCCAGCTGTGACCTGCATATTTTGCCACATCCAGGGCAAGCATAACCATTGTCCGCAGGTGGTTGATTTAGATTTTCTTTTCGTCGTCTGCGTTTGTCCTAGGCAGCAGATTTTCTTTTGGTCTCAAATGTGTATCCCGCGGCCTTCGTGAGTGACCTCCAGCTGTCTCGTTCCGACGCCGCATGCAGCCAGGTGCTTTCTTCTATGTCAGCCAAGGAAAGTTGACGCCTAAGCTGGTCTTTGAAGCGTTTCCGTAGGGCGCCTCTGTTACGTCGACCACCTTTTAGCTCACCAAAAAAGGACTGCCTTTGGCATACGTTCGTCTCCCATACGGGATACGTGCCCTGCCCAGCGTAGCTGTCGGACCACTAGAGGTGAAGCTTAAGATCTTTTATTTTACCTATCTTTACTTTTTTTTTTTTTTGAGGGAAAGGAAGATATACTAGAAGACCAAAGATACACAAGAGTAGGTCTATCTTTAAACTGTTGACAAATTGGTGACTAATTAAACATTTTCTTCAACAAAAGCATAACATGTTAGCGCAAAGTGTTAGAAAAAAGGCTCTTCTAAAATAAAATAAAAAGTTCTGTGATTCAGATGAAAAAAAAACAAGAAGAAAATGTCAGACGAGCAATTACACGATGCCGGACTCACTATTTAAGATGAGAAAAAGAGGTTCATTCCTAAGTGCATAGATCGTTTTTGAACTGAGCTTCAACTCCTACTGGAAGCAATAATTGATGTAGCAGATTGTCACGTCCCTAGTGACAAAATGAGGAATATGTACCTATCTCAAATTAGGTCACGCGTACCCACGCTTGCTTACATGCCAGAAAGACGCCGATTAAAACTTAGTTCAAGGCTACAGCAGGGAAACATAATTAACGTAGGTTGAATACAAAAACAATTAAAAGGAAAATAAATGTAAACGGGTCAAGGTTGGGTATTGAGATGTCATGGTTCTTTATTCTAAGGAAAGGTATAAAAGGAGGAGCCGTAGCTTGGGACGAGAGAGAGAGAGCTAGAAAGTTAGACTAGTTACTCATTATTTTTACTGAATCCTGTATCTGCTTTATAGATCGTTTGTACATACATTTATTATTTCAAGTTTGAGTTTAAAATAATTAAAACTCTATAAAAGCATATCAGCACTTTGTTACTTCATTAATTATTAAAGTGTTTGAACTATAATCAAGGTATTCCCGAACCTGCATATGCCACAATTTAAGTTTATCTCATCAAGATCTTCAAGTCAAATAAACATAATAAACACGTGACATAGATAAATTTGGAGCAATTTAACCGAAAAATTCTTTAGTTCAACAACCAACGAAGTATTGTTGGTGTCAGTTTCAAAATATTGGCGTATATTTTTCAGAAGGCAACATTCCAACAGAAATACCAGAACTGAAAAGTAGGGATATAACGGTAACAAAAGTTATTCTGGAAGACAAATGTTGACAGTGCACGATTCATATGCCACTAAGACCTTAAAAAAATATCTCTAAATCATTTAACAAGCATTCAACCGTTTCTTACCTTCTGCTTTTCTATGGCGTCATATGAAAAAGGATTTTAAAAATTAAAATAAAGAGCTTTTGAGACATGGAACAATACAACATTTTCACAAAGGGGAATTTTATTAAAAATAAGATCGTTAAAGACATATATATTAACTTTGATCAAGTTAATGATAAGTTTTTAAGTTTGAAATCCTGAAGAAAAAAAACAGTGCAATTTACTTATGGTTGCAATGTTGCAAAATTGAACTATATATAATAATAATAATAATAATCTTTATTATCCGTATGGAAATTTGTCTTACAATTTGTGCATTACACCAAACAAAAAACATTATAACTATAAGAAACCAAAGTGTACATTCACACCAGACTCACTCATAATTTACATGTGACAAAGTTTATACCAGATTGTTCTTATTTAATGATTTGATTGCCAGGGGAACAAAAGAGTTTTTGTGTCTGTTTGTTTTTGCTATCGGTGTCTTGTATCTCTTTTATGATGGTAAAATCACAAAATCCTGACACAAAGGGTGATTCTTTATTTCGAGGATCTTGTTAGCTTTTTTATAAATGTTTGTCTCAAACAACTGCCCAAATGGGGTTTGTTTTTTGCCAATGATTTTACCAGCAGCATTTAGGATTCTATAAAGTTTATTTTTATTTTTAATGCTCAGATTGCCATACCAGGCAGTGATATTGAAACTTAAAATATTGCAGATGTGAGCGTGATAAAACATATCTAAGGCCTTTTCGCTAACATTAAACGAGGACAGTTTTCTTAGTAATCGTAATCTTTGCTGCCCATTTTTGCTGATATAATCATTATTTGCAGTAAAATTTAGTTAGGATAGTACCAAGGTATTTAAAGGTTTGCACAATTTCAATAGTCTCTCACGCTACAGAAACAATATCATTTTCCTTCTTGTCCCTACGAAAATCGATTATCATTTCTTTGTTTTTTTTTACATTTAATAATAAAAAATTATCTTTACAGTATTTTTCAATGCGTTCTATTTCTTTGAAATACTCATTTACGTCTGAGCTCTCTGGGAGCAGGGCAAGAAGAGCCGCGTCATCAGCGAATTTTATGAAGGAGCAACAAGAACTATCGGATTGAAAATCATTGGTGTACAAAATGAACCACAATGGCGATGTCACAGCCCCCTGGGGCGCCCCTGTGTTAACTATGCGTTCATTAGATATAACATTGTTTACCCTAACCCTCTGAGCTCTCTGGGTCAAAAAATCATTAGCCCATAGTATTATGTATGGACTAATCTGCAACGCTTTTATCTTTTCAATTAGTAAATGAAGTTGTATAGTGTTAAAAGCTGATGAGAAATCAATAAAGAACAATCTTACGTAAGTGTTCGGTAAGTCCAGATGTTTGTAGACACAATTTAATATATTTAGGATGGCATCGTCTACACCTTTACCTTTTTGGTAAGCAAATTGTAAAGGGTCTAACTTATTACAAAGATCATTCAGAAGAAACATTTTAACCAATTTTTTCTAAACATTTAGACACAATGGAAGTAAGTGAAACAGGTCTACAGTCATTCATTTTCTTCGGTTTGGAAACCTTTGGCACAGGTACAATTATAGATGACTTCCACACAGGTGGTATCTCATGGTTTAGTAATGAAAAAGAAAAAATATCTTGGAAAGGTTTAGCTAGTTGTTCAGCACATTCTTTTAAGATTCGCCCTTTTATTCCATCAGGCCCACCAGCTTTCATTGGGTTGACGTTTTTGAAAATGTTACAAACTTGCTCTTTAGTAATCGCTAATTCTGAACAGTTGTTAACATTGACATCCTCAAGGGCTTTAAGTCTTAGATAATTAAAATCTTTCGTGTCAAAGCGACAATAGAAATCATTTAACTCGTTGGCTAATGTTTTTTCGTCTCTTGTAGCAAGATTATTTTTAATTTTGACTTGTGCTCCTGCCATTTTGTTCATGATGCCCCACTGCTGTCTCATGTCACTCGTATTAATCGAGTCCTCCAGCTTGGTGCAGTAGTTTCTCCTCCCTTCCTCAAGAACGACGTTGAGATTTCGTTGAGCACGTTTCCTTGTCTGTCCATCGCCACTCATAAATACTCTTTTCTTTTTTTATTATTTTCCGTTTTATTTTTGTACTGACCCATGGTTTATTGTTGGGGTATATCTTGATGCTCTTAGTACTGACACACATGTTTTCACAGAATTTGATGTAATTTGTCACTGCGTGGACCCATTCTTTCAGATTTGAAGTGGTCTCTTTAAACAAACTCCAGTCAGTGCAGTCTAGACATCCCCGTAGTTTGAGAATATTGTCTTGAGTCCATTCTTGTACGTTTTTTTGAATGAATTTTCCTTCTTTAAGTTTTGTGCGGTAAGTAGGCAGCAGTTGTATTGTTTTGTGGTCTGATGATCCTAGTGGTGGCTTTTCACGAGATGTGAATGCTCCTTTGATGTTACAGTAACATAAGTCCAGAGTTCTGTTCTCTCTTGTCGGACATGAGATGTGTTGATAGAAGGTGGGTAGGTCAACCTTCAAGGTGCATTGTATTCGATGTATTCGATTCCAAAAATTAAGGATGAGTGCAGAATTTCACATGACTACACAAAGCCAGTGAACTATAGATAAATTGTAATAAATAAGTGAATTTTAAAATTTAATAGATACTCATTTTATAGTTGTGGAACAATAAAAAACCTAGGTAAATATAAATTATATTTATTGCAGCGCAACAAAACAAACGAAAAAAAAAGTTTTTTTAAGGGGAGGGGCGAGGGGTGACACATTGAGCTGACCGCACCGGATGACACCCACCTTAGTGACGCCACTGTGCAGGAAGATGGAAGGCTACAACTGATGGGTCTAAAATTGTTTGTGTTAAAGGGGGTGGCAGTCCTTCGTTTGCAGAATGAAAGAGACCAAAAAACAAAACATGGCATATGAGGACAATAAAAATGTGTAAGCTGTTGGGTAGCGTGTAATTCGAGCAGTTTTATTTTATTTTATAGTGCAATAACTTTCACTTATGCATTGAAGCTATGGAATCCCGGGCAAAATAAACATATATATACCAAACATGGGCGTAGCCAGGATTTTTTTCGGGGGGGGGGGAAGGTTGGGGAAAAAATTATATATATATATATATATATATGTGTACATAATTAATCTTTATTACATTCTGACCCTTTCGGAAGACGTTTATTATGCCCTAGAATAGATTCTTCCCCCAGCGCGGGGCGAAGTCCCGCCGCCGAGCACTATTTCTGGTATTGAAAGCCAACAAAATGCATATTCTGAGGTATCTACAGTGCATTATCTTGCTATTAAAAAGTTTTATTTCAAAAACCTAATGTGCTATTCTTACTGACTGAGACCCTCTCGCGCCGTTCGGCGCATTTTCCGGCAAGCTGTTTCCGCAACTCTTATTTTGCATAATTCATTTTGTCGCAAAACCTTATGCGACGCTCTGTCACAACCTTACTAAGGGTTCAACTCCCAGTTCGGCATATGATTTCTTTGATTTAGACCCGATCTCTATAACTGACTCCTAAAATCTGTCTTTGCCATCTTTGTTTAGCCACATTTAGTGTTTTTCAATTTTGGCAGAAGACTATTCACACTTTATTAATGGAGCCCAAGCCACTGGTAGAAATTTGTAACCTTTCTTGACTACGCTCTTGGAATTACATGCCAGTATTTCGCTTTAGATTTTATATCGAAAAGGAAAAATTTTTCGTCAAAATCATCTGAGGGGTTTTAAACTAAAAAATCTCTGGAGTTTTTGGGTTGTTTTTTTTAATTCAAAACCCCATTTAGCTACGAACATAGAATTTGGTGACTCTAGTTTGCTTTAAAATAATATTGAAGAGAGAGGTTTTCAACTCTAAACGCTCTGTAGGGGAATTTTAAACTTAAAACCATCTGGAGGGGTTTTAAACTTTAAAGAAAAAGCCATCTGGAGGAGGGGGATTTAAACTCAAAACCCCCTTTGGCTACGCTCATAGCATTTTGATTGCGTAATTTGCTTTTTTTAATATTGAATATGTACTTTTTAGCTTCAAACCCCAACTTGAGGGGGGGGGGGGTAAACTCAAAACCCCTTTGGCTACGCTCATTTTGAGTGTGTAATTTGCTTTTCTTTTTTATATTGAGAGGGGTTTATCGTAAATTTTGGAGGGGGTTTTAAAATCAAAATCTTCCTTAACTGTGCTGTTGGAATTTGGGGATTGTTGTTTAAATTTTTTTGTTTTGTTTTATAGAACAGGGGGATTTAACTGCAAAAACCTCTGGTAGGGGGTTTCAAACTCAAAACCCTCGTAGGGGGTTTAAAACTCAAAGCCCCTGGTAGGGGGTTTTAAACTTAAAACCCCCTGGTAGAGGGATTTGTATCTCAAAACCCCCTGGTAGAGGGTTTTAAACTCAAAACCCCCTGGTAGAGGGTTTTTAACTAAAAAAAACCTTCGGCTGTGCTGTGGTAAGTGATGATTTAGTATTAAAATCTCACCTAAAATAAACAAAATGAAAGCAAAAATCAGTCACTTAATTCCCCCCCCCCCCGCTGGCTACGCCCATGATACCAAATATTTCAAACGTAGCGTAGCATGGGAATCAGCTAGTATAATTATTGTAGGCTACACTTTTATTTTTTTGTTATCACTGTAGATAAGGAATAGGCTACAATTTTCTGTGCTATTTTGTTTGTAACAGCCTAATTTTAGCAGGCCCTACTGAGGATGCACTGAATTTGTACTCTATAGCTTAAAAATTATTTGAAAACAAAATCTTAATTAACTAACTAACGGTAATAAAGGGGATTTGATACGAAGATAAACTGCCAGCATTCATAGTGTTAAAATTATACCTCAATTATTAATTATAAGTTGTACAATCCTTGACATTGTTACTTCATAGTGAAAACACTGACCTATATATATTATATATATAGGTCTGTGACTGAAAATCTTTAATTTGAAACATAAAAACTGACAGTACAAGGGAGATTATTCTTTTCTATTTGTAAAACTGTCAACAATATGAATATTGAAAATATATCCGCCGGTTCAGGCTTAGCTATGACTATGCCATTGCCAGCTATGCCTATGGACTGGTAGTTCTAGATCTAGTCATTCTAGTATGGTTCAGGTAGATATGTATATCATACTATATGTTATGTTTTTCTGTGCTCTTTTGTTTGTAACAGTCTAATAAATTAAAATATATCCGCCGGTTCAGGCTTAGCCTTAGCCGCTTAGCCATACTATGACTATGAGTAGTAACTACTAACTAGTATCATTAAATAGTATCTTAGAGTATCTACTAACACTATCATAGTATGGTACTAATTTAACTAATTACTATGATAGTCTATGTAACTATGAGTAACTATACTTAACTATCACTATGAGATGACTATGATAAATATAAGATGATTATACTAGTACTACTCTAGTATCAGTATCACATCACTATCATTGATAGTAATACTAATACTACTAATAGTATGAGTCGAGTATGATTATTAGCTATGTGACAAAAATTTGTGAATTTTTTTTTTAAATTTTAATAGTAAATTATTAAAGATCTTGTTCTGAGCTTTCCAACGAGGTATAGAATGATAATATAGGTCCAATTGATACAAATCTGTTGTAAAATTTGATGCTTTTCACTTATACATTGAAGCTATAGAATCCCAGGAAGTGAGACTTTCTGAAAAGTCAAACAAAAGTGTATGTCATTTCGCTAATTTTCATCACTTTGCTAAAAACTATATATCAAATTAAAGCTTAGGATGTGCTTAATAAAGTTATCCAATTGTTTTGTAAAATTTATTTGCAGAATTTTTTATTTTTTTTTAATCAACTAAAAATGACATTATTATAATTTTATTTTTGTAATAAAATATTATTTTATTTTTAGATTTTTAAATTTTTCATAGTACATTATGGAAGCAGTTGTTCTGAGCTTTCCAATGATATATAGATTATATCTATATGCTCAAGCAGTTAATTTTTTAATTCTGTTAAAACGCATTTTTGTTCATACTATGTGAGGGTTTCTGAAAATTGAACAAAAATGCATAACATTTTGCTAATTTTTATTACATAGCTAAATATATATGTATCAAAAAAAGCATAGGATGTGCCTAATAAATGCATATGTTGTATAATATTTTATTTATATTAATTTTTTTATAATTTTCTTAACTATCCGGTATTATCTTAATGCTTTGTTTTGCAATTAAATATTTATTTTGATTTATTTTATTTTTTTAAATTGTAGATTATTGAAGCAATTTTTATTTACCAAACAATAATAAATATAGTTTATTGTTGTAGGTGAAACAGTTTTAAAAAAGCAGATTTTTTCATGTGTTAAACTTAACATAGGAAAATGTTTCCTGAAAATTGAACAAAAACATATTTATTTAGGATGTGTTTTTTTTTTTGTTGTTTTACTTTCTTTTTAAATATATTTTATTTTTTTTTTTTTATTTTTTTTTTGTGTAAATGTAAATTTGAAGATATAATGATTTTGAATGACCTTATGGCCCCAGGCCAGTGTCATATACTGGCCAAGAAGCAGTAAGCGTAGACTATATATACTGTTCCAGATCACACTTATTGGCTCATCCCCCTCTATACTGTCAGCCTTTTTATTACAAACATCTAATATATAGTACCTTACGTAGCTAGTGTACTGTTCGCTGCTTGACTACATTATGTACTGTTTTGTAATAAATTTGCAGCTTGTAAGATTATGCCCCAGTGTGCTAATACTATTTAGTGGCCTTTAATCATCATAAAAATGATTGAGAAACAAGGGAATCTTCTATCACGGGTCCCCCCTCATGCTCTGGACCTGAGGAAGTTGCCTCACTCACCAACTTATAAGTGAATCAGAAGACATTCAAGTGATTGCTGTATTTGATGAAAGTATAAGCAATGTATTGAAGAAGGTTGTTGTAATTAATGAGGGATAAATAATGAGTTTGTAATTACGGCAATGGATATGATGATGGGTTAATATGATATATAATGAAGCTACATATTACTAGGTTACTCAAATATATAAATTTAAATTTGTTTCTAGATTCGAATCTTTTCTTATAAATTACCAAACAAGATATAACTCATTTCTGAAAATATAATAGTATGATATGACTACGGCTATGGACTGGTAGTAGTAGTACTAGTTCTAGATCTACTAACTAGTCATTCTAGTATGGTAGGCTGGTAGCTATGTTATGTAATCTAGATTCTAGATCGAATACCCTAGATATTAACTATATTATAATATATATTCAATGTTAATAGAGTATTATAGAGTATATCTAGAACATCATTATTTAATTATGATTTTTAGATCTAGACTCTAGACAGTAGATAATATTAATAAATAAAATAAAATATAAGATTATAGATCTAGATCTAAAATTAACCAGTACAGTAAAAGTAAAAACCTAACTTTAAAAAAAATTTTTTTACACAAGTTACAATTAGATCTAAGTCTTTATTAAGTTGATCTAGTTAGTTAAGTTAGCATACATTATCATACAATGATATTACTGATATATGATATACACTAATACAGCTGCAGTCACACTGACACAGTGACTTACACTAGAATCTCACAAGAGTCGACAAGGGACTAGTCTAGATCTAATAATCTCAGAGTGAATGTGAATAAATTTAAAGTAGGCCTACTTAAACAAAGTGCTACAGACTTTTACACTTTTAGTATTTATAGATCTAGATCTAATATAATATTATTATTTAATATAAATGGTCTGTATCTAGTTATGTAAACTAATACCGCCAGGGGAACTAAAACAAATAGTTGAAATAGATCTAAATCTAGAAATTCTAGATAGAATCTAACATTCTAACTATAAATTAGTATAAATATAGATATCTAGTCTTTAAACTTAGGCGTCATTAAACTTATTCTAGAACAAGATCTAGACTATTCTAGACTGTAGATTAAAATTTTAGATGTAGATCTATATTATATGTTTTATTTTAATTTTTAAGATTAAATAGAATCTAGATTTTAGTCTAGAATGTTAAGATCATAGAACATCTTAGTGTAGTCACAGTCCAGTGTCTTAATTCCACTTATCTTATTCATGGCAAACCAGTAACACAGACTAAAAATGCAAAATACCTAGGTGTTATAATAAATGAAAAACTGGCATGGAATCCACATATTGATGAAACTATAAAAAAATCCAACAAAGCATTAGGGTTTATTAAAAGAAATTTCTATAAATCAAATAAGAACTTAAAACTAAAATGTTATTTAACCTTGGTTAGGCCAATAATAGAATATGCATCCACCGTGTGGGACCCCTCAACTTAAGAAAACATTAAGAAACTGGAACAAACACAAAATAGAGCAGTGAGATTCATAACAAACGAATATTCACATTTGACTAGGGTAACACCATTAGTAAAATCACTAAATTTAGAAAGCCTTCAGGACAGAAGACTCAAAAGTAAAGTAGCAATTATACATAAAACACTGAACCATAATCTTCAAATACAAAAACAAAATTTAATAAAATACTCTGAAAGACACAAAAATAAAGGCACATTCCTCGTCCCATATGCTAGGACAAATTTGTACAAATACTCCTTCTTCCCTAGTGCTATTAGAGCATGGAATGGGTTGCCTGAGCTAGCCAGAAAAAACAGTGACTTGGCAGAATTTAAGTCATTGGTTAATATGCATGACTAAATGCATGACGCGTAGGACGTAATCATCTTCTTTTTTGAAGTAACGTCTGTATTATATAAGATAAGATAAGACAATTCTACTCTAACAATCACATGTATCATAATCATATCATTGAGTGTAGATATAGATATTATTATAGATCTATAGTATACTGGTACTAGTCTACTTTTAACACTATTAGTTTCTAGATCTAGTCAAACATAATGTCTCAGTCTTGAAATATGATTGAATATTCAATATAAGGTGAAAATATTATGATTACGTTATTTGTAATAATATTAAAGTGTTTTTAAATTAGAACCTGAGAGTATTTGCTTATTTTTTAAGAGTCTTGTGTCATAACAAGTGGCCCGGTGTTCTACATCTAGAATCTAGACACTTTAGATCTAGTCTAGTAGACGATGGCATTAACATCTATTCTTATTACTTTTGAAAAAATAATATTTGTACTTAATTACTCACTCATCTGTTATAGATCTAGCATAGATTCTAGCAGAACATTATTTATTTCAGAAGAGTTAAACTTACAATAATATCAACCTATTGTCCCAAGTGTAGATGAGTAGACATTAGCCTCTTTTATCTTTAGTTGTAGCCAATTTTTTAGCTTAAGCCTCTAAGATTCTAGTTTAACATCAGTCATTAATTTTTTGTCATGTTAATATGCTTCTTTCAGATCCTAATATTTACATCTAGCTATGTCTCAGAAAAGTTATTCAAATTTGGTAGCAGAGGTTTGTGGCTGGAGTAAAGAAACCTGCTTGAAAAATGTAGAAACAACTCTTCCAACAGCTCTTGTATCCTTTTTGAAACTTTGGAACACCTGTCAACTTAAAGATTTCTGTTATATTATACTGTATGTGACTTAGCCTATTTCATTTTATTTTTTAATTCTAAGGTGAAAAGCTTTGCAAACAATAGCCCATCTTGCATTGTCCCAGCACTCTCTAACATATCTTTTGTCCCAGCAGTCAAACCACTTTATTCATTCTTTTGAATTGGATGTAGAGAAGTAGAACTGGAAGAATTGTAGACAACTGCCCCCATGTTATTCTATAAATATAGGACTATTGTCTAACTCTCCATTGATGTCTCTAATGGGTACATGACTTTAGTTGGGGAAGTAAAGGCGGTTGGTTGTTGTGCTGGCAACATGACTCCCTGCCATTAACCATTGGCCGAAGAAACAGATGACCTTAACATAATCTGCCCTATAGATTACATGGTCTGAAAGGGGAACTTTTGGCAACACTGTGAAAACCCTACTTATTATTTTTCAAATTTAAAAAAAATTTGGCTTGAGACAATCTTCCGCATGTATGCCCTATTCATTAAAGAGTTTAATAAATTAATAGATATTCAGGAACATTTTCCACACTGTCTCCTAAGTCTGGATCTATTGGCCTATCGTTAGAATTTTATAAACTCTAGTACATTTATACATTTTTCTTTTTCAAACGTGCTCCTTTTTTTTTATCCTTTAAAAAAAAAAAGAATTTTTTATATTTTTCTTGTTTTAAATTAACTATGTCTCTTATTCTTAATTCTTGACTGTAATATTAATTTAATGGATAGAATCATCCAGAAGATTCTTCTTTTTCTTAATCAAATTTATCAGAATATTTTGGAGGATTCCTTATATAAGCCTACAGCTGATAACATAGGTTAGTGAATGTTTAGCAATTTTATTTTATTTTAACTTACTAATTCTAAATGCAACAGTGAACCTTTTTTTTTCTCTATTATTCATTGAAAAAAAAACTACTTCTTTTACTTAATAAAAGTCCAGAACAGTGGTAATTTTAAATTAAAAACACTTATTAATAGGCTTTGATTGTTTTATAATAGAAAATAATATTTAAAGCTTGACAATTAAATTAGCATTATTTCATGTATTCCCATTATCATTTGACTAGCTTGTCTATAATGTTGTCTTTTTTTTTTGTCTTTTGTCTTTAACATTTCATTTCTACTTATTTGTTTGATTGAGCACATTTTTAGCTTTCTCTGTATATTTTTAAAAAACAACAAATGTTTAATTACTTTGTTTCAATATGGATACTAGACATTGAACATATTGCCATCTGAGCGAAACCTGACTTACATTGATTCATGTTCCGGAGGTCACCCAATAAAATCTATTCAGCTCCAAAGATCGCATGGTAAAACAACTTCACCTATTTAGGATGCACAGTATCAAAGATGCACTGCTTTTAAGGGAAGTTGATAACCCTCTGGCCAGGGCCAGTTGTGCTTTTGGATGCATTCATTTGACCCAACTGTCCCATACCAAAACAAAGGAAAAGGTTGTAAGAGCTTCTCTGTGCCCATGATTTCAACCTACTTGCTCACACTGAATATGATCTCCAGCTCACCGTCAACAAATTTGTGTACGTCTCTTTTGATTTAACTATAATCTTCAGAAAAACTGCTTCGTTCCAGAGGATACCCAATAAAATAATCTATCTAGGAAGTACAGTATCAAAGGCACACCTCTTTTAAGGGAAGTTGATAACCCTCTGGCCAAGGCCAGTAGTGCTTTTGGATGCCTTCAAGTGAGAGTGTGGCAGAATAAATATCTTGAACATTAGCGAAGGATTACTTTTGCTTCCTAACTAAATTTGTTTTTAAAGTTAGTTTCTTGACAAATAAAAGACGAGGATTTTGTTTTTGTTCTTAGGTCTATTGAAAGTGATCTGCCATTCACTGCTACCATGTCTGCCTTGCCAGGAGCTGGAGGAGAAAGTTTTCAGGAAACTTTGCCCAGCTGTAAGTTAATTGCATTAAGAGATTGCAAGTAGACTATGTTTTAGAAAAAACATACACATTCACTATGTTCTTAATCAACACACACGCATACAGACATCAGTAACTCAGAACTCTATTTGACTTTTTCTAAACTAATTTTTTTTAATGCCTTTTTACCTTTTACTTTTCATGTCATGTAACATATAAATATTTAGTTGACTGTAAGTTCTCTAATATCTAGTGAATTCTCCATTCATTTTGACTTTCTTACATTCAGAACCATGGATATAATACTATCTTTTATTGCAAGTAAAATAAGAGGAAAAATTGGTTTACTGTCCTTTAAGGTTTATAGAATTCTGTGTAAAGATCTTCATTTTACTTCTGCAGAAATTTTTTTTTTATATACCGGTATAATGACATAAAGGGTTGTGGTGTAAAATATTTTAATTTCTCTAAACTAAATGGGTGTCTGGTCATTTCAACTGTGGTCATTTCCTCGCCAATTAAATATTTTTTCTCAGCCAATGTTTAATGGTGCTGTTAGGTAAATATATAAATATGTTTATCTATAATGCCTGTTGAAATTAACATGTTTTTATAATGTTTATAGTGTTCCCTCTCCCCTCTTCATTTTTGTGGAGAAATCTTGATACACGTGTAGTTGTATAATGCTAGATATATTGTCAAGCTGGGCTTGTTTTCAGTTCTGAAGCTTTTATTTGTTGTATATATGTCAATATTATTCTGCATCATTAAAGCTGTAGGTGTGGTGGAAGTAGTGGAAATGTTTTAGAGATAAGATATGAACAATTAGAATAATTAGATTAATTCTGCTGATAATGTATTTCCTGGCGGTAATCTTTCACTTTACTTTTTTTTTTGTCAAACACTCTTTCCTGAATATGGATTTGTCAGTTTTAACCTTGAGATAACATTTTCAATAAACACTGACTTCATCCATCCTCTGAATGCCGATTCATATAAACTATAAAAGCTTTGTTGTAATCCCTGTTTAAACATTAAAGTACCTACAATCAATAGCTTACCTATATTACTGATTTACATTAACACACAAAATCAATTTTCACATGAGATCTATAGATGTCAAATATTTTTAAATTTTTAATTAATATTAAATTTTTTTTTTTTTATGGCACACTTTTTGTCATAAAAATAAAAATAAGTATTTTGAAAAGTGCTGGTTTCTTAATTTTTATAAATATTATTTGTTGGATAAAAAGGTCAAATTATGAAATAACCGGGAACCACTAAATGATAGATGAGCTATTTAACTAATGAGATTTCCTTTTTTTTTTATTCTGGCTGCCTCTCCAGGCAATTAGTGCTGATTCAAATTAACATAAGCTTTAAGATTTTGTCTGTTTATTAAAACATTTTATTTTGTAATTCTCCAGATGATGAATTTTATCCACAATATTTTAGACGTCATAGACTCTAACTTGACAGATCAGCAAAATGAAACTGACCTTGATGTTAAGGATCTTTTGTCAGAACATTTAGAGGTAATTTTTTTTTTTTTTTTTCATTTTACATGTTTGAATAATGCTAGGTGCCTATTTTTACAAATATTTTTATAACCCACAACTTATCAAATTATTTATTATCATGTATATATAGCTCCTCCTTAGTGGTCGAAGATGAGCACATTTCTCATTTCCTATGGACTGGAAGATGACTGTAAAGTCCAATCCTCACTTTAAAAAGCCGGCTGGTGGGTGGGTTAGGTCAGTGCAGATGGGCCTGCTTCTTCTCTCAGCTTTTTGTTGGTTTGGCGCTCTTTCACCCTGGCAACTCTTCTTGCTTCAAATCTTGAGACTCCAAGATTCACGGCTTCACGCCATGAAGAGCAATCGAGAGCTAGTGCTTCCCAGCAGTGAATGTCAATATCGCTTTCCTTGAAGGAGCTCTTGAGAGTGTCTTTGTATTGCTTGTATTGACCTCCCTGGGAGTTTATCATGTAACACAGTAACTAGCTACTAAATAAATGGGTGGGATTTTATGAACATGTAGAGAAAGTATCATATTTGTCTAATTGAGTTCCTGGAGATTGAATATCAGTTTAAGACATTTTTGTTTTTAAATCTAGCTCTAATTGTTACCAGACAATTCAGCCTGTAAGTCTTTTGGCCACAAAACAGCTAAGTGTGAACTGCTTCCAGCTTTTAAATTTAAAAGATATTGTATTTGGATATATTTTTTTTACTCCCTTTCAGTATTTTATTAATGTGAATCAGTGTGTTGGTCAGTGCCTCAAGTGTGCCATGAGTGTGTCTGTAGACCTCTCCTGGGTTCAGTCATTGCCAGGGTGTGCTGTTCATGTGCTACTTCAAGCCTACAAACATTGTAAAACCAGCAGCCAACTTTATGGTGAAATTCTCAATCTCTTCTCAGAACCGCTTTCCATTTTGTTCAAGACAGCTCACTCTTTACAAACGGTAAACAAAGTTTTTCTGAATTATTGTTTTTAGCTTTTGGAGAAAATCTGAAGAACATAAAATTGTTTACCTTTTTTTTTTAATTTTTATTGTAAATTATAATTAGTTTAGGTATATGGGCTCATTATTTTGTCTCAAATGTTTTATCTACATAGTATTTAGTAGGGTAGCAAATACTTTTGTTTTTCTTTTTGTGGTTATCATAGTGTTTTTTATTTTTGTAGTTTTATTACTTTTTAATTACGATGACTTATAGACAGACACATGGTCGTAATGCATATAGTCATGAATTCATTGATTTTATTGAAGTAACATAGAAAGTCTAGGTCTTGATATTGTAATGTAAAACTGTTTAAGATACAATGAAAATGCTATTACAAACATACCTGTAATAATCTCTTTGAATTTTATTTTATTTCACATTGAGATATTTTCTTTAATGAATTTTTGGCTTTGAGATGTGGAATTTGTAAATGAAAAAAAAAATGTATGTCTATTTAATATATTTATAATTGTTGTATCTGAGCTTTATGGTGTCTCTTCTTCCTACAGTCATTACTAGGGCTGCTAGACATTGTTTGTATCCCTGGAGCACCATTGGAAGAACATGTTAGCATACTTTGTTCAGGTGGGTCATGGGTTAAGTTATAAATAGCATTAACAGTAAATTTACCAAAAACAAATAAGACACTTTAATTTTAAGCTTTTATTAACATTTTGTCTTTAACTACATATGTAAGTGAAATGTATCATTCATTGGTGGAGCTATATTTTCTGACTAGTTTCACAAAAATGTTTTTTAAAGAACTCAATTATTGTAGACTTTGAATTAGATATTGAACTAAATTATTTAAAACTTAGATATAAAAGAAATAAAGATGACCAAAAAACTGAACACTCTTAGGGAAATAAGAATTACAGGGATAAAGAAGATCATGTGTAATTTGTAACTTTTTAGAATTATTTATTGTTTCTATATATATAAGTTAAATAATGAAATGATAAGATACTCATTACCCTTTCATTACTTTAGTGTGTACAACTCTGTATGAAGTTTGTTGTATGGTGTCATCGCTGGACATCAAGTTGGTCATTAGTTTATTGAGAGGCATTTCAAGGTACTTACATTTTTAGTCATGATTTATTCTGGTGAAAAGAATCAGAAATACACAATTTAGGACTAAGTAGGACTTTCTATTTTTATCATCATGAAAACATGATTTCCTCCCTTTGTTCAGATTAAGTAGCCAACACCTGAGTTTGTTACAAGATCGTCTGGATGTCTCTCCTATTATCAAATATTTGTGCCATGAGATTGGCCAAGGTTACGAGTATCTCTTTGAGCTGTGTGGAGGAACACAAACAGAGTCTCTGGTTCGTCTTCACTTTGTTCTAACTGTTCACCACCCTTAGGAAGTAGTAGAACATTTGTGACATAGAATGAGCACTTCTACAATAGTATTGAAGAAGTATATTAATCAAAATAATATTTACCTGGAGGTTTTAGAAAGCTAACATAATGCATCAAACAAATAACAATGCTATTATCATCTAAGAAAATCTAAAAGAGCAGTTACTGTAGAGATTAACTCTAATAGCTGGTCTTAGGGTGGACAAAATTTTAGATTTGCACTTCAAAAAATCAGAGAAAGTATCATTTATTTCCACATCAATACCATACAATATCTGTCAGTTACTTTAGTCTAAAGCTATTGTTGTTATTGCATCTGCCTATGTGTTGTAAATTTAAGACATGTTGTACTTTAACAAAGACTAAACTAAATGATGATTGCCTGTATTTAGTCTCAGGGGGATGATAAGACATTTGACAAGCTGGTCAAAGTTTTGGGTTTCCAGATGAAAGTTATGGTGGCACTGTTGAGAGATTACTCCAAGTACTTGGATAACTGTGAGAAGAATGTTGTAGACTTGTTGCTATGTTTTCACAGGTATACTTTGACAAGTGACAGTCTGTTTATAAATGTTGTATGCTTGTTGCTATGTTTTCACAGGTATGCTTTAACAAATGACAGTCTGTTTATAAATGTGCTATTTATCTGATTTGTATAAAGTGCAGTCCTGTTGGATTACATGAAAATATTTGTACTGTCCAATTTAGTGCAATATGTAAAAATCTTTTTTTGTTTGTATTTTGTGTACCTTGTACAGCATTAAAAAAGAAAGCTATAACTTATTAGAAAAAAAAATAACTTTTAGAATTATTTAGAATTAATGCATTTATTTTAGAAGACTTTTAATATTGTAAAGGTAAAAATTAAGTTTTTGGATTTGTTCTTGTCAGATTACTGCCACCAAGTCTATCAGCTAAAAGTTTATCAGAGAAACAAATGGCTAGTGTTAAACTTCTTCTGATCAATGCCACGGCTCCCATTGTAAGCCATTTAATAACTAATAAAGTGTTTAGGAGAGAGTTGACTAGCAACCACAGTGCAGGTGAGTGATTGTGTGGTCATCTCAATGTTTTCATACAGTTTATATCAACTTTTACCAAAATAGTTCTCTTCAGTATGGCATTCTGTATATCGGAAGTTTTTGTACGATAACTAAAGAGCTTGTAAAATCATCTTCATCTCATCTCTGCCTGTGGTCTCGTCTGGGGAATGGGCCACCAACCAACTTCCTCCAGGCATCAGTTCTGGGCGAGTCTCTCCAACTGTTCCTACGTCTTGCCCATCTGCAGGGCATGAGCTTGTTAAAAGTGTGTTTAAAACCTCATTTTTTCAATAAAAGAAACATTTGAGATTGAACTAAAAAGGCAAAGAATAAATAAATAAATTGCATTCAGATCTTATTTGTTCAGCTCATACTTAAATAAATTGTGTGTTATAATTCAACATTCATCATTAAGTTTTGCAATGGGTGTGATGGATCAATAGAAGACTAAAATAAAAACATTTTAGGTAATAATACTGGCAGCTAAAACAACATTCTTTACTCAACTTTACCTCTCCTCTCATTAGTACATGGTACTAGGCTTTTAGTCATCAATAAGTGGCCGGAAGCAAATGTTTTGGATTTAAATCTTGCTTCTTCTTAGCTTCTGATAAAAACCAACACTCTCTCTCTCTCTATCTCCCTTGCACACAAAACACATAATGACACTTTCTACTTTCTTCTTAATCATTTTAAACTTTCTTGTTAAGGAGAAAGGAAGTCAAATAAATATTGGGGAAAAATTTACCCCCCCCCCCCAAAGCATTTTTAAGATCTTTCAATGTTTCTAAATTGTGAAACGTCACATACTTGTGTTTAGATTACAGTGAGAGATAGCATTATATTGTAAAATAATATGTTTAGGCCGTTTGAGACTGTGAGGTTAAATAGTATAACTTATAATAACAAGCACATATAATTAATATCAACTAAATAGATGACACAAACTCAACTTAAAGGAAATCTTAAAGATAACTGAGTAGGGTTGGATACACACACCTCTCAAGGTCAATCATTACAATGAGTTCATTGTCTCTATATAACTGATTTGGGTTAGATAAATTCTATATACACCTATCAGGATCTATCATTATGCTGTGTTCATTGTCTACTTTCACATTCACTCTAAATAATTGTGAACTAATATTATGTTTTGATGGACTGGTAATAATGAATCAATAACTTTTCTTGTCCACAGATGATCTGTCAGAAGACAATTTCCCAAAACTTATTCTTCAATTAATGGTACTTGATATGTTACCCAAATTTGAAGGTTTGTTTGAAGCTGTGTTAAGATGTAAGAATCATTTTAAGCCAGGCACAAGAGTTAACTATTAAAGATTCAAATGATATACTTACTCATTTTTACAGCTGATGTTTTTGACAACTGGCTTGCACCAGTCAACTACCAAGAGAATGTACCCATATTGAGTCTACTTGCAGCAATATTTCACAGTGTACAAATGTGTAGGCTGTCCTTTTTGTTTTATTAGTGTAAACATATTGATTTTATAAAAGGTTTAATAGTTTTCTTCTCAAATTGAAAATATTGAGAAAAGTGAAGGTTACCTCCATTTGTTTCTGTTGTTGTTTTTTTTGTCATTACTTTATTCATAAGTAATGAGACATTCAGGCATTACTGTCTGAACCAGTGGATCATTGTGTAATAAGAACAAGAAGAAACATTTATGGATGAATAAAGACTCTTTAATTTCTCATGTAGTTATTTCATATTGTTCTTCTAGCTACTTCCACTGCATAGTTCTTTTTTTTCCCACTGTGTTATAGGTGAAGTAGAGATGAGGTATCCTGTTATGTTAGCTGGTGTTGTGGTAGCTGGAAAACCTCAAAGGTAGGCTCAGTTTTTATGCTGGATATTTTATGCATGAATTGTGTTTTCCTCTGTATGGTATCACAAAGTTTTTCAAGGTAAAATAAAGCTTATTGAAATGTATTCTGTCTTGTAGGCAAGTAAGCCTTTATGAACATGTAGCAACTCATTTGTGTGGCTTCATTGGAGCATGTCCAGCAAGGCATTTTAGTTTATTGGTTAGTACTTTTTATTTTATTATATCTCTTATTTTTTAAAGATGCATTTAGATTATTTGTTTCCAATTACTTATTACAAATTTTACAGCAGTCTCTATCAAATCAAAATTATAGACTATTTATTTTTTAAAAAGTTATAGTTCTGATGTATCAGTCTGTTTATATTTATAACTTTTTCCAAGATCTAACCTTGGCTACTCTTAAATTGTACATAAAATGTATACATTATTTATTAGACATTAACTTTGATGATATATTATTACATTGCTAGGAATCAACACTTTTAGAGCATGTATTAGGAAGGAGCACTCTGTCCAGTCTTCTAGCTGCAGATTGTTGGTGCTTCTTAGCAAGGTAGGGCATCCTGCTGGGGACATTGTTGATGTAGAGAATAAAAAAATTGTTGTCATTTTTACTATTACAAGCTATGTTGTATTGTCAAAGATAAAAATGTACTTGACACACTTTCAAAGATAAAAATGTACTTGACAGACTTTCGAAGATAAAAATGTACTTGACAGACTTTCAAAGATAAAAATGTACTTGACAAACTTTCAAAGATAAAATGTATTTGACAAACTTGTATCAAAATTGTTTTCACCTTGTAATATCAAGGCCATTATCAGTTGATTTAAAAAAAAAAGAAAATGTTATACTGAGCTTATCAAATTTAACAAAACATATAGTACTAAGTATATACTAAGTACTGTACTAAGAAGCAGCTTTAACAATGAGTAAACAAGCAAATTTATTTAACTGTAAGCTACTTGCAGTTTACTTAAAAACTTAGTTATTTAACCAACTGACTGATGCTTTATTTCATCTTGAGCTTCCACTATTGTCAAGATATTTCTGCATTATTTTTCACTTGACACTAGAAGAGGGTAGCACAGGACATCAGAGAAAACTGTCCATATATGCTAATTACATGAATCAGTTTAGTACTCAACCTTTATAATTTTGTTTTGTGTAATTTCTAAACAAGCTGTACACTGCCTAATTTGTTGTGTGTATTCATAGGTATGGCACAGCCAATTTGTGTCGGGATCAAGTCCAAGGTTTGGTCAAACTTTACTTACAGCTTAAAAAAATCAGCAACAAGACAGTTCTGTTTAGACTAGAATCACTGTTACACAGACTCATCAAACTGATGGCCAGAGATCATCAAGTAGGGAAAACTAAAACAACTTTTTCATCCTATTTTTTTTTCTAGAGCAAATAGTTGGGCAAGATTTGGGCAAGTTTTAAATGTCTGGAAAAAAAATAAAGCTTAAGCTTTGATGAAATAAAAGTTATATAGACTACACTATTTACAATTCTAGTGTTATTCAAATTAATGTAATGTTTTATGAATTAAACAATTTTTAAAAAATTCATAATAAAAATATTTTGAACTTGCAATATAGCAGCTGCCTACATCTAATCACGATACAGTTTCTACTTAAAAAAATGTTGCTTGTACCAATGGTTATGCTGTTTTCTTCTGAACAGAACTGTTTAGTTGAAATGTTTCCTCCTGAAGAAGAGCCCATGTTGTGGGTGGCAGTGACACCTAATTGTTTACATGAAAACCTGGGTCATGATGTAAGGAGCAAACTGTTACAGTGGTCAGTGAATGTGGTCAACAGTTCTTCAGTCAAACTCTCACATCTGGTAAGTATTTCATGTTCAACTCACTCTGTCTGGTACAAATCTCTTGAACACCTTATTTCTCCAGCTTCCCATTCTTCAAACCTTGTACAATTAGTCATTGTTCCTAACAAAACATGAATCAATCCAAAAATTAACCGATTAGTTAATTCAATAATGGTAATTAATTGTTAAGAAAAGCTTGCCAGGTGAATCACTAAATGACCCTGTTTAGACATTCAAAAAAAAAGTATTATTTTATGTTTCAGTTGACTGCACTAGATTTCCTGACCAATGTTGTATCCAACAGCCCCTCACAATGTTTCCCAACACATCAAGAGCTGATAGTTAACTTTGTGAGTCAAATGTCTATCCAATTACAAGTCCACTGTGCACTAACACATAGTCAAGAAATACTAGTTGCTAAACTAGTTCTTTTAGCAGGATCTGTGCTACAACAGTTGTCAACAAAAAGTATTCTACAGGTACATTTTTTTTAATGTTCTTATTTTTATTTTCTAAATTCATTTCATAAATGATAGTGTTTCTTTGTTGTTTGTCAAGACTTACTAATACTAAATTAACCAAACCACCAGGTTCTAGTTTTAATTCAGAAATGTCTGGAGGAGAACATTTCACTCAGCTTCTGTTTGTCTGTTGTTCACTTCCTGGCCAAATTTTCCAAATGTAAAATTGAGCCCTGCTTTGAGGTAGGTATATACAAGGAAATATTTACTTTTATTTTTAGTTTGTCATATTTAAACCTTTTATGTGTGTGGATTATATCCTTCTAAATGTAGTTAGATGATTGATGAAAATAAAAATGGCTACAAAACTAAAAGTTGTTAATTCAAAGCCTGTCAGATTCTTGCAGAATTTCTACTATGAAAAGCCTAACTGGGTTAGAACATGCACACACTATCTGTGTATATTGTTGATTAAAGTAGGATTACTCTACATAACAAGCACTCCAGGAATGTAAAAAAAAATACAAATTTCATCAACTGTATGTACAGCAAGTTAAACTTGTTATCTTTTAGGATCAGTGAAGTTATTATTCATTCTTAGCAGTCTTCTGATACCAAAATGGAGCTCAAGTGTCATGTGGCTAGCACAACAACTAGTCACTTAGCACAATGGCTAGTCACTTAGCACAACAACAAGTCAATTAGCACAACTAGTCACTTAGCACAATGGCTAGTCACTTAGCACAATGGCTAGTCACCTTTACTTTCACTAACTCTGGGGTGTCTTCCCCCACCCTCCAATTGCATTTGAACTTGAAAGACTTTTTGTAGACAGCCAAGCGACTTAATATTTGTTCATCTCAACCTCTTTTGTGTATAAAGTATTATTGACTATTTGCCCTGTTTCTCCAGCAAAGTCAAGTTTTAGAGAAACTGTCCAAAGTGTTTCACCACATGTTGAGTCATCCAAGTGCACTGATCCACCATGCTGCTTTGTCAGCTTTTGCTGACTTTGCCTCTCACACTATCCATGAGACTGCTATCCCAGCATGCATCCAGGGTGAACAATGGCTTCAACAGAGGGTAGAAAGGTTCCTTAACAAGGTAAGTCAACCTGGAATTTATCTTCAACTTATTGGTGATTTTTTTTTCAGTGTAAATACATTGTATACATAATTAACAGAGAATGGAACATATAATTTTTTTTTCTTTTTTTACAAAATCAAAACATTGTTATGGATCCATTCTCCAGTCTTTTTTTTTTTTTTTTTTTGTTTATCTTACTAAAAAATTCTAGAAAGTTAATAATACTTAAACATTATGGAAGAAATATTTTTTGTTAAATTCAAGAAATAATTTAGGCTCATGCAATAAAGAGCCTACTGGTTTTATTATTATTATTTAAAAGTAAAGTGAAACTTTGTATTACGCTTCCATCTTGTTGGACTTAGTGGCCAGTAATGGGGTAATAGTTGGGATTTGTTTTTATTTTCATAGACATAACCTGGTGGGAGATAGTTTATAAATCTAACTGTAAGAGCTCCAATGTATTCAAATAGACTGATGGCTCTGCTGCATATAGTTTATCCAACATGCATGTTTGTTTCTTTTGTTTTTACTTATTAAATTCATGTTTTAATATTTTTTGGTCTGATTACTAAAAGCAGACTTTGTTTTTTTTTATATTTTTAGTGTCCCCATAAACCTGCTAAAGAATTTGATCTTGTGACCTTTCTGAGATCAAATCTAATAGAGGCAAGCAGAATTAAAACTGACACAGTTTGTACCTCAGAAACTTTAAATCAAGAAAAAGGAATGTTTGCCATAGAATTGGAACATATAAGAGACACAGAATCAGAGGTACATTTCTTTATGATACTCATTATTTTCAAAAACTTCAATAAATAATTGATATCTACAATACGTTAACAACTGCAGATATTAGGGAAACCTTTTGTTTGATTTTTTTTTGTGTATGTTTATGTTTTTTTAATAACTTTTTCTACCAAGTTTTTGAAAATGAAGGCTTAGTTTGTAAACTTTTTTTTTATTTAGTAAGAAAACAAATGGAGCTAACTATTTATTGATATTTTTGTTTAGTTACTGTGTGCTTGTTTATTTCAATAGAAACAAAGAAAGTGTATTCTGTTGCAATGTACTTTTAATGTTAAATATTTGTTTGTCCAGCCACCCACTAAAAAAATAAAATTAAAAAACACAAGTGATGAAAATGACCCAGAAAGCTTTCCTAAGCAGATGCTGCCATCAAGCCAACAATTCCTCTTACAAAGAATGATCTCCCTTGCTGATGACCTAGAAAAAGAAAGCAGCCAATCCACACTGACTCCTGAGTTTGTTGACTCTGCTAAACTTGCTGTGGCTAGAATCAATGAATGTTTGGTATTAAATCAATCATGGTTTGATAGTTTATCTTGACATTTATTGTAATGGAATATAAATATAGCGATTGATCTTTTGTCCTGAAGAATTAATGATCTGTTGTAAACTGAGCGTTTCGTTGTTTGATGATATGCCCATCAAAAAGTTATAATCCTTGCTTTAAAATAAATATAAAAGTGACTCCTTCCACTTCCAACTCTCTTCCATTTTAAAGAGTTTGATGACAAAGATACAATACACAAGTCATTGTTCTTTACTTTGTGTTGGAAGGAAGTAGAGTTCCCTACTTTCCATGGCTTACAAAACACAGGAAGTAGAGTTCCCTACTTTCCATGGCTTACAAAACACAGGAAGTAGAGTTCCCTACTTTCCATGGCTTACAAAACACAGGAAGTAGAGTTCCTTACTTTCCATGGCTTACTAAATGCAATAAGTTAAGTTCCCTTGTTTCTGTGGCTTACAAAACACATGAAGTAGATTTCCTTTGTTTCTGTGGCCAACAAAATTTGTATGTTACCCACAGCAAACAATCACCACCCTGAAGTTTCCCCTTAAGTTTGTATTAAGTTAGTTGGAAATCCTCAAACCTTTATTAAAATCCCAAGCTCCATGTATTATGATGACTCTTGGTTTGTTACCTTGGCACTCATAGATATATTCACCCACCTCTGTTAGTTTTTGACTGAGTGTAATACATATGTAATGAATCATAAAAAAAAACTTCTAAAAGTAGATTTAATCGAATAACAGATTTTAAAAAATTGATACCATGCACTTCCATGCACTTGAAAACAAAATCAAATTTGAGTTGTGTGTTAACTTTTGCTGTGAATGTGAATATGTTTCAACATAAGATTTGTTATTCATAGTTTGAATGTTATTGTCACATGATAAATGTCTGTTAGCTGTTTTCAAAAGGAAAGATTCTTTTTTAATTGTTGAATTTTTACTGTATAAAGTATTCATTGTTCTTTTAATTAAATAAATAAATATGTGTACGTCTTTAAGTTTTGGGATGTTTCTTTTGTTTGATAGGTCGGTACAATCAGAATCAGTTTACATTATGCATTTTAATTAATAAATGAAATATAAATCCTCAATTCTAATTATAACAAATTATAATTCAAATTATACATTACATAAACATCAAAAGACTTTGAACTTTGTCTATTTACACATTCTATTTTCTGTATGAGCTGTAAAATTATGCAGGTCTCAATAGGGCTTGCTATCCCTGTGAAACACTCCATTTCGAATTTATTTGGTCCATACCTCATGATAAAAACAAGTCACTTTTTTTTAAATCACTCCTTTGTTCATTCACTTAACGTTCGGTCTCTCTTGGTCCGACTGGCCAGCAGGCTTTCAATGTTGTCCACAAAACATTCCCCTAAATATTTGTCTATACTTGGAGCTCATCTTATAGTAAATGACAGTGTTTAACGCTGCGTTCAGCGACTCCAGAAGAAAGCAGTAATCAAAGACAGCAATGAAAATGTTTTCATATTTACCGGCAATATTAAACTCCGGCTCCTTCGCCATCCAGAAAAACACAATGGCGTTAGGAGAGAAGCAGCCAATGAAAAAAGCAGAAATGAGGATAACCATTTTCATGAGTTGCTTCTCCTTGATTGACATGTGTTCTGTTTTTGTGGTGGACACTTCCCGCCATTTTGCTTTCCTGTTCAGCTTGAACGTGAGAATGAAAGTGCAGACGGCTACAGTGACGAAAGCAGTTACCGGTAAGAACACATTATTGGTAATGAAGAGAACCCCGTCTATGCTGACCCGGTCTTCAGTAAAACCAATTCCCAGCTGAGTGCGATTCCTGCTTGGGAAGAACTTATAGACAAGTCGTGTTGTGTAATATATGGGCGAGACGGCCGCCATGATGATTAGATAAATACATATGATGATGATGAAAGTTCTTTTCGGGGTCAGTATCAACCTCACTTTGAGTGGCACTGCAATGCACAGACATTTTTCAAAGGTGATATAAGCGGTGATCCAGGCGGTGATACGGAGGCAGCACATCCGGGGCCACCCCCCGCTCAGGTATTGGACCTCTAGCGAAAAGAAAGGGACATCAGCCTCCTGCAACATGGGACTGAAGCAGATATTTTCCCATTGCAAGAAGAAAAGGCTGAACAGGTCAGACAAGGCTAGTCCCACTAAGCTGATATTCATGGCCTCTTTGAAACCTTGTTTGATAAAAACAATGATGTTGACGATGTTAGAAGCAATGCCGCATATGTTGATGATGGTACTGATAGTGCAGTACTGAACGAGGATTATTATCCTCAGCGTTTCGTCGTCTATGAGTTTGTTAAATGCCCCATCACTGACCCATATTTTAGACGAGTTTATAGAAGAGACATTAAAAACATTAGCATTGGAGTAGCCCATGTCCTTGTTTTTTGTGTTTGTTTTTTTGTTTGTTAATGATTTAGGATTCGTAGGGCCCCACACTTTTCAATGCGTGCTAACTAATTATTTGATTTCATTTAAAAATGTGACAAGTAGGCCAATATTCGCACACATCTTTTAGCATTCTTGTTTGTCCTTCTAGGCCCTAATGTCTTTTTTGTTTTATTTATTTACGTTACCAGTTAGTTTTTCAATGAAAAAAATAAATAAATATCTATGCAGATTTCAAAGGGCACGTAGGTCCTATATGTATTATTAAAAAAAAAGTATAGGTATACTGATACTAATAGATGCTTTAGTTAGCAACGTACCGATAACTGGATTTTGTAAAAATATTTTCCTTGTGTCTTATTATCTAATTGTAGTCTAGAACTAGCCTATATATCCAGTGCGTAGATCATAGATTTCCTTTTATCACTGGCTTCATCGACCCGACACTTTTTTTTTTTGTTTGTTTTTCAAATCTCAAAGAAGCGTCGCACCTCGAGGTGTAATTGTTTCAGAATTTTAATTCAATAAATAGAACGTGACGGTACACTCTTTAAGAAGAATTATCTGAGTCTCCTTGTTACATTAAACACACAAATCTTTAACTTTTTAGAGTTCCAATTTCTTTCTGAGGAGCCCATTAGACCTTCAATTACATAAACCAATACACGTGACAAGTTGTGAAGAGCTGTTCCATGATAATTTGTACATAATTGTTTCGTTTGGATTTAACAAAACGTTTAGTAATTCCCCCTTTCATAATTTTTAAAGTTATTAACCCCCCCCCCCCCCCAAGATATAAATGTCTACAGTTTATAATTAAATTCCGCAAACCACACAACCTGGCAGCCAAATTACTATCAATTTACTAGACTCTGCATAATTTACAATTAAACGTTGATATTCGATTCTTAGTCACAGCTTTAAATTGCAGAAGACAACATGGGACCTGTTCTACATGAAGCTGATGTCATTCTTAATAGGACCTATCATCTATGTTTCCCAGAAGTTCATGCAAGATGGAAGGTGACTAGCAACATCATCCATTGATGTAATTGACGCCATGGGCGCCCGCATGGGGTGCAAGATGGTGCACATGCACATACACACACCCTTTTTAATTCTGAGTAGCCAAATTCTAGCCAATTATTTGCATCTTCAAATCCATTAACTTCTAAGTAGTAACTGTAGTACTTCCACTGAAGTACAGTTGTAAGGATATGGTATTATTGTACTAGACTGGCCTGGGCTTATCAGGATTTGATACGGACCATGTACGTGCAACATCCTCCCTGAATTTTTGAGTAGCTCAATTTTAACCAATGTTGTTTTTTTGTGGTTTTTTTTGTAACTTGAAAACAATTAACTTCTTGAAAACAGCAACTAAACCAGCAGTGCTTCCATTACAGTTGAAAGGCTAAGCTATTATTGTAATAAACTAGAATGAGCTAATCAGGAGTTTACGGCCGACCATGTACACTGTATTAATGTTGTGAAATACTCTAAGGCCCAGTTGTCGTGACGTGATGATTTTATTTGCACAGAATCATACTTATTAACTGACGCCTAAAATGTGATTTAATTAATTTATTTTTTTATTTTTTTTTTGCCTTGGAGTATAAATCATTGTCAGCTGTTTTTGGATGTGATAAATTTGAAAGTTTCTTTGAACAAGAGTGAACAATGCAGTATTGTTGGTAAATAAGGGCTCGATAAAATAGCGAGTTAAATACACCCACCACTTTACGAAGGCAGGGATGGCAGAGGAAATAGGAAAATTCTGACCATGTCCTAGTCTGAGTCAAAAGCAGCAAGAAATAACTAAAAAGTACGAGCACCAGCATCATGATTTAACTCCCTTCGCAGGTCTGTTGATTCCCTGCTGCAACTGCGGCACTGAGCAGATGTCTTTGGGCGTTTGTTGATGGCGATTGTGTTCGAGAAGACTTCATTGGTTTTGTTTCAGAGAGACGCTCTGTCTGTCCAACGTCATTGTCAGCGAATGGATTAACTAATTTAACTATAGTCTAGACAAGGACGAATCCATTCGCGCTTTCATTCACAACTTTCAGAAGATCTTAGATTGTTTTGCGGATGTTAAACTATCGTCTGCTGGTGAAAGCAGACAAACTGCACGTATGTCATCAGTTCCTGCTCATCATGTACGTTTCTGATTTCATTGTCGTCAATTAGGCTATTGGTCCGTTCTTGAACTAGTTTCCTATATTTGCAGTCTGACCAACTTAACATAATGGCCGGCCAGCACATCAGCAGTATCATTGACATAATCAAAAACCAACGTGACCATGTTGAGGCACACTTTATGCATGGCATCCGAAGTAAGACGAGAAACTTGGTATTGAGTTGGTGCTGCCGAGCATTTGCAGCCGACAAACACACACAACAAAAATTACATGCTTGGATTTTGAGAGTCTTTACAGAACACGGCTTTACATTCCCTATCGTAATGTTTAGTTTCTTCATTAACGTCTCGCTTTTCAAGCAATGATTAGGCTCAGTTCAACCTAAAACAGTGAAAGAGCTGGAACGTGGAGAAGACTCTCAGCACTGTGCATGATAAGCGTTCATCCCCAGCTTCTCTGTCGCGAGAAGCAATTCATCGGTAAAGTTATTGACAGTTTCGGCAGCCACAGTCTAAGTTTGCAGTTTTTGTTTAATCAACTGTATGGAGGCACGGCCGCATAGATAAACCTAACATCGTTTACAGTAAATAGTTTGTTCACTTGTTTAGTTGTTGTTTTTTTTCATGAAACAAGCATTTACAGTGCTCTTAATATCGCATATGTATTGGGGAAGGGGGCACCAGTTCCTTTTTTTAAATATTCTCTTAACAAGAAAGTTGAAGCTATGACTATGAACCATAAGTGGCAACTTGCAGCCCCCTGCAAGAAATCATGCACCCATGAATTGATCTTAAATAATTAATAAGCTTAAGTGTATTCCTTTCACAATTTAGCCGTCACTATTAAAAAAAATTAATTCAGCCACTGATAAATTATATGTAGCTCTTTATGGAGAGCGCCTCCATATCAACAGCTGCGGCATTCAATGTAGATGAAAAGTTTTGAATGGCCTTCCTCCTTAGTATATAGATCTAGATAGAGGCTCATGTTCCACATGAATTCTACTAGGAAGAGAATGTATCTTTGAGGTGTTACTTTGGTTATTTAGGCCTAATCATTGTCTGCATTGTCCAACAATGCCTTAGTTCAGCGATAATGTTCCTTCACCTATCCCTTGGACCGTTGGGGCACCATACAAGATTTGTCGACCGTCTTTTCCATTCCTCTCTATCTTTCAATGGCAGGGCCATGCATTCTTGTATGCTGTCTTCCCATCGCTTTCTCTTTGTGCCTCTTCTTTTTCCTGGTACTGCTCCCTGAAGGAAGGTCTCTGCGAGCAATGATGTTACCATGATCTGTATATTATAATAAAGTCTATTGGAGATTTCCATCTCTTTGGTTAACATATTTCAGATGTTCCTTCCGAAAGAAGATAATTACATCCTAGTCCAACCCTTCCGCAAAACGTCTCTAACCCGGGACTATCAACACGACAGTCCAAAGCGCACACTACACAACCAGACAGCCATCCCGTCCAACCAGCCATTTATGGATGATAATTATAAAAGCTAGCCTTTTGGTGTATCCAGTCTACATATTATATATAGGTAGTGTTGTATGACATATAATGACATTTCTATTTTCTATGCTCTTTCGCTTTATTTCGTTGTTTAGTTATTATTGATCTAATATTTCTTCCGTGTGTCTGTTTGTCTATGTGTCTGTCTGGCCAACAGTTTGTACACGTAGTTTCTCCGTCATCCAATCTCGGATCAAGCTGAATTTTGCACACTTATTTCTTTGACCTGACAACACAAAAAGAAGTAAAAAAAAAATATTGACTTAATTAACTATTGGTAATAAATTACTTTGTTTGGTATCTCAAACAAGGGAAAGAATTAATACTTGACTGAAGTGGTCTGAATTAGTCCCCTTTGTAAATTGTCGTCATATTACAAATTTCAAATACAAAAACAAAATTTAATAAAATACTCTGAAAGACACAAAAATAAAGGCACATTCCTCGTCCCTTATGCTAGGACAAATTTGTACAAATGCTCCTTCTTCCCTAGTGCTATTAGAGCATGGAATGGGTTGCCTGAGCTAGCCAGAAAAACCAGTGACTTGGCAGAATTTAAGTCATTGGTTAATATGCATGACTAAATGCATGACGCGTAGGACGTAATCATCTTCTTTTTTGAAGTAATGTCTGTATTATATAAGATAAGATAAGAAAATTTAATTACATGACTGATCCAAACTAATTGATACACTTAATATAAGCTTTTTTTTTTTTTTTTTTTTTTTTTTATTTTGCTTGTTCTTACATTTTTCTTTGGGTTTCCTTATATCGCTAAAACATTTCTCCATACCGCTCTCTCTCTCTCTTTTCTATTTTAACGTATGCCTATTGCATGTTTAAAGAATGCAGCCTGGTTCTAGAATTTAAAATAGTAAGCATTGAGCATATTACTGTGCATAACATTTATGTTTAAAATTTCTGTTATGTTGAAGCCAATCAACGCTATGTCTTATGGGACCAGCTTCAAAGTGATTTTTTAATTGTGTGTGTGTGTCAATTTTGATTAGCGTAGGCTACCTAGTTAATGTTGTTTTTTTAATTTTACTTTATAAATTACATTTTGCTCAGTAAAAAAAAAAAAAAAAAGAAAGTCTTTATTTTACGTCCGCGTCCTACATGCTAATTAGACTTTAAATTAAATTATTAGTTTTCTTGAATAATCCAGGCAGTGCTTTCATTTGCTAATGCCAGTAGAATGGTTGGGGGGGGGGGGGGTGAACGTAAACCTATACGATTTGTCCTTGTATATGAAATAAGAAACATGTCTATATATTTGAGAGTATATTTTGATATGCTCATGGGCGCAGTTGGGAGAGGGGGTTATCAGGCATTCAAATAAAACAGGTCAAATTCCAACATATATATATATATATTTTATATATATAGCCTATAGGGGACATATTATAAATTACATAAGTTACTTCAAAGGAGAAGATAACTCCATGTGTTAATCTAGTGATGCATGTTAATCAGAGACTTAAGCTCTGCTTAGTCTATGGTTTTCCTGGCAGATTCAGGCAACCCATTCCATGCTCTAATGGCATCAGGAAAGAAAGAACACTGGTACGAATTTGTCCTGGCATATGGAATAAGAAATGTGTCTTCATCTTTATGTCTTTAACAACCCGTCTTGAAAAGGTCTGGCTACACCCATGATAATACTATGTTTCAGTAAGTTGTTGTTTAGTCACAGTGTTATTAAGCTACTTTACTTTTTAATTTATGTCATAAGTGTATCCTCTCTAAGGAGATTCCTTGATACTTGACCGACTTAATTCTGTGTACTCCCAGGGGAGCATAGGGCCGCAACCACACCTCTCCACCTAACTCGGTACTGAGCAGCTTTCTTGATAATTTCGCATTTATTGTAACATCTAGATCCAGTTGAGTTATTAGTAGTAGTAGTCATTGGTTTACCTTAAATAAAGAGAAGTAGTTGTTTCTTTTCACTCTTTTCATAGAGACATGCTCCAATGTAACATCATCTTTCTGTAGTTCTTCTTTTGTAAGGGTGACGTCTGTATCTTTTTTTTTGTTTGTTTCAATGTTCTGTCTTTTAAGTTATTGTTTCGTTAGTTTTACATGGTTCTGATGTTCCTTCATTTTAAAAGATAAATTATATCCTTGCCAAAACCTCCCAATGGCTGGTAATTTATGTTAAATGTACCAATCTAGTGTTGACTATTTTGTTAGCACCTCATTTCACTTTGTTTAAGCCCAGTCTGTTCGCAAACAGTAGGAAGTGGATGTAGAGAGTTGAAACTCGGGGGACCACGACTACTTGACTGTGGAATAAAAAATAAAACCCATGTAGTCTTTTTGATGGAAGGCAAGCGCTAAAGAGTCATTTCTTAATCTATGCTGTGGTTTCTATTTAGTGGATCGTGACCGCCAATGGTTTCTATAACTTTTTTTTTTAAATAGCCAATCAACAGCCAAGAAATGGAGAGTTGTGATTTGTTAAATAGCCAATCAACAGCCAAGAAATGGAGAGTTGTGATTTGTTAAATAGCCAATCAACAGCCAAGAAATGGAGAGTTGTGATTTGTTAAATAGCCAATCAACAGCCAAGAAATGGAGAGTTGTGATTTGTTAAATAGCCAATCAACAGCCAAGAAATGGAGAGTTGTGATTTGTTAAATAGCCAATCAACAGCCAAGAAATGGAGAGTTGTGATTTGTTAAATAGCCAATCAACAGCCAAGAAATGGAGAGTTGTGATTTGTTAAATAGCCAATCAACAGCCAAGAAATGGAGAGTTGTGATTTGTTAAATAGCCAATCAACAGCCAAGAAATGGAGAGTTGTGATTTTAAAAAAAAAAGCCTATGAACAATTGCTCTAAAACATTCCTTGATACAGTGGGGAATGAAGAAGGAAAATTATCCATCTCATGAATGATGGATTAATGGATTAGATTATTTTTTCTGTCTTATTTAATTAGCATGAAAACTGAATCGTAGAAAGTATTCAAAAGAAAACATTTCTCCAATTAATATTCACAAAATAATTTATTTTTTTTTCTCTGTTCCAGAGAGCAAAAACATAAAAATCAAGATTTTAAAAACAAAATGTGTAGTGCACTATTTACGAAAATGTTATTTTTCAACTCTACAAATAAGCTTGATACAAATATAAAATAGAACAAAATAAATTCATTTCTTTAAAAAGAAAGCAACATGTTTATAACAAATGAAATAGTTGAAATTGTTTAACCTACTAATAAATAATGAATTTGTCAGTACATTACTGACCAATCAATCATATTCTTGCACAAAGCTGAAGGAAAGTCAGACTGTAGGGATTAAAAACAAAGATGAGTATTTAAATAGTTTTATAAACGTATTAACAGCCTGTTGATATCAGCGCAAGCCATCAATTTTGGTGTGTTTGCAGAAGCAGACAGTCAGCCATGTTAAATCATGTACATGGGCTGTGAATTGAGCGGTAAAATTTAAATACATGCACTTGACCTTGACCTAATTGCTGTTGAATTGAGCTTATTACATTTTCTGCATGATTAAATATTTATAGCCTTTACTGTACTTGTCAACAAGTAATCATTGAACAAGTTCTTTGAACGCTTTGTCTGTCATCAGTTCTATCGTAAGGAAGACTCATTAGAAGTGAATGAAATAGTACAAGAAATGCTTACACCAGTTTCTCTTTATGAACTCAAGGTTTGCAGAAAATGTACAAAATATTTTGATATCCATTTAAGGATTGTCCTCAAGTCCTAAGTAGACATACAGATCACCTTTATTCAAACCCAGGCATTCAAACAAAATATCCCATGTCTCAATTTAGAAGTTTCAAGCACAGTACAATGTGCCCTGCAGAAATGAAAAGACACCAGTTGATTATAATTGCAGCACGACCAAGTGTTTCAAATGCAGTTAACACTAAACACAAATGTAAATATCTCAAAAGAAAACATAGTTTGACATGAGCAACAACTAGTCAGACTTGAACCCAACAGCAGCTACATGGTCAAATGAGGATCTATTAGCTAGTCAACAGCCTTTGTAGATAGTAAGATAGTAATTGATGTTTAATTTTCAATTTTTTTTTTTAATTTCAGAACTTTTTTTATGGTCAATTGGTCAAATTTGGACATTTTGAAAAGTATAATATAACAAGGACTTTGAAAAGTATAATATTACACAATACAAACAAATGAGATCAAAACAACTGTTAACCATAAAGTTAAAGACTTAAAGAAACAAATTGTCATAGACTTTTACTAAAAAACAACAATGGCAAGTTGAAGGTAGCCATGTTTTTTAAATGTTGATATTTCAATGGTGTGTGATAAATGCATGTTTTTTAACTGCTGAACATTTCTTTATTTTGGTGGTACCTAAATACAGAGAAGTTTCAGCCTTAAATAGATACTGGTGTAGTTTTATTAGATCATATCTGGGACTCTTCATCAAAAGGAAACAAATATTTTCTGAAAAAGAAATGTATGGATATGTTTGTTATAACAGCCGGTGCTACATTTCCAAATCCTCCTCAGAAAAAGAATGTATTCTGCTGGCTGACCTCATTCAAGTATAAATAGATACTATAGTTGTTTTTTTCCAGGATTCAGAGTTGAAATAATATTCTTGAGATCTTAGTGATGCTAAAAATAAACTAAAAGGAATGAGATCAAAACTTTTAAGTGGGTCCATGATGGGTGTTTGTTTTCAATCCTACTCTGTCTTTCTCCTATATGAATGTGACTCAGATTTTGTGTGACTCTTTTCTAGAACTAATGTTTGGGAATGTTAACTTCTTGAATCAATTTTCAAAAATTTAGTAGAATTGAACATACTTCTATATGTATGAAGCCCTGTCAAACCCCTGATCCAACAAAAGTATTGTTGTTTCAATGGATAAAAAAAAAAACATCACTCTAAGCAGTGTTGTCAATTAAGAGATCAATAAACACAAAATAGAGTCACAATGTTCACAAGTTGAACAGAAGTAAAAGGAGATGATCACAGAGTTATAAAGCAGAATAAAAAATGATCATATTTGAAAGTCTCTTCTTTTCAAGCAAGCCCAAGAATGTTGATAAATAGATATGTACACAACAAGGGAAGCGACTCTCAGTGTCACAAGATTTAAACATCACGCCATGCCCACACAGCTTTCAGTAATCACATCAAACAAATGTTAAACTAGAAAAAAAATCTTAAACTTTAGAGATGACCCACATGACTTGATCCTATATAATTAAAGCTCCAAGTACAAAAGGATGTAACTAATAAATCTGTAGGCCTACTTACCAACAGTCTATAGGCAACAATAAAATGTAAATGATTTTGTCAGAGGTCCAATGGAGAATCAACATTGCAAAGAATGACAATAAGATGATTGATGAATAGAACAAGAGCAATGAAATCTAGAATGAAACACACAGGGAGATAACACTTGGTAAAAAAAAACTCTAATAACTCTCAACTGTCAACAACTTTTGAAATGCAAATCAAGTTGAGCAGAAAACAAAAAGATGTCAGAAATAAAACCTTATTCAAGAATGCAAGTTTCCAGTATGAATTAGGATTGATTCTATACATTCAGTTCAGACATTGTTTCCTATATGAATCAAGAAATCATTTCTTAAAAAAAATCAGCCTGACAATGAAATCGGTCTGACAATGAAATCAGTCTGACAAGTTGGATTATGCTCCACAAAACAATGCAAGTTTCGTTGGTGATGAGATAGGATGAAATTGTCCACATTAACAAATACATTGAAGCTTCAGTTGAAAAATACAAAACATTGCTTTCTATCCATTAAGTCAGCTGTCTCCTTCAGAAGGTTTGCAGGCTTTTAGACAATTCAGGGTTAATGCTATCAGCTGTAACACATCACAGAGAGACCAAGACATAGACACAATGTAGAGACCAAGACATAGACACTATGTCACAATACATCCACACTTTTTTATATAAATTTTAAAGCCTTCTTACATTGTCAATAACTGTTTTGACCTAAGTAAACACGCAGATGCTTACTGTAATGAACTTTAAACTATATTATACAAACTGAAACACCAAAATATTAATGTGAGTTTTAAAAAATATATATATATGTGAAAAAAACAAAGTTTGCTCTGCAAATAATTACACTGAACTTAACAATATATATAAATTAATCCTTTTTGAAACAATATGTCATAAATATACACTATAGCTTTTCTTAAGATGTTTTCCATTTAATGATCCAGGCACAACAAATCCGACTAACATCCATTCAAGATAAACACAAACAAAATCACAAGTGTTTGTATCATGTTTCACATTTAACACAGTATTTACTTTTGTTGAGTTCAAGTTCGGGTCAAATCTTTTGTACAATTACTATTGATTAATTTTTAAAAGAATAAAACAAAGGATGAATCTTAGGCATGAAACTAAATTAAAAATAAACTGTGTTAAACTAAGTCTGTTGGTTTCTATACATTTCACTTCTTTAAAATAAAAAAGGTCATCCAAAAAATGTCAATAGTTACCAAGATCTAAAAATAATCAACCGATCATAATTAAATCCCATGTATGTTTTGATGTGAATCCTTTCCACTGATGATAAATTAAGCATGTCAACAGTAGGTCTAGGCTTTTCACAGTCTAAAAGTTGATCAATATATTTCAGACACTTAGGGTAGTCAGAATTTCATAAAGAAATCTTTGATAGTAATAGAAGGACGGCATGTCCCTCACCAAATGAAGTCTAAGGACATTCAAGACATCAGGTCTGCTAGGGTTAAAACTCAAATTTTGTTGGTGTATGATAGCTCTAGAGCAGTGATTCCCAAAATGGTCTATATAGACCCCCAGGGGTCTACGAGACAAAAAAGTTTGGGAACCACTGCTCTAGAGTCACAATTTCATAAACCCCTCCACCCCCAAAAATGTAGTTCAAAGATTTCCAAAAAAATTGTTTTGCAAGTGTTTGGTTGATATATTTTCTGATACAACACATAAGCTCTGACACACACATAACTGGACACAATTGGAATCTGATGTTTTTGAGAGTCAAACAACAAACAAGCAAAATACACAAAAAAAACTTATTTTAAAAAAAAAACAAAGCTTATATCAAGTGTATCAATTAGTTTAGATCAGTCCTGTAATTAAATCTGTAATAGATCTAGACTAACACTAATATATCTGTGCTATTAGAACTATGTTTGTACCAAAAGTTTTTGTTTAGCATAACTTCATGCTTTTAGCTTTCTCAACATGTTATGAACCCATCACGTTGGACCAGTTGGAAAGGGGTAAGGGCAGAAAGTACAGAGTATCTGGGTGATCACTTTTTAAATGTATTTTTTTAAAAAGGGGACAACCTGAAATAGAACTTGTAGGCTAAAGCATTCTCAAGCCAATACAGTAATCATTCTGCTAGCAAAGAGTCTATGAACATGAAATATTGTATAGTTATCTGTTGTTTCTATTTCATGTTTGTGTTTACTAAGCCTCAGATTACAACCTATAAAGGGGACTAATTCACCTTATACCACTTCAGTCAAGTACAATTTCTTTCCCTTGTTTGAGATAGCAAAGAAAATAATTTATTACCAATAGTTAATTAACTAATTGATTAATTTTTTTTTTGTTGATTCTTGTTTTGTCAGGTAAAAGAAATAATTGTGCAAAATTTCAGCTTGATCTGAGATTGGGTGTGGGAGAAAATATGTGTACAAACTTTCAACCAGACAGATAGACAGAGTGAGTTCATATAGGCTTTATTTTAAAAAAACACATTATGTATGACTAGCACACAGGAGAAGTAAATAAAAATCACAGACAGAGCCTGGGGTTAGAAAAAAACAACTAGCATGACTGTGTCAAGCTGTTCTGTGACCTAGCATTTCATTAAGAATGCCAGTATGACATGAGTGTAGAATCTTATTAAGGGTGCTCTAATGTTGGTGGTGTCAATGAAATATTCAATCTCTGCAACCAAATATATTCAAACAACTTCCAGTGCTAGAATGATCAAGTCTGGAATAGGCCAAGGAAACAACAAGCTCCAATTGAGGTCTGAAGTTCTCATTCCAAACTTCTGTGCAAGTTTTTCAAAAGATTTAGTCAAATGTCTCCCATTTAGTTTTGGAAGGAGCTTGCTTTTCTGTGCTCTGTTTGTTATCCGCACTTTGGCTAGTGTTTCCAAAATCTATATCCAGTAGGTCACTGAATGGGTCTGACTGTTTGTTGGAGCTGATTGCTGGCGTTGTGGACCTTGATGGGGAAGGAGATACCGCTGGGCTATTTTTAGCACTCATTGATAAAGGACTGTTAGAGCCCAGAGAGTTCAAACTTCCATGGGCACTATTGGGGGAGGAGAGGTTACCAAAAGTCTGGTACTGAGGCAGTTTGCTTGTTTGTGGGTATGCATAAGGAGCAAGCATTGATGGTTGCAGTCTCCCAGGAGGAGGATTAACTGGCTCCTTGTGATTTGAAGGTAAACTGACTCGCTGAAGTACCTGCTTTTGACCCCCATAGCCCTGAATCATACTAGTAGCTCTTGGATTCATGCTATCAAAAGCTGGGTTCAGAGGCAAAGACTGTTTGATAGGTGTCATGCTGAATGACGGAGGCTGTAAAATAGCCAAACCTCCAACTGGCAGTGTTATGTTTGGCCCTCTAGGCAATGATGCTATTGACCACTCATGAAACAAAAGATCAGAGCTTTCCCTGCGGGGACTGTGACTAGAAAGTGGGTCAGATTTTTGTGCAGTCAAACTAGAATCTTTGTTACTTGGTGACAAGGGGTCAAATAAGTCTGCAGTAGAATCCTTCCTGAGTGTCATTAAATCCAAGTCATCATCCTCAATCACACGGGGCTTTACAATCACAGGACTGTCACGTTTAAAAGCTTGAGACCTGGTCAAGGACACTCTAGAGCTATGGTTTCGAACCAATGCCCTTGTGTCCACTTCACCTTCTCTAGTTGAGCTAAGGGGATCAAAGATATCAGAAGTGTCAGATTCTGGAGAGTCAAACTTAATGAGCATGGCTTCAGGGACAGCTTCTGCTGCTATCTCTTCAGATTTGGGTTTATGTAAACTGGATCTTCTTGGAGCCGCAGTTGGCGGTTGTCTTAGTGCCACCACAGGCTGAGGACTGGACTTGAGCAATTTTTTCTCTCTCGGGGGCCGCACAGGAACTTCACCAGGTTTACTTATTAAACGATCACTCTGAGGACGTATTAGTTTATCAGCTGAAGAGAGAAAAAAATATATTTATTAAATATATATTAATAACAGTACAAAGTATTACAAGTTTTCTAATGCATGCTCATTTTATACAAAAATCTGATCATAAACAAACAATAAGATTATGCAAACCTACCAGGTACGAAGGTCGGAGACTCAACATCTTTTATTATTTCTGGTGTTGGTTCAACAGAAGAATCTGTCAAATATATTTTGCATACATAGTGAGGGAAAAGAAATGCACACTATTGTTAATAAAGAAAGAGCTTTTTTTTTTAAGATGTCTGTATGCAAGTCACCAGGTTTGTTTAGGATAATATAAAAGTATCATCTAGAACTTTCTAATAAACATTGTCATTTCAAACTAAACAAGATTTTCACTAAGACTTAGAGTATTGCAAAGTAGACTTTCAATGCAGACACATGCAAAGAGACCCAAGAAATACCTTCATCCGAGCTGTTTAGAGCATCAAATGGGATGTCATTTTCACCTATAGAATCACTGGATGGTGTGGAACAGGAACCACTGGAATTCTACAAGTTTATAGATACAAAATATTTAATTTATGTTGTTAAGTACATTTACTTTACAATACCGGGAACAAGTTTTCCATTATGTTATGTCACTCTAATCAATCAAGTCCGATATTGTCTGGAGGACAATTGCAAAATGTGTTGTGGCTCTGACCAAGATAATTTATTGAACTTAGATAAAGTTACTGTCTGATGGGGAGGAAATTAAATTCTATCATTGTTACCTGGACTTTTTTGCTTTTCGTTTTGGATCACTCCAGTATGTGCATTATCAAAAAAGATTGCTTTTGACATCTTCCTAATATGTTGTACAATAAGTTTTGCTTCTATACTTTCCATATTTGTTGTAAAATAATGCCATTTTATACTTTGGTGTAATAATAACCAAGTCATTCATTAACATTCATTAAGTGCTGTATAAGCATTAAGCTTTTTAAATGTTCAGCTCTTCTTAATGATAAATGTTGCTTAAAAAATTACCTTCAGCCCTTATAAATTTTTTAATCTAGTTGAATATGCTACTTGGGTCAACATATTTCATGAATCCTATTCACTTTAATTCAAATCTCAGTGCAAGTCACTTAGTCATCCAGATCACCCCCCCCCCCACCAATTAAATTTTATTGAGATTTTAAACTCTGCTAAGTCATTAGTTTTCAATTTTGATATGTTTCTTTCACTTGATGTCTCCCAAACAGAGGCTGAATATTTCAGAATTGGCCAAACTATGGTTAAATAACATTTTAGTTTGATATTCCTATTAGATTTGATATATATGTTGTATATATATATATCAATATAGAGATTCTATGATAACGTTTCATTTATAATACTTAATTTGAAGTATTTTGAAATGTTTGTCTCAATGAATGCTTTACAATGAAAAAGAAAAGAAGTTTTTGTGTGTTATTGTTTGTTTGTTTTTACTCAAATAAACTTTGAACTTTCCTTTGTAAAAAAAATTATCCACTAATTTGTTTCCTTCTTTTAAAACTTTTTTTGTGTAAAATTATGATTTATATCACCTGTCTGTTGGAAGTATACTGCGGCAACATCTCTGCACTGGCAGACCTGAACATGGCTGCCTGTATGTCACTGTCTGCCATCAGGTTTAGATCTGGTGAGTGGTAACTTAGTCTCAAGGTGCTGTCATCTACCATGTCTTCTACTTGAAGTGTCTCTCTGTCAATGAAACATGCAGTTTATGCATCACTAGCACAGAGTGTAATTGAAACAATTCAACAAGGAACCAGGCTGGTCAGTCAAACATGGACAGATTTATATTGATAAGCTAAAGCTAATCTGCTCTGAGTCTCACTCATTAGTTAGATGTGCTGTTAGAGAAAAAGGCTAGTGCTTGAAAAGTTTAAAGAAAATCATTGTTGTAGCAGCAGGCTGGACTGGATACATTGACTGACTGTATCTAAAAGGTTAATTCCTACATTGGTGGGCTGGATTGGATACATTGACTGAGACTGTATCTAAAAGGTTACATCCTACATTGGTGGGCTGGATTGGATACATTGACAGTAACATAGCAATTTAACAGAGGTGTGAACCATCTGAAAAAAATAAATTCCACACAACTCCCCCTTTGTAGACACCGCACCCACCCTTTTGAAACTATAAACCATATCCTCTTTGAATGCCCCTTCCTAATCCACTTTAGGCAGACCCTACTTCCACTACAGCCCAACATAACCAACATCCTGTACAGCAGTGCTGAACAACTGAAGAAAACAGCACACTATTTTTTCCTTGGCACAGTCTGCATAAGAGCTCACAGCTCAGCAGCAATAAAGCTGGCTAGAAGAAGAAGAAGAAGATTACATTGACTGACTGAGACTGTATCTAAAAGGTTACATCCTACATTGGCGGGCTCATGGCTAGTAAACTACAATAGTACCGGTCTCATGGTATTTGTAACAGATGGACCAATAATGCATAAGTCTATAATGCATCTAATTGTACAGGACTTTTAATATCATTCAGTTATTTAACATTATTATGGAAAGCTTGGCTTTGGCTGAATCATTTATTGATCTGTGCTGCATTTAAATCAGAGGACTATAAGATGATGATTTAATATAAAACTTAACTCAATGTGTATGAATCAATATATGTAAGGACCAACATACCTAGTATCTGGTTTACTGTAAGATTTGTTAGGAGGTGGTGGTCTTGGTGGCTGAAGAGACAAATTTTAAAAAGGTTTAAATAGTTAACTTCAACAGCAACCAGAATAAATGACACCTATCAAATAACAATACAATAAGGCCTGAAGCTGTTGTAAACATTTAGTTAATCAGTTACAATTTATTTTGGGCCTTGTTAGAATTGTAACCAGAAAATGAAGTAAGTAAAATACCACTTAGTAATACTAAACACTGACTTATTATTAAATCATTATTTAGCTACAGTAGAAAATATAATTGATACATCAAGTAGGCAATTATTTTCTTGTGTTTATGTGAGCATTTAAATAAATGTGAGCATAACTACTACAACTACATGCACTATATAAATGTGAACTGTATATTTGGTGTTCAAAAGCTATTTACAGTTTCATCACATAACATCAAGTAGCCTCAAAGTTCAACCAGAGGTGGTGTATTAGCAGAGAAGCAGGTACTGTATTAGTAATGTAGAAGGTTGGGATGGCAGGTTCATAACTAATTTATTATGTAAATTATAGCCAACTATGCTTCGCAAAAGAGGCTGTCATATGAAGAATTCATGTGTAAAATTGTAATGACTCCTCTTCTATCAGTTTCACAGTCATTGAAACTAACGAGTGTGAGGTGTTCAAGTTATTAGGATATAAACACATCAATGAGTGTGAGGTGTTCAAGTTATTAGGATATAAACACATCAATGAGTGTGAGGTGTTCAAGTTATTAGGATATAAACACATCAATGAGTGTGAGGTGTTCAAGTTATTAGAATATAAACACATCAATCAGTGTGAGGTGTTCAAGTTATTAGGATATAAACACATCAATGAGTGTGAGGTGTTCAAGTTATCAGGATATTAACATATCAATAATGCTTAGAAATTTGTAAAATTAAAATATTAGCAAGTGTTTAGAGCAGTGCTTTCCACTGTAAAATGTACAAATCAACATTACAATAATTCCTTATTATGTAAATTTGATTGCATTGTTAATTTTTAATTATTATATCAATGAAATAAAAAAATAATTAGGCTTTTTTTTTTAATTTTTAAAATCCATATTCACTGTCTTACATGTTTTGTATTAAAAGAATGGAAACACCTGCTTTAGTACAAATAGAATATACAACCTATGCTGGTCACTTTAAACAAAGATAACATAGATATATTACCCAATGGTGTGCAGCCAAACCTCAGTAACTCAAAGAGTATTTAAATCTAGATATTTGAAAGTGTAATATGAGGGAATGGGTGGTGGGTCACTTCTGGAACACAGTAAATCTAAGGGAGACCATTTCTTACCTTTGAAAGGAAAAGTATTTTAGCTCTATTTGAAAGTAAACATTAGATTTAAAGAGGTGTGACTGCTTTGAATAAAAAAAGATACATCAGCAAGTATGGGTTAGGAAAAAAAAAAGGGTAAAATATTACACACACACACATTGAATAAACAAGAAAAGTTAGTTGTGCCGGTTAGTTAATGACAAGAGTATTAACAGCAGTACAGATGAACACAGGAACTGGGGGGAAGGATACAACACCACTAGCATGTACAGAAAGTTTTACCCTCTGTGCTTTTAATGAAGATGAATGGGTCACGGGCTTGGAGTGAACCAGTCCACCAGACACTCGAAACTCACTCCCTCTTCTCTCCTCCGGTTCAGTTAGCTGATTCAGGTGGGTGAGGGATTATGGGGAGGTGTGGAAAGGAGGCAAGAACGCACAAAGTTTAATTGACATGTTAAGTGAATATATAAACATTAGCTAGCCAAAATAAAAAGAGTCAATAGTAAATTAAATGCATATATGAAATCAGCGAGCTATTTTTACAGAATAGAGAAAACTATTCACTTTATATCTATTCCATCACTGGAGACAAACTGCATATATCCTCATAAGAAGAAAACTGAGGGCAAACATTGTAGTATTTTATTCCTATTGCCTTTTCAGTGTGCTTTAGATCAATCTCTTTTGTATCTGGGACAAAGTTTCAGTGCTACCTTTAGATGCTAAGTTAACACAGCTCTGCCTGAATTAAATCAGACATTAAAAACTCTACATCAAACTCCATCAATTAAGTAGCCAAGTAGTTAATGTAACTCAGCCACACATTCCACCATATTTTCACAGCAAAGTTTTGTTGCAAATACCTTTTTTCTAATTAGATTCAATTTCACTAAAAAAAAGCCAATTGATATTACTTAGATAAACAAAAAATTAATAGAACTAAAAAAATGTGTAGCCTTAGTTATCATTAAGGTGGTGGTAGGGGGTACATAAACAGAAATATTATTCATTAAACTATATTTCACACTGAAATAACAAATGTTGTTTGTTTACAATTGGTGAATGAGGTCCATTAGTACAGTGGTAGATTTTGGAATGAAATATTGAAGATGTCAACTACAAACAAAATTGAATAAGTCTTTGAAAAGAGACTGAAACACATGTGTCTCTGCAGATCTATTTTGTTGTTTGTTTTATGTGTTACTCTTTTGATGTGAACTTTAAAACATGTTTTCTCTTTTCATATTCAGAGCCTTTTTTTTATATTTTCAGAAACATCAACAGATCAACAGAATTCCTAACACCAAATCAGCATTTGCAAAAAGGGCAGCGTCATAATGCAAGTGCTAAAATATCGACTACGGGAGAAATTATTTGTTGTTCCCTTGAAGGCATTACAGTATAATATAAGTACTATTATACATATATATTAATATTTCATTAATATATAAAAATGATAAAATGAATGCCTATTACAGTAACCATTTCAACTTTTTTCTGATAAATAACAAAACCAACACACATAAAAAAAAGGTTATTTATTACTTTTTACCAACTAACAAAAAAAGACAAGATGATTTAAAACAGCCCACCCAGTAAGAACATGCTATTTGGTCTAACACTATAGTTTTTGTTTGAACATCTTAAACTCAACTTTAGATTGCAGCATGGGTTAGGTTTCAAATCAGGATTAGTAAAGGAATATAAAATAGTATAGGTACTGTTATAATTAGGGTAATATTTATAAATTTATTACAAAGGGTGTAATGAAGTCTACAACACATAAGTTCTGTTACTCTAGCTTACCCCTGATATTTTTGTCTTCACAGTAGTCATGGCTTTCCTCCCTTGCTCTGTAATCTGTAAAAACAGAAATACTGTCTTTTAATTAAAGCAGCAACAGCTGAATTTAGTGCTTAGCAAACCTGGACAACAAATATTGACAGCCAACACAGTAGTTAGTTAGATCTTAAACATATTTGAAATTTACTTAATTCAATACATGTTTAAACAAATTTAAAGGGAGGTAATGGAGTTGGCAGTCCAATGTTTGTTCTGACTTCACCATACAAAACAAAACTTAGTTGACTGAAACTATTTGTGGGTAGCCTAAACTAAACAATCGTCTATCATTCCAGCTATCTATGCAGTAAATGTGAACAAGAAGCTGAGAAACAAAGTACACATTGCTTTTCATTCATCACAAAGAATTGGCACTAAATATGTAATATCATATTCTAAAAACATCAAAAACAAAGGTGGTACATATTAATATATCTACTATATACAGTACTAAAAGTACATGAAAATGCTTCCACAAAATGTTGCATAAATCAAATTTAGTAAACTACAATAATGCTAGAAATAAACACAATGATGATAGCTATTTAACACATTACAATTGAACAAAGTTTTTTTCAGCTTTTTTTTTTTTTTTTTTTTTTTATCCTTATATCCAAGTAAAATATTATAAACTAAACTTTTTTCTTGTCTGAAAGAGAAAGTGGAAAACTAAACTTAGAGGGAAAAATGGCTAATCTCTATTTCTTGAAATTGCAATTCAAATGAGCATGCATCATTAAATATTGTCAAATTAGAGAAATAGAATCCAATAATGTTTTTACAATTGTTTCAACTAGGAAACATGTTAATAAATAGTTTAGCCAAACAGCTTTACTTTTAAATAGACTGACTTCTCTGTTGCAATATAATATTTATTACAAATATATCAAATTAATAACTTTAAATGAAATATTCTATTAAAATTGAATAACTTAATAGTGGGAAAGGGAAACATTACCACAAAAAATAATTCTCTTGAAGCTAGTTCAAAAGTAAGAACAAGTTACAAAAAAAAATGTTTTTTTTAAATTCATTTCGTTCTTTACAAAGCAGAATAATTTCTCATGCTATTCATTTCTTGTTATGCTTTACTATTGCTAAGAGTCTTTCAAGTCAACTTTGCACAATCAGGTTCCTCTATTAAAACTCCAGCCAATGATTTCTACATAAGACAGTATGCAAAATGTTCATTTACTTTGATTTATTTATTCAACTCTTTCAAAGAAACATTGGAGTCAAATATGATAATTCATGTTTAAGATCTGTTCAAAATAAAAAGACATAAGGCAAAATTATTTTTAATTATATTTTGAAAAATTATAAAGTCAAACCAGAGCTTTCACTGTGTAGTCAATTAGCTAGCTTTTCCCTAAGAAATACATAACTGTTAAATTTCTAGAAAAATCATCAAAGCTGTTTTCGAAATACTTGTCCATTTAGTGTCCTCCTACATGTCAAGTTTGCAATAATCGGAAATGTAAAAAAAAAAAAATCAGACTATGAACCTAATGTAGCAAATCATTTTTTTTTTGGCTTAAAAGGGCACAATTTCACACCAAGAAGAAATACTGAAAACTTTCAGTGCTACTGATATGTTTCATAACTCAATGGTAGGAATTTTGAACCAATAATTAGGCCCTCCTGGTGGATACACATATTTTCATAACTATCCACTACAACAGCTCAGAGTGCGTCAGTTTTGGGCAATGCTTAGGGAGGGTGTGAATTTTTGGGAGTGTGTGTAGCAAGACAAGAAGGTAGGAAAATGGTTTGGGGGTGCTTTCATTCTAAACTGAATGTATGTGTTTAAGTTATGGGTTAAAAATATTCTAAATATTAATAGTATCCCCTCTTGATTTTAGGGGAGCCAAGTTATGTTGATGTGTTTCTGTGATGAACAGTTTACAAAATTTCTTTGTGGCCAGCTCAGTTCAAGTATTTACTTTCACTCAGCTGACGCTCTAATACATAAAGCAGAAAGTAAGGTCTATGTATTATGTATGTCCTGCATAGAAATCAAAACTGTTTGACCTATCTTGATAAAACTTGGTATAAATGTTACTTAGATCGTGGCGGAGACTATAGTCAATGTTTAATGTCCCTCCCACAACTGGGGACCCCAAAAATAAAAATAGCCAAATTTATCTCTATTAAAGAAACTTTTTAAACAAATCGGGTAAACCCATTTTAATAGCTAAATTATCCCTATTAAAGAACAAAACTTTTAAACAAATCGGGTAAACCCGCCTTCACAGTATTTTATATTTGATATAAATGTATGGGTTTAACGGGTAAACCCATTTTCGCAATCTACTTTTATTTTCGTGTCGGAAGAAAAAAACTTAAAAGGAACATTAGCCAAGTTTGACATAGATCTAAATCCAATCCACTAGATTAGTAATACCCAAACTAAGGCCCGCAGGCTGTGGGAAATATCTGGCTAGTAACAAAAGTAAGGTTAACACTAGGCTTGAAATGTGAGACTCAAATTATGTAAAAAAAACGTAATTGTACATATTTTATGCTTTTATCTTTTATGCTTTGGGATTTATCTACTTTTCACATTAAAATATCATGAAGAAACTTTGAAACATTAATTGTGCTAAAGGTTGAGGGGAAAGCATGTGAAGACCACAAACACGTCACAAAAATTGGAAGACAAATGTGTATTCTCAGGGTAAAAAGTAACAGGATTGTGTAAGCGCCAATGTGGCTTTTTCCAAGCATGGCCTGAGATGTTCAAGTCATTGAAAGAAGAAGGACAATGAGACATGTATGAGCTCACTGAAAATGTATGTATGTAGACAATCATTGAGAGGATTGGGACTATGATGAAATGGATTGACTGATTGGTATAGTCACTAAATGAAGAAAAAGATGGAATGAAATAGGAAGCTTGAAAACTTTAAATTCAGACTGTAACATACCTCCAAGGACTTAAATATATTTTTTCCATTCTTCTTAGAGTATAAATGAAAAAAACACAATATGTATCAACATCAAATATAACATTAAAAAAAAGCAAACAAATCGTATGAATAATAATATGAACATTGAAAATTCATTCTAGTGTACAACAAGGGATGGCTGAACAATTTAGATGTATTAGAAGTTTGATAATGAGAATGAAAATACTTTTAAACAACCAGATATATGATGAGATCAGGATTAAAGAGGTTTAACTTTAGCTTTATAGAGATCTTACACTGTTGTAAAGCTCTTGGATAATACAAAAAAAAATAAGAAGGAAAAAAAAAAAGACATATAAGAATGTTTACTTTGACTTGTAAAGACAAAACAAGCTTCATCTATACAGAATACACAACACGGACTAGTGGCCCTATATTTATAGTGGGTACATCATGCTGTATGACTTACTGAATGCATAGCCGTTGTCATCATTGGTGCTGCCTAAGATCACATGACATAATAGGTAAATGTCAAGGTCATTACCAAAGATTAAGGTCATATAAAAATGTGTAATCATTTCCTTATCAAGGCCCCATGTGATCATGTGAAACAAAATTAAAGCCTTTACCATCACATTTTTTTAGCTGTTAATGGAATAAATCCCTCAGATGTTATCAGACATAAATTCCTTGTGATGCCCAGCAACAGAAAGCAATCAATTGCTCAAAGGATATCTAATAGCACAAGTTTATAGAAAAAGGAACAAAAGTTAGGCCCCAACTAATACCAACATGATTTTTTTTTTGGTTACATCAACAATTCTTACTCTAGGATATAAAATGTTGACTATTCAAGAACTTTTTAGGGCCTTATGTCAAAGTAAACTTTTTGAGAAAATGCTTTTAGTATTGTATAGTTTTGTAACTCTTGTATTTATTAATTTATAATGAGCATGTCTGATAACTTATAAATATTTGGAAATCCAAATTAAATGTTATACTCTTAGAAATGCAATAAAATCAAACAAAAGCCCAAGTCATATGATTGTTCATGCAGAATTAAACATGCAGAACTATTTAAACTGTAGGTACTAACATTTTGTTTTTAAATAACTACACAATGAACTATGTTCAAAGAATAAATGAATAGTAGCATTATAATATTTTTTAGTGAACTGACTGCTAAATCAATAAAACTCAATATTTCTGATGACTATCATACCCAAAAATATATTTCAAACAGAGAGTTACCTAGCATACTTCTGTAACAAAAATTGTTTAATTATTTAACTGATAACTTCTGCCTGAGAGAATGCATTCATTGTTATCAGTGCAGCGGCTAGTGTTATTGTAAAACTAATTGGCAAGAAAAGTCAAAATTGAAAAGAGACAAAACAAACAAAAAATAAAGCCAAACTGCCAAAGATACCTTAGTGGAATGTCTGCGTAGCTGTAAAATAAAACTAGTGCTTCAATTGTAATGAATAGTGAATTCATGCTAGTGAAATACATGAAGTGACATAACTTACTTATAATAACTTACTTGTAAGGTTTTAAGACTGTTAAGTTCAACTTCACTACCACCAAATGATTATTCTTCCTTCCCATAGTCTAGCTAGGCCATGCTCAACTTTTGTTTTATTTTCTATACATGTTCTTTCAAAAAGCAGCACATGACAACTATATGTGTTTTAATATGTAGTCTTTTTTTTTTTTATTAGAGATTAGAATTGTGTTAATTGTTAGTTCTCCTAGTTTATTCACACATATCATTCCATGATTGTCCAAAGCCAAAAACTATTACTTTGTCTGAAAATATTTTAATTTGTGCCTTATCTGATTTTCATAATTATGATTCTGTGTTTTATTAATTTTTATTTGTCTTGAATAGTTAGAATATTCAATGTTTGTTAATGTCATTAATTTCCCCAATGGTATTTCTCTTGTTTGCTAGGGAAATGGAATATAAATCAGTTTTCATGTTTTGATTAAGGAGATCCTGCACAGCTGATAGATATTTGTTAAAGTTTGAACTAATTAAACCTTTTGCTTTAATTTGCTAATGATGTCATCAATATCAGGATTTCTTTTATTATTAGACTAAATTACTGAGAAATTCTGGCCTGAATTAAAGCCTTTACTGTTATTGAAAAAAAGTTTGCATTGATTAACTTTTTGGATGGAAAATTTAGATTTTACATTTCACCCAGTTTGTTTTTATTGTTATAATTAAGCATCAACTATTTGATCAGTGTTTTAAAATGCAGTCATTTGCTCACAATTTTACTTTTGTCCTTGGCATAAACTAGAGCCACAAGTGCACCAAAGCTTGATTTAATGAAGCCCTAAGAAAAAAAAAAGGCTTCTAAAGATTGAGGATTGTTCACTGGTTAATTCTTGGAGAAGCCAGCTGGAATGATTTCAAGATGATTATTTTTTTTTTTATTCTGTTAATGGTTGATTCGTATCTCTTCAACAATAACTCCACTGTTCATTCAATCAGGTTAAAAATAAAAACACTGGGTGTTGAAAATGCTGATGACGCAATGTTATTATTTTGTATATTAGCTTATATATTACATTCATCATAATAGTGTGATTTTTTAAAACTGTTTCTATTGTTGTTTCAACTTTTGACAAAATTTTGAGGGATATTCATTTTTAGGATATTTCCTTATGCAGCAATTTTTCACCTATTCTCTCTTACTGCAGCACTTTTTCACCTATTCTCTCTCTTACCACAGCACTTTTTCACCTATTCTCTCTTTCCAAAGCACTTTTTCACCTATTCTCTCTCTTACCACAGCACTTTTTCACCTATTCTCTCTCTTACCGCAGCACTTTTTCACCTATTCTCTCTTAGTCTTATAAAAATTTTCAACAAGTTTTTCTCTTTATATTTGTGTCATTGTAAAGAGCAAGATGCTTTCCTAAACTTTCAAATAAGACAGCATAAGACATCCTACATAATGTTAAACAGTCATGAAAGAAAAAATGAATTAAAAAACAAAAGTGTGAATAAAACCTGAGCAGTATCAGTGTGTTTTAAAGTAACCAATATGTGTTCTAAAGTTTTCAGTACTTACTTTCATAATGCTTTTAGATCCACTTTTCTGGGGAAGGAAAATATAAATTTTAAGTTGGGTAATAATACACAATTCATTGGTCTATTTAGTGAGGTGATGTTACAGCCTTTAGTGACTACATTAAATAACCTCAACAATTTAAGGGTTCCATCTATGTGTTGATGATTTAAAGTTACCTTGGCCGATTTAATGAAGTCCTTGTACTTGGGTTTAGAATGAAGCTTATCATTATATTTATTGGCCTCCACATCAAAGATATCTGTGTAACAATGGCCAGTCTCAAGCCTCTCCAACCTGCCTCTGATAAACTGTTGGGATAAAAATATTATAATGGACAATTTTAAAAGATAATCACACTCACATCAAAGGTTTAGTCTCACACCCATGTATTTTTTTAAAAAAGTGTGTTATTTATTTGCTGGTATGACTTGTATAGAAATATATTTCATCTCTTGATGTCAGTAACAACACAAACACTGCAGGATGGATGAATTTGGCTTCACTAAATCTATCACTAGCTTCTTTTAGCATATTACCATCAATGGTTAAGCAAGGAATGACATAGAACCCAATCTATTCTTGTAAATGAAAGACTTTACATCGGGTGTCTTATAAGACAGAATACAAAATTAAAATGAAGAAGCTTTACAAAGAGCAGGACATCCACATTATTTTCAGCCGAAGGAATCCTGGTCACTGATCATGTACACCAAATGCCACAGAGATAACATCCATATTAAGGCAATACAAGAGTTCAGCTGGAGATAATTCTTGTGGTATATGTTTTAAGTTAAACAAGTTCAATATGAACTACATCAATATCAACAGCAGGGAGGTTATAGCATATGAGTGGCTTTTTATTCACAGACCTTTTGACTGACTTCATGAGGTCCTTCAAGGACAGAAAACATAAAGTGACACAGCTTTTAGTGCAGAATAAATTTTGTCTCAACCCCATGTACCAGTTCTACATTTCTTTTTTTAATACAGTGACATGGATGCTTTTTGTTGTTTTTTTTTATTATTATAAATTGTCTTGCAACCAATGAATAAATGTTTTTTTAATATTGCAAGAGAATACTAATTGACTTTTACTGTGATTTTCACACTAAAAAAGCTTTTATGTTGATGTTAGTTGATATGTACAAAGAATTCCAAAGTTATGTAAAATATAAGGTAAAGTTTTGTTATTTAAATATCTTTAAACTCTTTAGACCAAATCCTTAATAATTATTACAATGAAAAAGTGATGACAGTTGACCATAACATTACAAATGAGTACAAAACAAACCTGCTGAAATATTTGTAGACTGAGCATGCCTAAAAGGAATGGCTGACTTTCTGAAGGACGGGACTGTACAAAAGCTTCAGGATCAAATGTAATTGCCTCACCTTGCCTAAACTTTAATGCATCCCTATAGCCACCTGAAAATTAATTTTGAAGTAGAAATTTTTAAAAAAGGAAACGCATTTAGAAGATTCTTCTGTTAATCTGATCCAATGAATGATTTATTTCATAAATTACACAAATTCTTTAAAAAAAATAAGTATATTACATCGTATGTATAAATACCTAGTCATACATGTTAATTAAAGTAAGTCATTGACTTTCGTGGCTAATTCAGGGAGCCTATTTAATACTCCAACAGCACAATGAGAGAAATGTGAGTAAATTTTTTTAAAAATAAAATGATTAAACCTATGTATTTACCAATGAGTCTAACTATTGCCTGGAGAAATGCCTTGGACACAGCATCCCCTGTAAATAACATTGTGTTTTTTGTATCTTTCCTCAACATTTTTTTGAGAAAACTGGACTGAAAAGACAATAACAAAATATTGTTACAATTCACAAATAAGATCATAATGACATAGTTCAATCAAATATGTTACTTGATACTTCAACATTTTTTCATTGAAAATAAATTCATTTCTAATTGTAAAAGAATCACAATACTCTTAAACATTTTATCAAATAGAAAATGTGCAAAATAATTTACATCATAAGGTAAGATGTACACAAATATTTACCACATCATGAAGTAAGAGGTACATTATACACAAATATTTACCACATCATAAGGTAAGATGTACACAAATATTTACCACATCATGAGGTAAGATGTACATTGTACACAAATATTTACCACATAGTGAGGTAAGATGTACATTGTACACAAATATTTACCACATCATGAGGTAAGATGTACATTGTACACAAATATTTACCACATCATGAGGTAAGATGTACATTGTACACAAATATTTACCACATAGTGAGGTAAGATGTACATTGTACACAAATATTTACCACATCATGAGGTAAGATGTACATTGTACACAAATATTTACCACATCATGAGGTAAGATGTACATTGTACACAAATATTTACCACATCATGAGGTAAGATGTACATTATACACAAATATTTACCACATCATGAGGTAAGATGTACATTGTACACAAATATTTACCACATCATAAGGTAAGATGTACATTATACACAAATATTTACCACATCATGAGGTAAGATGTACACAAATATTTACCACATTATGAAGTAAGATGTACACAAATATTTACCACATTATAAGGTAAGATGTACAAAAATATTTACCACATCATGAGGTAAGAAGTACACAAATATTTACCACATCATGAGGTAAGATGTACATTGTACACAAATATTTACCACATCATGAGGTAAGATGTACAAAAATATTTACCACATCATGAGGTAAGATGTACACAAATATTTACCACATCATGAGGTAAGATGTACATTGTACACAAATATTTACCACATCATGAGGTAAGATGTACATTGTACACAAAAATTTACATCATGAGGTAAGATGTACATTATACACAAATATTTACCACATCATGAGGTAAGATGTACATTGTACACAAATATTTACCACATCATAAGGTAAGATGTACATTATACACAAATATTTACCACATTATAAGGTAAGATGTACACAAATATTTACCATATTATGAAGTAAGATGTACACAAATATTTACCACATTATAAGGTAAGATGTACAAAAATATTTACCACATCATGAGATAAGAAGTACACAAATATTTACCACATCATGAGGTAAGATGTACATTGTACACAAATATTTACCACATCATGAGGTAAGATGTACATTGTACACAAATATTTACCACATCATGAGGTAAGATGTACATTATACACAAATATTTACCACATCATGAGGTAAGATGTACATTGTACACAAATATTTACCACATCATAAGGTAAGATGTACATTATACACAAATATTTACCACATCATGAGGTAAGATGTACACAAATATTTACATCATGAAGTAAGATGTACACAAATATTTACCACATTATAAGGTAAGATGTACACAAATATTTACCACATTATGAAGTAAGATGTACACAAATATTTACCACATTATGAAGTAAGATGTACACAAATATTTACCACATTATAAGGTAAGATGTACAAAAATATTTACCACATCATGAGGTAAGAAGTACACAAATATTTACCACATCATGAGGTAAGATGTACATTGTACACAAATATTTACCACATCATGAGGTAAGTCTCCTAAGTCATCGTAGATGGAGGTAACAGTATTGTTGTCTAGGTCAACCACCACAGCATCCCCTACATCGACACGGTTCTGCACCAGTTTCTGTACATTCAGATTTGAAAAAATTATTGTCATTTAATACAGAAATTAGCTATTATTCAACAGAAAGTTGGACAATCTAGATATTACTTTAAAAGAATACAAGGAGTCAAGCTAATCTGAGCTCTCTGTACACTCTTTTATCTGTTACTTTTCTATGAGCCAATAATGTTTTCTTAGTATCCTAATAATTTAGAGCAGTAAAGTTACCTCTACTAAATTTTTGTGGACTCCAATCAAATATGGCATTGGGGCACTGGAAGAGTTAAAAATATATTCCATTCAACTTTAAATCAAAAATCAAATTTATAGAAAAATACAAAGTAAAATTTCTAAAGATAAGATTCACTAGTTGATAAAAAGAAATTTAGTTTTAATGCCAATGATGAATATCAAGAATACTTCTAAGCACAGCTTGTTTCATCTTACCTAATATAATCAATGAGGTGAGATGGCAGGATGGGAATGTAAAGGTGTTGCCTGGAAGTACATACAATCATATCAAGAAATTAGACACAGGTCGTGTTAATGACAGGCTCACAAATATTTTCATGAAGAAAAAAAAACAAAAGCAATAATAAGTTAATCAAACATCAAAATATGTTACCAATGCATAGGGTAGAGCATGCTCTCGGCTGCATGTATAGATGCTGTTAACCTGCTGAGCTTTTTGGAAGTCATATAAATACGTCGTTCATGAAGCATGCTGTGAAATAATATGACATTAAGAGTTGGCAATAACTTATAGGATTTTACAGTACATCTCTTAATACATTCATTAATTATACAAGTGGTGATTCAAGAAATATATAAGGATAAAATAGAGTACATTTTCTTAAACTAGAATGAGCAATTAAATCACTTTTCAGTCAAAATTGCTTGTTAAAATTACCTGGCAAAAATTTTCATCATATTTTCATGATCTACAGCGCTGTAGTATTCTTTAAGATTTCTCTTTAAAAAAAAAAAAAATTTTTTTTTATTTACAAAATTTTTGAAGACTTTTAACATTAATTAATTATTCAAATCATTTGTCACACTGTACATGAACTTACATTGCTAGATAAACTGGGCAGTATATTTGGATCTGGAGGAGTAAAGCTAAACATCTATAAGAAATAAAAGTTATGATCAGTTTAGTTCATAATATATGCCTTAAATTTGAATAAAATAGAATGGTTTTTAAAGGTACAAATATATTTAGAATACATTCATATGAAAAGCTAAAGAATTTAATTCTATGACTGATGAGCCAGAATTTTTATTTCTGTAATCACTTCAAGTTTGTAAATATGGATGGCCATTGCTGACCATAAATTATCTTTATATAACATTGAGAACAAAAATGCATGAATTCACTGATCACAATACAATTACATATGTTTAAATGACTACATTATAGAATTTAGCTAATTATTTTAGAAATTTCAGTAACAGAGACCTGGTGACACAATTCCCCGTTTATTACAGCTTTCTGTTTTATCTTTATTGCAGATGAATGTGAATGTATGCATCAATGAGGTGACTTGGAAATGAACTAAGTTCTATGTTAAAGCTTAAAGACTGACAACTTACATCCTCCTGAGCTACTATTGTTACTGGTATTCTAGGGGATGGAACTTCTTGGTTGTAACTTGTCTCTAATAACTTGGTCACATTGTTGTTTTCAGACTTGTTGGTTATATCCGCTAATAGATCCAGGAATTTGTAGAATATTTCGTACCAAGGTAAACAACTGTAAGAGTGAAAGGAAATACTAATTGAACAAGAAGATAGGAACATTTCTAGATATATTGTTTCTAATTAAATCAGACCTGGCTTTGATGCCTTGCTATTAGAGAGAATGTTCAAATAGTTAGATCTAGATCTATTTATTCTTCTTAATTCTAATAGTCACACCACAAAAACTGGCTCGCCAAAACATTGACACAAAGTGTAGAAACCCAACCTCCTATAAAAAAGGTTGAAAAATGTATCTTTACTTAAGTTATGGCCCTCAATTTTTCTCTGATGGATTGGCACAGTGGCATTTAACATATTTCATGTTTATGAAATGGGACTCTGAATGTAGGATCTACCAGGAAAAGTGAATGGATCTTTACAGATTTTTTATGGAACATGATAATAAATCAACATATTTGATTTGTAAAGAAAGTGTGGCTGTTTTAAACAACAACACATAAACAGCATTATAAAACAAATGACAGCATTCTTAGTTTGAACCGCAAATAAAAGATTGTTAAACTATGCCTAGAGATTGGAGAATCAATGGGAATCTATACCAAAAAGAGACAAGATGTTACAATTTTGACTTGTTATTTTCAAAGACTACATAATGGAAAAATAAGACATCCCCTTTGAATGTCAATCACAAAGTCATTCCAGGTAATACATTATTGTTACTAGTCAACCACAAACCAAGCATGAAAACAAATATGAACATCTAACCTGACTATACAGAGACAAGTCTGATGTCCTGTTGCATGCCTACAATAACCAAATCTAAACATACTTTCCAAGTCAGTCAAGACAAAAGTGAAGTGCTCCACTGTGGACCTAGAAATCATACAAAACCTTGTTAGCAAGAACAACTATCATTCACAAATGACAACAAAGTAATACAATTTATTATCTGTGGCACATTTAAAACTAAAACAACTTTTTTAATGATTTAGATTTCTAAACATGCTGTTTTAAGATACAACCCTACAGCTGTGTCAAGCCACTGAGAAGAATAATTCTATAACCATGTATAATATATATATATTATATATGAAAACACAAACAAAAACAAAATAGAAAAACTATGGTCAGAATTTCTGTAAGCCTTGAACATTAATTCCAATACACTGCCCAATGTCAATCAACTTGCTTAACATTTAGGGTCATTGAAAAAAAAAAAAGTAACTTAGTAAAATTATTAATTCTTATTACACTTCAGTCTTGCAAGGGAAAGCAAATTTCGGTATCATTGCTAGAGCTTCCTGAAAGAAGAAAAAATATACATCATTTGGGTAAATATATAATTACAATCTGAATATTCAATAAGGAAAGAAAACATAAGACATGTAGAATCTTATAAAAATTCATTTCTACAAAGAAGCATTTTTTTTACTTAATATACTCAATGTTACCTTATCATCAAAATCTGCAGGATATTTCTGAATAATAAATGGAGCTGAAATAGACAATGAAGAAATAACAAACATAAGATTTTTAAAAGGCCAGAATATTCCACTATTAACACAAATTAAGAAACATTGTCTTTTCTATCTATGAAACCCTTTTGATTGTGCAAAGATTGAGACTAATTTATAATATATATATACAGATAAGTAAATGTTGGTAAACTTTTAAAGCATTTAGATAAGTAAATGTTGATAAACTTTTAAAGCATTTGAATATTTATAACTCAATAATAATTAAACTACTATAAAAGTTCACAGCAGGAAAAAAAACTACATTTTATTGTAAAACATAAATTTTTAAATTATAGAAAACATTTTTTTACCATCATCAATTCCTTCAGGTTTTGCAATCTCAACAAATACCTCAAAGAAACGTTCTGGCTTTTCTCTGTAAGGAATGTATTTTTAAAAAATGTGAATTAAAACAGGGAGTCAATAATTATTTATGTGCTTTACAATGGATCTAAAACTTAGCTTTTAAGTTTTAAACCTACACACATTATTGTTTTGAAGTACTTTTTTCTTACACCCATTAAGTTATTTAAAACACTTTGTCTTTTGATTTTTAAAATTGTGGAGATTTGTTTTTATTTAAGTTTTTATTTAAGGCAGAAATTAACTGGAAATTTAAAAGTGTTTGAAACAGCTAACAGATTTTTCAAGCTCCATGATAAAACAAATATGCAGACATTTGAGTTTACTAGATGCAACTTTAGATGTCCAGTAGTGTTTTTACTTTAATAACTACATTTTTTATACACAGCAACTAGGTATGGCAGGATAGTTTTTATCATAAGCACCAAATGTCTCATGTTTAATATATATATGTGTGTGTGTGTGTGTATGTATGTATATTAATATATATATATTGTTACGAATCTCACTATCCAGGCTCTCTGCAAACTGCACCGTACACCACCAACTTAAAGAACTTGACAACTCAGGGCTCCAGAGTAACGTAACACTTTAATAGTTGAATAAATAACAGACAATACTGTACAATTGGAAACACGTACACTGTACAAATATCTTTCCGATAACACCGTACCGCCGTATCAATTCTTGCACTGGCCTCTCTGTCTCGTTCCGGGCTTGCACTGAGTTCAACAGTTCAGGACTGACTTCACACACTGGGCTCGTTGTGTCGGACTCGATCACAGACCAAGATCAAGACGCCAGTCGTCTCAACTGTACTTTACAGTACTCCGCACTGCACCGTACAGAACCACACCGTTAAACTGTGTTGTAGTCGACCGTGTTCTGAACCCCTGCCGTGAACCGTCTTGACTGGACACCTCCGCTCTTTATATAGGGTCCCTACTGGCCTTCTAGAGCCGGACGGAACATCGCTCGACGTTTCTAGCTTCGTCACATGACTACATCCCTCGTGACGCCCCTGAGCTCTGTTCACGATGGCGATCCTTCCCGAACCTTTTGTTGACACTCGACTTGGCTGACCGCCCATCTAGCGCTGGCCTGGGGCGATTTGAGTCGGCTGACTACACACACACCACTACCCCCATCTGTGCCACCACCAGGTTTATAACAATATATATATATATATTACGGAGACTATAAATGAATGGAATATCAAAATCCATGGAAAATACCCTCTTGTGGAACTTTTTATCTCCCATTGAGCGCCTCCCTGCTATCAGATAGGGGAATGCCATCCAGATATGGCGACTACCAGGGTAATAAAATATCCGGGGTGGACTAAAAACAACCTTGCTGCCTTGAAGGAAGGGGTCCACAATGGCAAGGGCACCTTACCCAAAAATATAGGCAGAAAGAGCAGAAAAGGGCAGTCCCAAGATGGTTATGCGCAAGGCTAATAGCCCAGTCATATCAAATTATTGTTATGAAAGCTAAAACATTTATGAAAAAACAGAGCACAACGGAAAACAATCTATGCCTGAAAATGGAATGACTTTTATTTTGCGACATGGAATGTGCTATAGAAGTATTTTTAGAACAGTGCGTAGCCCAACTCAAGCACTGAAGAAATATAAGATACCTCTTGTTGCACAACTAACAATATTGGAAAAAGAAAAATTAAAAAATATAACAAAAATGAGCAATGGGATAAAATAAATATATATACTATTTAAAATACAGCAGAAAAGGTGGTTAGATTTCAGCAGAAGAACAGGAGAATCAAATGGTAAGAAGATGAATGCAGACATGTTCTAGAAGAGAAAACAATATTAGGAAGACAATGCTACAGGAGAAATAGAAACACTAAAAAGCAATACAATGAAACAAGAAGGGTCACAAAAGTTGTCACAAAGAAAAAACAGGAATAGGAGAATAAGATCACTCACATTGAGGACTTAGCAAGAGAGAGGGATGTACCGGTACATAAAAATTAAAGGTGAAAAAAAAAAAAGTATTTCAAATATATCATAAATGTGTGGGAACAAAGATGGTGAGCTCAATACAAAAATACATAAATAGTTTTGAGTTCCTAAATGTGACTAAAGATGGAAATAATGAAGAAAAGGAACTGCGTTAAGAAGAACCAGATTCCTTAGTAAACCCACCAAAACAAAGTGAAATTAAAAATAATAAGGATTATATAGAACCACAAAGCACCAAGAGAGGACTAAATTACGACAGAACTGATTAAATATGGAGGAAAAGACCTGCATTCTCAAATACAAGGACTAATAAGCTGTACAGAGTGTGGCTCTGCAACATACCCAACCTACTCATGCCTTGTATGTGAATGGCATTTCAAAGCAAAGATCCATTATAATCGTCTTTCAGTTCAAAAAGTTCATCTAATAGGAAATTTTAATTTAATAAAATTATGCTCATTTTCAACAGCTAAGGAGGAGCTAGAAATTAAATATAATGCATGGATGCAAGCAACGGAGCCCCGTTTTGCCTGCAAGGGAGGTCGGCAACCCCCCCCCCCAAATTATTGCAAGTGAAAAAAAAAAGTCCGATACCGAGACGGCAATCAGTCGAACAGGCGTTTGCCGGAAAACTTTTTTTTTTACTTTCATTTTGCCGGCGATCTTACATCCCCATGATATAATGTTTACTCGATCTAGATTTTTAAAAGTAGATTAAATTCTAATCCTAGCTTTAGACATTTCTTGTTCTAGAATTATAGATCATTAGAAGATCCCTATGAGTATCTGCTCTAAATTTTATTTCTTCTATTCTATTAGATCTAGATTAGTTACTAAGTCAAAGAGTAAAAAGTAAGAGTCTCTTAAGTTCTAATTTAAGAATTATCTCTAGCTAGATTATTTTCTGGACATTCTAGACTGGATGCATGCCTGGTTGTGCGGTATGTGCACTGGACATTCATTAAAGGTCATCTCAATTGACCAGAGTCACGCAGAGTTCATACCCACCCCCATAATCTTGCAAGAGGTTTGGACTATGATACACATGTAGACTGTAATAGATTGTAGATTATCTTCAAATCTGAAGAAACATTATAAAATACAAATGTTTAGATCAGTGTTTCTCAAACTGTGTGCCGCCGAAGATTTGCAGATGTGCCGCAGGAGTTTTCAGAACGCAATACGGGCAGCGTTACACAGGTCAGCCTAATATTAAATTTTTATTTTACATTGCGATGACATCCCCACTTGTAACGATCAGTAATAGTAGTTCGCACTCTCCCATTTTCTATGCCTTGCTAAATCGGATCGCTCCATTTTGACGGAAAGGGGTGTTAGCCATTCAGATTATGAAATTTTCCACTATACTTATAGAATATTATTATAATGACTAAACTGTAGGCCACCTAAGCAGAGGCACAGTAATTTTTTATAACGATAATAATGAGCAATGTGTTTCATGTAAAGTTTTTAGATGTATGCTAATAATAACAAATTATCAGTAAGCATTATTCATTGTTATCCATGGAGAAATAGCAAGAATGAAACTGCTAAAGCGTTAAATGAAAAGCAAGGAACCAAACAAAGGTACAAAGAAGATTACATCGGATATGGTTTCATATTTTCTGGAACTGAAGATGCTCCATTGCCATTCTGTCTGATCTGCAATGCAACTCTATCGAATGAGGCAATTGATCCAAGCAAATTAAAGAGACACTTGGAAACAAAATATCCAGCTGTAAAAGCGCAACCGAAGGAATACTTGGAAAACATCAGGACTCAACAAACTTACGAACAACCTTAAGATGCAAGAAAAAGGATTGATTGCAAGTTATAACAATAGTTGTTGAAACTATTCTAGGACCCAATGCCGCCGAAAAAGTTAAGAAAGTTCCTTAGTCAAATGATACTATCTCGCGCAGACTTATCGTCAGATTTACAAGATCAAATCTGCGAGCACTTCAACGTGACTGGCGATGAAGTGTCTCTGCTGTGGTCTCTTCAAGTTGATGAATCCACTGACGTTAGTGGCAAAGCCCAGCTGCTAGCTTTTATTCGGTTCATAAAGGATGAAAAATGTGTCAACGAATTCTTATTTTGCAAAGACTTACAGACTACAACCAAATTCGAAGATATTTTCAATGTGGTGAACGAAAACATTTTGCTCTTCAAACTACAGTGGAAAAACTGTGTCAGCGTTTGCACCGATAGCTGTCCTTCCATGCAGGGAAATAGAAAGGGATTCGCCACTCTTGTGCATCAAGAAAATCCAAATGTATTAGTTGTTCACTGCATGATCCACAGAGAAGCTCTTGCCTTCAAATCTTTGCCGAAAGATTTGATGTCTGTTCTGGATTAAGTGATTGAAGTTGTAAACTTCATCAATTCTCGACGGCTTGCATCCCGACTTTTCTCTCAGCTTTGTGAAGCAATGGATTCAGACTACAAATGTCTCCTGTATCACACCAACGTTCGTTGGTTCTCCTAGGGAAAGTGTTAAAGCCAAGGCTGAGCTGATTTCATTCTTGGAGGCTGAAAAAAAAAAAGACTTTGGATTTTCTATTCATGACGAGATCTGGTGGGTTAAGGTGACATTTCTCTCTGATTTATTTGACATATTAAATTCATTGAATTTAATTCTTCAAGGACCATCACTGCATTCTCAAAACTGAAGTCACTTGGTAAAAAATTTTCTTTGAGGCAAAGAAAGATCTTGAAAGGACTGCTTTCCTACTTACAATGAATGTGCTTCAATTAAAGAAATCACCCTTGAAATTCTGGACACTTTGACACACCTGCAGTCAGCATTGCAGCATTACTTCCCAACAGTTGGAAGTCTTGAATATGGATGGGTCAGCTATCCATTTGGAAACAATGAAGCTATAAATCTTACAACTGAAGAAGAAGAGCAGCTCATTGATTTAAAAAATGATGCAGTTCGTAAGTCAAATTTTGAGTAGAAAAGATTGGACATGTTTTGGATTTCAATCAACAAGTTATATGGTGCAATCAGTTTATATCTTCATGGTTTGTGAATTTGGATTTTCAGTACTGACTGAAATCAAGTCTAAGAAAAGAGAGAGACTTCTTACAATAGACGATGAAATGCAAGTTTGTCTATCGACTTTGGAGCCTCGATTAGATCGCATTTGCTCTCAAAAGCAGACACACCTTTCATATTAAAAACAGGTTAAATAACTTTTCATTTCATTATTTATATAAAACTGTTGCTCTTTGTGGTGTGCCGCAAAATTTTTGTAGTTTTTTTACTGTGCCAGCAGACAAAAAAGTTTGAGAAACACTGGGTTAGATCTAACAATAACAGAGACTCGAGATTATTAATATTATCTAGATATAAAATCTAGCTAAGCTAGAGACTTTGTCTTTATTTAGTATTCAGACTTATATTTATATTACAACAAATATTAGATCTATTTTATAAAAATATCCTCTAATTCTAGTATAGAACTATAGAGAAGTAGACTAGAATCACTAGTGACTAGGACCGACTAGGTCACTAGATTCTACTAGATCTAGTAACTAGTCACTAGATTAATAAGATTATTTTATAATTATACTATTATAGTTCTAATATATTTTATCTGGATCTAATAAAGTATAAAGTCATTTAGGTACCGTCATTTAATGATAATTTTCATAAATATCAGGATCTAGATTATCTTTGGATAGATCTAGACTAGATAACTAGAAGCATTTGTTTTCACAAGTGACAATAATTATGTACAATGGATTTTTTTAATTTTTACCTGATTCGTGACCCCATGTTTTGTGATGATTGTAAGTCATGAAATAATCTAGTGCGAATAAAGAATTCTCGCACTTAAGATTTACTTAGAATCTACATTAAGATATCAAGAACATCATTGCACTCATCAATGTAATTCCTAAGGCTAAAAGCTAATAGGTCTACATATACTATTATATACAAATAACTTTAGTAAACATTTAAAATATTGATAGTCATTTTAAGTACAATCAGGAAGCGGAAGTACTCCCTCGGTGGCCATTTTGAATGTATTGTTCACATGATTACGGTGCGCACACAGACCAATATATATCTATATCTACTTGAAAAGAGCCAAATAAAGGTTGGCTCTATAATATGTACTCACGTCTTATATAATACAGACGTTACTTCAAAAAAGATGATGATTACGTCCTACGCGTCATGCATTCAGTCATGCATATTAACCAATGACTTAAATTCTGCCAAGTCACTGGTTTTCCTGGCTAGCTCAGGCAACCCATTCCATGCCCTAATAGCACTAGGGAAGAAGGGGCATTTGTACAAATTTGTCCTAGCATATGGGACGAGAAATATGCCTTTATCTTTGTCTTTCTGGATATTTTTATTAAATTTTGTATTTGAAGATTATGGTTCAGTGTTTTATGTATAATTGCTACTTTACATTTGAGTCTTCTGTCCTGAAGGCTTTCTAAATTTAGTTATTTTACTAAAGGTGTTACTTTAGTCAAATGTGAATATTTGTTTGTTATGAATCTCACTGCTTTATTTAGCCATCACAGACTCGATCTCACGATTTAGCCCATGTAGCTTAACGTTCTTGTTCCCCTTCCCGTGTGCCTCCCCGATTACTTAGCCAAGTGTATTTCATAAGATAAGACAAGATAAGATAATGATATCCCTTATCAATTTAATTTGTCCTTACCTCCCCCCCCCCCCACATTTTCTCCACCTGCCACCGTTAGCAATGGCACATAGAGATCTATAGGCCTTTAGGTAATATCTTCGGAAAGATCATTTATGTTAGGCCCTAAATTGATAGGGCTACCTGTATTGTGTATATATAGAGGTAGCCTACATTTCGATGTAAATTGTCAATAAGTAAATTCTGGTCTTGATGTCCCCCCTGATCTTTCCCGAAAATAAACATCTCGAAATAAGTGCACCCCGATGCAATGAGTACCTGACATTAGTTGTGGAAAAGTAAAGGTGGTTGGTCGTTGTGCTGGTCACACAACACCATCGTTAACCATGAGCCACAGAAAAAGATGACATATACATCATCTGCTCTATAGACCGCAAGGGGAGCTTTAGTTTTTAATCATAACCCACCGTATTGTGACCGTATAATATGAAAATTTTTCATAACAGTCACTTTACAATGATATGGGCAGATAGGCATCATGTAACGTGACCGCAGAAGTCCCGACTTAGGCGGGATAGTCCCGCTTTGAAGTGTCTGTCACGCTTTTCATAAAATGTCCGGGCGGGACAGCCAATGTCCCTCTTTCATTTTTAAAAAGTCGATCGATATCACGCTTTTATTTCAAAAAAACTGTCTTCATCATTTGACTAATTACCTTGAAGTACTGCCTATAGACGTTTCCATCTCAATACTTATTTTATGTTCGCTTTTAGAGGCATGAATGCTGCTTTTATTTTGCATCCTGCCTTCTTCTCGGAAACTGATGCCAGCACGTTTTCTTTCGACTTTTGGCGTGTTGTATACTAGTTCCTCATGACCCTTGCTGATTCTGTTAATCAATTCCAGCACACAGTATTCCTTGGATTGGTTTTCCCGTCTTTTTAAGTCGATGACGGAGTAAAAAATGTCGGAAACAAAACGAACATCGAAGTTTATAGGAATGTATAGGCAGAACTCTCAATTATAAAGAAAACAAGAAAAATCAACAACCACAGTTGACTGCGATGCTAGAAATGTCGATCACAGTTTACTGTCGCACATGTGGATTAAACCAAAATCTGAATGCAGCTCGTAATTTTCAGTTGGAAGCTCCCGCCTAGTAAGTCTCCATTAAGCTAGGCATACTTCTCCAACAGTTAAATAATACATTCGCAGCCGCTAAAGGTTCTTTGGCTATCAACAGTTTTTCATAATAATAGTTCCCAATCAATAGTCTGCACTTTGATATTGCTTAGAAAAGTATATTATGACCTAAAATAGACATGTGTAATAACCAAATGTGTAGCAATAGTTACTAAAGGCTTGGATTTTATCAATTAAAGAAGGAGGTTAGTGATGCCCTGCTGTTTTCGAGTGCTCACTGATGCTTCGAGCTCACAATAAAATGAAATTGTTTTCCCTAATGGTACAATCATACGATTCTTTCTGCCCTTCACGGGATTTATTTTTAGCAAATTCGTTTGTTTAGAATTTGGCAGAATTTCGGGCTATGGAAAGATATGGTGGTTAGCGCAGAAGCATTCGGTAAGAAACTATTTAAATTATATCCTGCTTTGAAATCATATTCTTTTCTCAAAAGACGTGTTCCACCGTAATCAAATAAGCTTCTCTGAAAACCCGTGGGCTGTATTATGCCTGTATTTTGTACAACAATGCGACAATATGCCATGCAGAAGTTCTGCTTATTGAGGGGCAGAATGTCAGTGCTCTTGAAGTATCTTCTGCCATTGACGAATCGGTTCAAAAATGCACGAAAAGAAGCATGAAACGTTTTCTTCCCAAAGAAGTACGCATGCGACTTACTGTTTTAGATGACACGGATTGGCTAGAAAAAGTGATGTAGCAGAGTCAACTTTTACTTATATATTGTCGAGTGTTTCTGAGAGAGAGAGAGAGAGAGTTTTTTTTTTGGTTTTTGATTTTAGGCACATCGGTCTATTTGACAGGTTAATGCTATCTGATGAATGGTACAGAGAGATTATCTATCTTGGAAAAAGTTTCAGAAAGCCTGCAATTATTTAAATTATGTGTGTACATTGTGATGTATTGTAATAATGTCAATATTGTTAAAAGCAATATTGCGCGAACAAATCTAAGCCTGTTCTGTTACGTCCTATGATGGGGCATTTGTCCCACTTTCACGACTAAAGTATCTGGTCCCCTTACAGCATGGGAAATGAAAAGGTTGAGAGTGTCGAAAGCGGGGTCATCCATGGAACAACCAGTAAACACTCAACAATGTTACCCAGCAATCAAAAAGATGCGTGGCTCAACAAATGGGCCTCAGAGAACACAGGCAGAGCTATGTACTAAGAAATGACCATGCCAAACAAACTGGATAGTATCAATTTCCTTCAGCACAAAGAGCAAATTACAATCTTACTGCTAAGAATAGGACACACACCTTTAAATTATCACCTTAACAGAATAAATCCTTTTCACCCACCTCTCTGTCGAAACTGTAAATCCTATCCACTTGGAATGTGCCATTTAAATCCACCTTAGGCAGAGTCCTACTACTTCTAAAACTAAACATAACCAACACTTTGTATGACAGTACGTTATTTTTCATTTGGCACAGACTGCAAAATATATAAGAATCTATAGCTCAGCAGCAAAAAAGTTGGCTAAAAGAAGAATCCTATACTTACTACAGAACAAAACGTTGACTGATTTAAAAAAGGTAAACACTTAAAACTATTGGCTAAACATTCACCAAGCACAGTATTTTTTAGCAGGCTATTATCTACTGTTATAAAGTTCAGTGACATGTCAGTCATGAGAATGTGTTGACTGTAAATCTATTTCAATACATCTTACTTAATAAAGCCTATTGTATTCAGTTTCTTTATCACAAGTGTTAACCAACTTTAATATAAGAATTGTTCAAAATTGTACTCTTACAGAATAGCATATGACACATCCAGTATTTTGTGTTTGATAGAATAGAAGTAAAATTGTAAAATCCATTATGCAATTTGATAGTGATGAAAATAGTTTAAATATTTGTGTTGTAATTCAAGAATTTATATAAAACAGAAAAGAAAACAAAGAATTTATTTCATTTTTTTTTAATAAACTGATATCAAAATATGATCAGAAATCAAAATATGAACAGAGTAACAACAATATAAGTTATGCTCAGTTAACTGAAATGAGGTTTAACACAAAAAAATTCACAAAATGTCATACTGTTTATTAAATGACATACCTTTAATAGTAGGACTACTATATAATTAATACAGGAAGACCCTTACATAAATAATGTATCAAAAAAAGCTTTTTACTAAAGAAAATAAAAAAAAAAGACTTTTTCTATTATAATCATAAAATATTTTAGATATACATCTGTATTAACTTGACTGCCAGTGTTATTTCAACAGGTCACAGTTGGCAGCTGTGCAGCAGATTGTGACTCATCACATCAGTCTGGAAAATTTAAAAAAAAGCATGTAGAATCTATAAGGTTTAATCTTAAGTCCAAAGATAGATATATATATATATATTTTTTTTTTAAAGCTTCAGGACAAAAATGTTTTAGTTAAGCTGCCGAAAAAAATAAATAATTGTAGCATTAAAATCCCCAAAATGTTAAAAAGTTGAATTAATAAACTTACAATGATATACATTAAAGGAGTTAGAATTATTTCATCAAAGTATAATTCTCTTTGTTATTTTTGTCAATATAAAACAAATTGAACAAATCTGAAATCCAAAAAGATTATCTTACAAGATCTTTATTAATGAAGGTTATTACTTTTTTGTTCTAAAAACAACTCTGCAATCTTTTAATTTTTGAAGCAGTTTAAAAACATATATCAAATGAAAAAAAAAGAGTACAAAGCTTACCTTTAACTTTTGAATAGAAAAATCTTTTTCTCTCATCTCCTGCTTACTTTGATATATTTCAACAACCAACTTTTGATTCTGTAGAATCAGTCTACAGTTCCTTTCCAGTAGCATTTTCACCATCAGACTTTCAATAGTAGAATCTTTTTTCCATGGTACATTGTCATCTTGTGACACAGTTCTTGTAGGAGTGGAATTGTGAGGAAATGATGAACCTGAGGTCAATGTCTTCTGATAAACACAATCTTTAGTCTGGAAAAGAAACAATGCAATGCATAAGTTGACTTATTTGAAAAATAAAATGTCTTTTAAAAAATATTTTGACTTTAATAATATAATATAAATAAAAAGTTATTGCATTATGTAAATGGAAACAATTGAGTTGAAATTTTAAATATGGTGTCATGCTTAAGACAAGTAGAGTTGATACATAACTAAAATGAAAATGCTGTCCAACTTTAAATTCATCAAAAAATGGTATGCCATTCAATAATCCAAAAGACTATGTGAGAAACATTTTTTCTGGGCTAGAATTAAAAATCAACCTGTTAATGCTAAAACTGTAACATTTTTCTCCATACATCTAATGATGCTAATAAATGTTCTATAAAACCATTATTGATTTGTAGTACTTACATGTTAGAAACATCAAAATTAAATTCATTTTAAAAAAGCAAATTTAAGTTTTTTAAAAATATATGAAAACCCGGAACAGTACTTGAGAAATATTCATTATTTGGGCAGGAGCTCTGAAGTCATTTTTAATGTGTGCAAAAAGAGTAAAAAATTTTGCACACAATGTTTGTCAAAACTCAAAAACTTGTACAGCTCTATGGTATTAATGTATTTGTGTACTTAAAAAAAAAAAAGGCATTCATAATAAAATCTAGTCATGCATAGTCAATCTAGCCTACTTCTTGACTCTTTTTGTTCCTTAAATTTTAGACACTTATTATTCATTTTCTTTCCAGCTATCTAATAACTATTAGATCTCTAAATCTATTAACTATTGATGTGGCAAAATGTTTCCAAACTACTTGCAATTGACTATTTTAAACTATGATCTGATATGATAAGCATATTTGAAACTCATAAAAAAAATATTGTACTAATTTTAGGAAAAAAAAACAAATTGTATTCATTTTCCTTTTAATTTGTATCTCAAGAATTTGTTTTTACATGTGTTCTTAAATATGTGTTTTTTCCCTACAAATACAATTGAAGCTTTCTTCTGTTACTGCTAATATGATACTTTATGATACCAAACACTCACTTTAATAAGGGTGATTTAACATGATTGAGGCTGCTGGACAACCTCTAATTAGAAGTATTCATCATGATTATCAAAAGACAGTTGCTGAATGTTCTTTATATGTAAAATAAATTATAATATAAAAATCTCTAAAAGATATTGTTAGCTAAATAAATTGATATCCAATAACAAAAAGGAATTTCATTATCACTCTTTAAATTATTTCATTAATAATTATTTTCTTCTTGAGTTACAAAGAGTTTACAAGAATTTAAACAAGCTACCTACTTGATTAAGTTTATGTACTGGGGAAGAGCTGCTGTGGTTACATCCATTATCTATTGAAAAGTAGACATGCATAAGTTTAAAAAAAATGTTCTCAGAATATCAAAGGTTTATAAAGGTTACTTAAGATGTTTTTCACTGAAATAATTGTGTCTTTATTTTCACAAAATGACAAGACCTAAACATTGTGTCCTCATTCTAAGAAATAAAAGCACTCCATTGATGGGAGCTGCAAAATGCTCAAAATGTAAGTTAGTCATGTGAAGCACTGGTAATCCATTTTCTAACTGATTTAGTTACTTACTCATGCAAGTGATTTCTCTGTCCAGCTCCTTGTATTCATCGCAAGACAAAACATATAATTTCTGAAAGAAAAATTATTTTTTTAGTAAACAAATTCCCCTCAAAATTGTTTCAAAAGCTACACAAATATTTTGTTAAATTCTTTTTTCAGATTTCTTTTGATAATGTAAACAAATGAGAGAATGATTTCTTCCTCTATTCTGTTGACTTACATCCAGAGAGTTTTCCTTATGAAGCTTGTCTTGTATGTCACTTAGACAATGTCTAGCTTCAAGAAGCAGCATTTGTTTTGCTGCATTGCCTTTACTTTCTTCAGCATTAGTCTGTCCTAATAGTTTGTACATCTAAACATAATAAAAAGAACCTTGACTAAAATTCTTCATTTGTTGACAAATATTTTTGTATTTAAACAGAATGGTACAGAATGTGGAGCAAATATAACTTAAAATAAAATACATTTCTTGTTACAGGCTTTAAAAAAAAGTATCTAAGCATTGAATTTATAATAATACCGGCATGGACAAGAAAATCAGAGTTAACTAATACAAAAATATACAATTGCAGCTTTGAGCAAAGTTGTTACAACACACAAACCTTCTCCAGCTAAATGTCCACAAAAGAGATGACACAAATTGAGAATTAAAGATGCACTATAAAAAATAAGAATTTTGTATGCATCTTAACATTTCATAAACCAAACCAGTAACAAGTGAAGCGTTTTAAATAATTTATCTTACATTTTTCTGGAAGACATAGAAGGCAACGGAAAGAACAGCACAGATATTAAGACTTGAATGCTCTAAAGCAAGGAATAAAACACCTTGGTGCCTAAATGCAACATCCATATTGAGTATATATGATTTCATACATTTGATATACTTTATATTTTACTCATTCATCTAGCAGTGTTTTCCAAACTTTCAACCCCCTTAAATAATTTTTGTAACTCTGAGTACCCCTAGCAAAAAAACTATTATTGAAAATAATAAATGAAAAATAAAATTGTTCATAAGAAATAAATATTACATTATAAATAACATTAATTTGCATCAATGAGAAGGAGAACCATAGTTAATGAGCTGCAATGCATACCCCTTTCAAACTCTTCCTGTACCCCTGGAGATATGCAGACCTCACTTTGGGAAACATTGATATAGCATAACTTCACATTTGCATTGTATAACCGAAGTGATACAGAAATGTGAGCATGTCAGAAAGTAAATAATTACATAGGCTGGTAGTACTAAACATACCTGAGCCATGTAGTATTTATTAGCCCAGGCTGGTAGTACTAAACTTACCTGAGCCATTTAGTATTTATTAGCCCAGGCTGGTAGTACTAAACTTACCTGAGCCATGTAGTATTTATTAGCTCAGGCTGGTAGTACTAAACTTACCTGAGCCATGTAGTATTTATTAGCTCAGGCTGGTAGTACTAAACTTACCTGAGCCATGTAGTATTTATTAGCTCAGGCTGGTAGTACTAAACTTACCTGAGCCATGTAGTATTTACTAGCTCAGGCTGGTAGTACTAAACTTACCTGAGCCATGTAGTATTTAGCCCACAATGTTCTTGCACAGGAAAAGGCCTGAAGTGCTGCACATAGCTGGTTACTGTTCATGGCTTGCCTAGCCAAGGCAAACTGAACTTCCTCTGTAATTTTGGCAAGTATAAAGACAGGAACACTCTGGTCACCTGCTTCAGAAAATAGTCTTGTACAGTGGCTGATAGGAAAGCTGAATACAAGTGAGATAAATGATTAAATAGAATAATTAGTTCACTTGAAAAAAAAGATGAAAACAATTGGGGAGTTAAAAGACAAAGAGAGAAAGGGAGTTTGGTGTCAACAATGGGGCTGAGTCAGTGAAGGGCTGCATCACAGACAAAAAGGCTCAATGAACTGAGCTTCTGTGACTTCATTATGCACTGAGGTCAGAAAGTTAAAAGGGGGGGGGGCGTAGTAGTATTATGTCAGTATATCACAGGTGAAACAAATCTGATGGATGCAAAGGTAATCCTGCAGGACATCAAAATAATGTAAGAATCAATAATTGTACAGAACAATACAATTAACACAGAGAGAGGAAACCTTAATTGATCAAAATAATTGAAAAAAAAAAGGATTTTGGGCAGAAATATTCATCACAAACAGTCACACAACAGACAAAATTGGATTATAGAAAGCTTATCTGATATTGTTGGAAAAAAAAAAGAAATGTTAAAAGAATTGGAAAGACATTAAAATTAATATTAAAACAATTTAATGTGTATTTAGGTGTGCACTGACAGTAACTGTTTAACAGTTAGTGGTATTTAATATGCCTTTTTCTTTGTAGCAAAGTGTAGCTTAGTAGTTCTGAGTTTGTTTCTATTGTTAATTAACATTTTGGTTTTTATGTTGTAAGTCTTAAGAGCTTAACTTGTTTATCTGAATTGTGATGTTTCCAGACAATGCAATGTCGGAGAATTACAATTTTTTTTTTTACATGTTGAGATTTCATCAATTAATTAACAAGTGACAGTATAGTGTTCATCTTTTTTGTTTTCTTTATAACTATTTGGGCTGAATTCTTTTGGACTGTATTACAAATTGGTCTCTTTGGTATGTTACAACACTACTCAGGCAAAAAACCCCACTTATTATATAGTATTACAACAATAAAATTTAAAAGAACAGGAAAAAGAGTAGGAAAAAAAAGGAACCCCCCCCCCTTTTTTTTAAATCAATATTAAAAAACAAAACAGCAAAACATAAAAAATCCTTTTTAAAAAAAAAACAAAGCTTATCTAAAAGGGAAGAACTCTGTCCTTAAAACCATATACAAATAACGTATAAGTTTTTCCCCTTATTTGATATCAAACAAATAATTAAATTCCAACAATTAATTGACTTAAGTATTTTTGTTTATTGATTCATGTTTTGTTAAGTACAATAATAACTATTTAACTTATCAACTTGATCAGAGAATGCGTGAAGGAGAAACAGCGTTAACAGTTATTCAAGGGGACTAAACCCAACAAATTTAGCCATAGATTTGAATACTAAGGTATTAGTTCCCCCTTTTTTTAAAATTAAAATAATTAATTACCAGTAATCAATTGTCCATTCTTGTCTTTATAGATATGTGAGAATGCAATGAAAATACTTTGAGATCAAACAAAATTACCTGCTTACCTGCTTATATTGTTTAATGATTCTTCTGTTCGGCTCCAATAAAAAGCAGCTAGATTTTCTAAGGTCACCAAGTCAGAAGCAGAGTATTTATTGTCTAATCCTATTTCAATCACATTTCTCACCTGGAAGAATTAGTCAATAAAACTAGACAATTTTTACATTATTAGCTAAATTTATCAAAACTTTGTAATATAAATCACAAGTATAAAAAAATTGGACAGAATCAACGTTGACTAAAAAAATTTCAGAAAATTAGACTACATATAAATAATACACTAGTGCATCAGTCTACACCTCTCACCTTGGCATCAAGAGATCGAGCAATGTGTGCACACATCATTACTGACATACCATGAAAGCCAATTAGCCTGACTGTATCAACACCTGACTGCACCTCACGCCATGACTGGGAAGTTTTATTACTAAGAAAATTAAATAATGTTTCAATTGCACCTGGTAGCTAATTATTAATAAAGTGAAAATAATTCAGGACAAAGGCAAGTCTCAAAGTTTGTTTTTTTTCAGCTATAGCAAATTTCAGTTGAAAGGCAATTTTTTAATTTCAAAGGAATTTTTCTGATCTATTACACTTTTTTTTACTTTTCATTTCTATTTAAAATAGTATAAATGTTAAATTGTAGAATAAAATTTAAAAGAAGCATGAATAAAAATCACAACTTACAAGACATTATGTGTACAGCATTCATAAGCAGCTGACCAGAAGTTTTCTAATTGTTCAGAACATAAAGGGGAAATAAGACACAGAGGTAGCATGATGGGACAACTCTCTCCTCTCCTAGAAAGGTGATTCTGTGTACACCACTGCAAATTGGCTGCACATCGAACAGCTGCTAGCAGGAAAACCTAAATTATTCAAATTTAATCTAATAAATAGAGATTCTGTTTATTATTGTCTTAACAATGAAATTCTAAATGAAACCAAATAAAAAAAAGGAAACATCAAAGTAAAATTAACTATTAGAAAGTCATCTCATCAATGTCCCTGAGATTAGACCAAAGAGCATCAAAATCACACGCATTACACTACCATATTTAACTCTTTCTCTCCTAATTGACGATACCAACGTTGATTTGACCTCATTAAATTAAAGTTTATAGACTTAATTATGTTTAATATAAAAAGGGCATGCACTCCTCTTTAATTCTATACCAAATAAAACATTTTCTAATAACAAACGACAAAGCTATTGAAGCTTAATCATAACAGGGGAGTGAAATAGTAAATGGGTAAAAGGAAGAGTTCATTCAAAACTTAGAAAAATAATTACAAAGAGAAAGAGTTAAATGAACTTTTTGAAAAAAGGATCAATAAAGCAGTCTTAGTCTTAAATTAGTTTATAATTCTAAACGCTATACATAGTGAATTAAAATAATTTAGATTGCTTAGTTATGCTTACAAACATATCCAGGTGACTAACTGTTTCATCAGAAGCTAGAGGTAAGTATCTGGCTTTAAACATAAATGTTTCAATGGGAATGAAATCATCTGTAAGACAAATAAAGTTAACCATGCTAATAGCAAGTGGGTAAACTCTGGGACCATAATCCTAAATAGATAAACATATCCACAACTAACTGCTCTAAGTGTGACATGATATAAATAAAGATTGTAGATGCAGGTCCTACCCTTAACATAACAAATTATTTAGATTAATTGTTGAAAATATCTTTAGCTAAATAAATAAAACTAAAATATTGGTGTCATTAACAAAGTTTCACAAGAAAAGATTTAAAAAACAAAGTTGTGTTTACAAGTAGGTTGGGCATCCATGTCCACTGTATAATGCTGCAGACACAACCAAACCAAATTTGGTAAACTCTTCAGGTGTAGTTCAACAGCCACTAATGATGAATAGAAGTTATTTAAGGATTTAAAACTTGTTAATCAAGAAAAGATGTTTGTTTTTAAAAAATATTTGTCTTATTATTTTTAATTCTATTTCATCAACATACTGGTACTGATCATGAGCTCTGTTAAAGAAAAAATAACCTGTATCAATATCTGTTAATTCTTTCCAAGAAAGCCTCTTTGTCATATCTGAGATCTCATCCATGGCATTCAATTGACTTAAAAGAAAAATGTTCTTAAGTTCTTCAATATCTAAGTTCATAAAAACTTCCTGACATATTGCCATGATGTTACACACGTAGGGTCTTATGGTCTGATTCTCAAAGAACAATTCAGAATGTGAAATTTGCATTAATACATGTCCTGATTTAAAACAAAAAAAAAAAGTAATATAAGATTTGATTAGCAATAGATATATCTAGTAAAAAGAGCATTGATGCAGTTGATGATGCAAGTGTATTTAGTTTCTCAATAAAAAAGTGACACACAGGTGAGTAAAAGTTGCTAATGTTCAATGTGATAACTTGTGATTAAATGTGTAATATTTTAAAACTCAGTTCACATAAAAAGAATATTTTCATATGGTTAAAGTTTTCACCTGACTCATTTTGAATTTTCTCTATGCTAGTCTCAAAAAGTATTGAAACAAACTCCTAAATTGATGTCAACTAGATGCATTTTAAGTACCATCAATTATAATACACAGCATGAAAGCTAAGTTTCATCAAGACATTCAATTTTATCACGAAAATGTGTTTAAAAAAATCTTTACTAACCTACTTGAGACAACCTGTCATAACTTTGAAGGTGCCACCATTTGTAGAACTTGACACATGTATTCAAATCCAACAGAGAGTTGCAAGTTTGATCATCTAGTGGACCAATATGCTGGCAAACCAGAAAACACACTCCAACATTATGGATTGCCTCTTCCCAAGGCAATAATCCCTAATAAAAAAAATATTGTATTCATTTTCAGAATAAAAGTTTTTGTTTTAACTAAATAATAATGTTATTTATCTTAGCAGCCATCTTTAAAAGGTTTAGATTTTTAAATCAAGGTTTTAAAAAATTAATGTCCACAGGTAAAATTTATGTATGGCATTTTAATTTTGAAAAAAATATATTTACACATCCAAAAAAAAACAACAAAGATACCTTTGCAGATACCTTTTTCAGTTCTACTTTCACATAAATTGCTAGAAAATCTTACAATAAATTACAATTTCAGTAACAAGACAAATTTACCAAAATAGCTTTCTTTAATAACAATAGTCCAGCATTATACAACAGCTGTCCTTTCATCTCATTTAACATTGCATTCCAAGATTCTTTCTTGATCATTAATGAGTCACAGTGTTTAATATGCAGATCAAATCTAAAAGAAAACAAGGTTACAAAAGACAGTTTGTGTGGAAACACAAACTCAAAATTGGCCCCCGAAGTTGTCCACCCAGGCAGGCTTCAAAATTTTCAGAAAGAACATCTGAATGAAATTATATCAGACAAATGAGAGATAAGAATGGAGAAAGAAGGTTAACAGATCATGTGTAGTGCCCCAACTTTCATGCAGATCTAAAGGATAGGTGAAAGTGAATGTAAAGTTAGATGTGAACCTGGCCTAACTAGTTCCCCTTTCAGACCTTGTGGTCTATAGGACAGATGATGTAAAGTTCATCTGTTTTTGTGGCATACGGTTAACGAGGGTGTCATGTAGCCAGCAAAATGACCAACCGCCTTTAATTTTCCCCAACTAATGTCAGGTACCCATTAGAGCTGAGTGGACTCAGAGGCGCCCAAAGATTCCAAAGTTGAAAATCCCGGTCTTCACCAGGATTCGAACCCGGGACCCGGGTTCGGAAGCCAAGCGCTTTACCGCTCAGTCACTGCGCCTCCCCTGGCCTAACGGTTGTCTTACAATTGATCTAATTGGTTTGAAAAATGTTGAATCTCTTATTCGAATCCTCAAAAAAAAAATAATAATAATAATTTCCGCAATAAAAAAAAAAGGTTAGGAAAATGAAGTTTACAAGATAACTATTAGTTTTAAATTAGGTGTAACTTATAATGCATTCTAAAAAATTTCCGCAATAAAAAAAAAGGTTAGGAAAATGAAGTTTACAAGATTACTATTAGTTTTAAATTAGGTCTAACTTATAATGCATTCTAATTAGCTTTTTCTCTTTAAAAAACTGCTTGCATAACTGATTTTAAAAATTAGATTTTTCGCTTTCAGAAAAAAAAAAGTAGCTGTTGCATCAGAACTTTGAATGGTCTAAAATATTGTGATGTCAGATTTTCAATATCTTTTCTAGTTTACGAGATCTAAACGGTACAGACGGACAGACATTTTGCACAAAACTAATAGCGTCTTTTCCCCTTTTGGGGGCCGCTCAAAAAGCATGGAAAAAAAAATTCCTAAAAAAAAAGTTGCTTTTTTAA